>JBBPCW010000106.1:33760296-33774632 GCA_037974425.1 Phenacogrammus interruptus
TCAGAAAAATAAATTCGTTGTCCCATTCATCGCGGTATTTACACGAGGGTTTTGTTTTTTTGGCAGGAGTGCCTTCCCTCTCTGTCCTGGCGTCCATCATCTTTTTTTTTTTTATAACGCAGGTTAAAATACGGGATTTTTACGGGAAAATACTAATACGGGAGGACGGCGGGAAAGAAGGGTAAATTACGGGATTTTCCCGGCCAAAACGGGATACTTGACAGGTATGGGTGGCAGTAGTCAGGAGATGAAGGGCAAAGGCTGGCGGGCCGGTTTTCCGACCTCGGCGGGCCGGATGCGGCCCGCGGGCCGTAGTTTGAGGACCCCTGCATTAGCGCATGGTACTGTGGCCTCAAGCTGGCCCCGCCCCTCTCCCCCTCATTATCATTTAAAGCTACAGACACAGAAATAGAGCATCCTAGGGAAATCATATTTTTGGACTGGCTCCAAGTGACTGTAATTCTGCACCAGAAAGAGACTTCAGATACAGTTTTAGGGGACCACTAAGACCTATATAAAAGCATACAAATCTGCATGTCATGGGACCTTTATAATTGGGGACATTTTTGTCAACGAACTCTCTTTTACTCTGTGACTTGACTTTAGGGTTGATTGTTAATGATCCATTTCCAATTCTGCAGGTCATTCTAATAGATTACAGCGTTCCCTCCCTCTCTTATCCAAGCTCCCTCCAGCCTCTGCTCTTCCTCCTGTCAATGGTATGCTTCAATTATTCAGAGGCCTCTAGCAGATCACTTGAAACCCATAACCCACTTTCTATTTATACCCAACATCAAAAGGAGCACACAGTAAAATGGGGGACCCGAGCCAACCTGGGTCCAGGCCATCATCTGGTCCCCAGACCCCGAGCTGCTGGAGGGTTCAGTCTAGACCCTTTGCTTCTTCTCATCGGGACGAGGGAAGGGGCAGACGAGGTCATGCGGGGCCGAGCGCCTCACTCCTTACAGTGACATGTAGGTCACTGAGCCTATAAATCCAAACCTCAGGCCGGCATTCAGGGTTCACGTCAGGTGTGAGAGACGGACTAAAATATAATCTCAAAGGAAACCGGAGTGAAGCAGACCACACGTAACAAGTTTCATTTATTTATTTATTTATTTTAATATTAAGACGATGAAGCATAAGCCAAGAGCACCGAGAGTGACAGCTACTGGTGGGAGAGGAACACTGCCCTTCTGCCCCCAAACAGCATACTGTGACCTCAAGTCAAACAAAAATAATACGACAGAGCAACTTAGTAACATAGCCTGAAGTAAGGACCGTTAACTGTACAGAGAGAGAGAGAGAGAGAGAGAACACAGAACAGAGAAAGGGGTGAGTGATTACACTGTACAGTACAACTATTGGGCAGTGTAAAAAAAATATATATAATAGTAAAAATGACAAACTCAAATCGAAGATGGTGAGAAAGAGAGTGATCTACTCGTAGTTCCAGACGGCCCATGATGGTTTGGTGGGCAAGTGCTTCGAGGGGCTTTTTTGGCAGTCTAATCAATAAAGTGGAGGAGGAGGGGGGGGGGCGGCGGCGGGCGGTACAAGTCGTCTCCATCACGTCCAAATGTTATTTCAAGTACTGTCACCATAGTGCCCAGGCCACGCCCCCCACCTTCAATGCCCTCCCTTCCGCCCCCCCTGAACGAAATGTGCATATACAGCATTAAAGTGACGGAGTTGTAATCATCGTGATGTTCATGATCCATTGCATCTCAAACAAAGGACTCATTCTCTTTTTTTATTATTATTTTCTCCTTACTGTAAATATAGAGTTCAAACAAGAAAAAAGTCAGTCAGACAACCAGTAAATCTTTGAATTCACTTTTTTTTCTGCCTATGCATTGCTATACTCAACCTTCCTATCCTATGTGTACAGAAAAACATGCCAGGTAATGTTTGAACAAGACACAGTCTCTCCTATGGTAAGTGCGTGAGGTTCATCGTGAAATGGCTTTAAAAATGTTTTCCCTTAAGTCTGGAACTGCAGTGTCGTCATATCAAAGGAAAACAATTGTAATAAAGTGAAGCACAACCTGGCTAGATTTACCCACACGTCGTGACCAGGAGACCATAAACGTCAGTTCACATACCGTTCAGAATCAAGTAAACAACCTAAACCTCTCAAGATCAGTGTCAACACTAGGCTCACGAAAGGTCATCTGGCAGCCTGAGAGAATGTAGACCTGTCCATGCAGCTTCTCGTTCTTCTATGTATCTATTTATTTTTAAAGGAAGGCATCGAGTCAAACATACACCAGGCGGCCTGTAAATATCAACAGTAAAATTGTACCATAAGACAGTGAGCAGGTAAAGGGGGCCAAAAAAAAGAGGCTAGACTAAAACAAAATCAGGTGCTAAAATATGGATGAGCTTCAAGCCTTTGTTTTCTTGCACTAATCCTTATGGCATCATCCCCTTTCAGCACATACATATCTACACACACTCTACAGTAGTTATGTATGAAAGATTTAAAAACATGTATTAATGTTTTAACTACATAATGGGACATATGTCACTTCAAATGATTGCAAGCTGTCAGGACACAGACCGAAGTTGAAATATCTGGTAGTTTGAAGGTCTATAGAAGGGAAAGGCACTTTTGAAAGTCATACGACGAGAGCGCTGATCAGCACCTACTGGGTCTCAAAACAGGCTTCTCTGCGTCTCTGAAATGTTTCACCTGTAAAACGTTCACTGTATTCACTCAGAGGGAGATGGGAGAAGCCCATCACTTCTCTGGTCAATGGATTGATCTGGATCTGCTACGGTCAAAACCAGAACCTTTGGTCACTTTGATACATACCTTCTATTATTATACACATTTATTTCATCAGTTTGCCTTGTTTCTAGAAGCGAACTGGATAATCTCCACTTCATTACGTCATAAGGAGAACTCTCATCTCGCCCATTCTTGTTGGGTCATCATGGTAGCCCAACGACTTATTGCCTTTTGTTACGATTACTAATAAAAATATTTTAAAATCTACATCAATACACCAATCCAGCATCTCTCTAGTAAAACAAGGAGAGAAAGGAGGCGTATCAGGGAGTCCACACAACCTCCCTCAAACCAATCCCTCCCTGCCCCACCCCGGCATCAACTGCAGCCCTGATGAATGTATACACACACATCAAGTTTAATGAGACAGTATCTGGAGCGGAGCCAAGCAAGACACACCTTTACATGCAGGCAATGAGAGGGACAGTCAAGACCTTCTCAAAAGACCACTGTTTTTCAGTGAGCCAGCCCAGCTGCCACCACTCCTGCTCAGGGGAGTAGAATCATTTAGTGCACCAGGCCTCAAAATCCCAATAACTCTCCCATAAAACCTCGGAGCACTTGTCTTTTTGTATCTCGCCCTTTTGGTCTGAGTTGGTTTTGCCAGTGGGTAAAAATGAAAAATGAGACATTTTCAAAAGTCACCATCACACCCTGTGCTCATCAAAAAAGGGTCCTATACATTTTTACCTAATCGTTCCTGGGTCCATAAAACCGTGCACCTTTAATGAAATACCCTGTGCCGACCAGAAAGCTTTGTCAAGTGTAGTTAAATGGCTTTGGCAGTAGTGCCCTGTGAGCAGCTGGTGAGTGTTAAAGTATAGCATGTATAGCAACATCAAGGAATATTTCTATGCATGTAGGATGTACGCAGTAATATTCCTATTTTGACTTTTAATTTGTAATGCAGAGCACCCATGAAAACTGTATGCATATCAGCTTTGTAGCTCCCCCTACCCCACAGGATGTTATAGCAGTATTTGTTGGAAATGTAATTCATTTTATTCCATAGGCAAAACCAGCTTATATCTAAAATATATTACTTGAAGACAATATAGCCTCAGAGGTCTACACCCTTGACTTGACATCCACCCCTGTGCAGCAGGAAAGCTCAGTGGGATAATGTGGGAAGACTTGAACAGGGTTGCTATGGTGCAGTACTGTATATGAAGAGTCAACTGGAGCTCTGAACTGAGCTTAGCCAAGCAGTTGTAGACTGAAATGTCTACTTGAACCAATCACAGCACATAAAAAAAAAGAAAGTTGGGGTGAGGTGGGGTTGGGGAGTCTGATTTTCAAAGGATAGACCATGAGGAGGTCAAAACACTCCTCTTTTCTAGTGTACTGTAAGCACACAGTACGGTATATGGTGGAACTGATTTTTATACCCAGTAGGTCACTGTGATCGTAATGAAAACGCACGCATTATGCAAAGTCTAAACCAAGACACGCCGCCTAGATGACAAGCCTAGATTATTTAGACATTAAATGTGAACATACAGGAGTTACAACGTTTGGATCATGAACAAAGGAAAACATGAACTGCATCAGTGATACTGTTTCATATTTACTCTACCTGCCACTCTGTCAGGGTGAGCTGCTTTAAAATGCATTCTTTTCAGTCAAATAATCAAATAACATGTTTAATTGTTAAAACAGGCCTGACTGATATGCACTCTGTGCAATAGTCCAGCTCGGCCTTTGAGGCTGCAACACTGCAGTTTGAGTAGAAATCTGAATCTGTAATGTAACTTGCACATTACTTACATTTCAAATTCCATTAAAAATATATATATATATATCGCTAAACCAAGCAAGCCTCATGCACAGATTACGTGCAATGGCACCCATTGGGGTCACATTAACAGTCTTCATTCCTGCCTAGAGCAATGATCAGACATGGTAAGCTTAGAGAGTCTGGGTATGTATATGGATGTATGTGTGGATGTATGTGTGTATGTATGTATAACAATGGTCCCAGTGTTGCAGGATTATATATTGCCTTTGCTGCTCCCACTAACATAAGCACATTAGAGTTAAAGTGCCCTTCATCAGTGCCTTCTGTTACAGCACTGATAGTCCATTCACAACATAAAAAAAAAAAAGACAACACAGAATCTAAATCATCACCGCCTGTGCAATTAGTGGTAGGAATTAATGATTACAAAACATACCGATAGCTAACAGAACGTTTGAAAGCAGAGCAAGTTTGTTTCTTGAAAACCAGGCACACTCATCACATGACACAAATCAACACTGTAGCCTCATTATGCATCATCGTCCACAGTCACTTCTTGGAAGTGAAAAGAAGCAGAATGTCACAGAGCCCTTCTACCGACAACGGGCCTTCTGACAGCTGTCTGGACACACAGTTCTAAATCAATCCATCTTTCACGGACCTCACTCTGTTGTTCTCTGTGAATGAGGTAAATCCCCTTTTCTGTTACCCGCTCTCCAATGTCTACTCCACTTTTCCCAACAGAGCGTTACTGTGGAAACCGATAACAGAGCACCATGAAAGCAAAGGATTATGGGTAAACGTAACAACTTGATCACAGCTCAGTCTTTCCGACAACCCCACCCCACCCTCGCCCAAACTGTCCATGATATGACCTTAAAAACGTTTTTGAAGAAAGTAGGGAAGTGAATGGCTGCACAACTGTATACTGGTGTGTGAAAGAGAGCTAACACAGTGAAAAGACTAAAAACTGTAGTCAAGCAGTGAGAGAGTGGAGGTGCATGAGCATATCCTTTACAAGTGCAACCCCGCCAGAGGAGGCTAAGGGGTGGTGGGGGTGGGAAAGTGAAACTAAGGCCCCCCACTGCTTCCGTCTACAAGTCCAGAAGTTATAGGGCGAGTGTCCACTGGAGAGCCACTTAAGCTGTGAAACCTATGCATTTTTGGTGTTGAGTAATAAGAAATAAACAAAGAAAGTTGCAGAAGCTTATACATTGTGTTCAGGGTGAGGCCTCCTTGCTCCCTCCCAAGATTCCCCTCCTCTCACCCTAAAAGCCTTTTTCCCAACAAAAGAACCTAAATCCTCCAACTCTGCAAAGTGCTGAATGGACAACGCTTCTGGGAGACTTTCCCTAACGCCCTGCTGCTCGATACACAGTGTAAACTCCTTTCTTAGTCTAGCACTAGTAGAGTTCTGGGTCAGTTCCATCTCACTTGGCCTTGAGCGGTTCTCGCTCCAGCCATCGCACACGCACCCTCTGTTTATAGTGATACTCCCTGAGGTAGTCTTGCAGCGCTGGCGGTAAAGGCAGTGCTGCAATGCCGTCGTAGGTGGTCCCGCGGCAGATAACGGCCCGCGACAGGCTCTGCAGGCCGAACGGAAAGGTTCGGTGGAGGGGTGAGGTGAGCAGGGGCTCAAAGAACATGCAGGCACTAGGGTCCTTATAGTGCTCAAGCAGTGCAGTGACCGTGGCTGCGTGAAACACGCAGGGGTCGTGGGCATCAAAGCTGAAGTTGTGGTTCCACTGCTCGATGCGTGCATGCAGCGAGCGGCCATAGCGACGGAAGCTAACTGAGAATAGGTAGTCTTCCTGGGCCGAATCTCGCAAGAGGAAAGTGCCCTCCGGCCGGCCATCCAGCAGCGCCTCGGCCTCATAGCGGTCCATCACTCCCCAGTAGCATGGCAGCGCCATGATCTGCAGCAGATCCGGCACCAGGCAGTGGATGTAATCGATCTGCGTGTGCACCTTCCATGGCCCTGCTTGCTTGCCTCCCAGGTGACCTTCTGCAGACAAATTACGTTGCTTGGGCCGACGGGCCTGCAGGCAAAGGGTGGTGGCATCATCATCTTCTGAGTCGCAGTCAGCCGCTGCCGCCCCACGGCTCTCGCCCAGGGGCTCCCCCATCCCGGGGGCCAGTTTGGGTCCCAACTTGTAGATGGAGGCCAAGGGAGCTGTGATGGCCTCCACTGTATGTATTTGGGCGTCTGGTGGTGGGTCCACGCCTTCTTCAATACTGAGCCTCCGTCGCTCACGCAGCCGCTCCTCCTCATCCTCTGGAGATGTACGAGCAGCATCGGTGCCTTCCGTGGAGCAGTCCACACTCATGCCGGTAACTGGCGCCGTATGCTGTTTGATGAGGTGCCATTTGCGGGCAAGGTCTGAGCCTGGTGGGAAGGGGCACGTCTCCAACATAAGCTCTGTGATCTGGATCTTGCGCTTGGGTGCCCGTGAGTTGGTGCTGCGTGAAGAGGAACGCAGAGGGAGGCAGAGACCCATGGTGTCATGGAATTGCTGCCGCAGGGAACGCGATGCTCCTGGATCCAGCTCCTCCCTGGTGCTGCTGCATGTTCCATGCCTACGACGGGAGCGGCCACTCCGCCGCTCGGTGATCTCCAGGGAGCTCTGTGCCTTGGTGGAACACGAGTGCCTCTTCTTGCCACTCCAAGGAGCATGGCGCGAATAAGAATCTCTGCGAGCACCAAGCGGGACACGGCCATCCTCTGTGTCCTGCTCTACTGTGATCTCCAAAATCTGGGGCACATCCGCCACACAGTTATGACCCCGGCGTGCCACAGTGCCATTAACCCTCCGGGACGTCAGAGGCAGTGATGACCGACTGCAAGATGGACTGGCTGGTGCTGGTGTGCTCTCTCGCTCGGCCTGGCTCACACTCTGACAAGATGTTTCTGGGTGCGCCTGTGACTGGACCTCCCCACGGGAACCTCCATCTGGGTGGAGCAGAGACTGACATCCCCTCTTCAGGTTGCTCCACACCTTGCCTACCTTCTCCATGTGATGAGGGCACCTGTACCTGAAACAAGAGAGAAAGGTACATCATTGTTTGAACACAAAAACCTTTATAAGTCAAGTTCAGACAGAAAACGTATAAGAAGCAAGAGAACACGATGAGACTGCCGAGCATTTGTTGAGTGAAGATTATATGAGAGCAAGACTGTTAAGTGACTGAGTGATTAAAGAGTTGCCAGGCAGACTCGCAGGGACTCAAGGCTGGTGCTAAAAATGAACTCATGGATATGCTCCCTGTCAACCTGCTGCCATGGGCTGAGTTACAATGCCAATCTCGGCATGTTTCTCTCTGATCGGTCCCAGAACTCACCAGCCAATTGTTAGCAATACGTCTGAATTCAATGAATTTACTAACTCAAAGGCAATGATGGCAAATGCATGACTGTGCTGTGGCATGACTGGGCTATTCTTGAGAAATCTCCATGAACAAGCAGTAATAGCTAATGTTTTTAAAGGGATTAAAGGGATTTCTGCTCCGGCCTTGCTTGCTTTTCAGGTCTCCCAGTGGCAATTATTAATGTGTGTCAGGTAATCCCGTCTGCATTCTGAATGCACCACCAGCCTCCTTTGGCTCCACACAGTAAAGCAAGTCGTTATATGAGTCATCAAAAATAAAGTCGCCCACACCATTGAGTGATCTCCCATAAGGTGTAGCCTGAGCCTTAGTACTCCAAGTGCCGCTCATAAGTGGCTCTTTATCGAGCATCTGTACTCTGGCTGACCTCTCCCATTCCAAACGATGAACTTTTCTCTAGTTCAAACACTAAGCAATCACCCAAAATCCAGGTCTTTGTCACAAGACATCTATAAACAAAACAATATTGTGATAATTATGTAACAAAATTGATTGGTTTGTTTTATTTTTACAACATTTCACTGAAGGCATGATACATCTGAGGGCCACTGTGCCAAATCTTTGCACATCACTTGCCAGGATTATAAGTTATTCAACATAAAATGTCAACACAAGACTGAATGAAAGAGAAACTGACAAACGTTTAGTCTACTGTTCCAAAAAAAGTTATAATAAATACTCATCCAAGAAAGCTTAAAGAATTTATCAAGATTAAAGTACATTCAAACAACAAATTAGAAAAATATCACCCCCCACCCCCACCCACACACACACAATGACTTCAAATGTTGAATAATGTGTATTTGGTGTATACACATTATTAGACAAAATCTGTGTAGTCCAATACTAGGCTTAATCCCTGTCTGGGAAACAGGTCCAATGAGTTCGTTTTAAACTCTAATCCTAGATAATAATACTAGATAATACTATAGTGCTTCAGGATTAAAGTTTCTCTACTGAACTGTGCAGTTTATGTTTACTGGGAAACTCTGCACTGTACCTTTAACAGTTTTATTTCTGTTTTTAATAAGAAATTGTATGTCCATGACAAGGGTATCAAAAAAAAACCTCAGCTGACAAACAAACCAGTTTCAGAGAAGATTCTGCATGGATGCATCACAAATATCTCCTGATGGTGTGCTCTAATTGACCTATGTTTGAGGAGGCCCTGGTTTAATTTTTAAAAAATTGTCCAAGAATGAATTCAATATGTAGACATGTACCGTCAACAACAGCCTCTTGATTTGATATTACAGTCCTTTTAGCATCTTTTGTCAAAACCATAGCACATTTTCAGAATATCTCCAACAACATTCCAGGTAGTATTTCTTCATATGAAGCCCCAGGACTGATTTGTAAAAAAAAAAAAAAATCCTTCTTTCAAATTTGAAAGCACGAATCTCCTTCACCATTACATTTACGACATTTAGCAGACGCATTCGTTCAGAGCCACTTCCAAACCCTAACTACAGGAGGCAGTCTCCCTGGAGCAATTTGGCGTTAAGGGTCTTGCTCAGGAGCCCAGTGGTGGTTTGCTGAAGGTAGGATTTGAACCGCTTGGTCCAGAGACAAGTATCCAGAGATAAGTATCCCCTAGACCCCCACCACACATTACTGTTGATCTCAGTTTTTGGTAAGCTGCCATCCCATCTGAGTCACGTCATCATGGTGAATGTTATGGATTGATCTCTGTCTAAATTAGAAACGTTGGTTCCAGCCAAATGTGTAAACGTCCTCCCTGCCTCTTAACAAACGAGCACATTCAAGGGAGCTGAAGATTTTCGTGACAGTCCTTGGTGCAGTCGACCACGCCCCTATCCCCCAGGCATGCCCCCCAAACTAAAATACAAAGCACAGCTATAAATCAGAGCTCAGATATGTCTGTGCAGTTATGATGACAACATGCTTGGAAGCCCAAGAGCTTGACTTTTCTCCTAACTCAACCTTCCACCACTTCACAGTACACTTGCACAGCTGAACAATGTGGGAAGGCATGTTCACATGATGGAGAGATCTGTCAGCGGTTCAGCCGTGCCGGCCTCTCATGTGATTGAGTGCAAACTGGTCAAATAAGTATATATAGAGAGTGAATTAATAAATCACAACTAATTCAAAAATCACTGATGGTGCAATTAGTCTTATTAAAACAACAACCCCATCGTCTTGCATTAACCTTCTTTCAGAAGGATTTCAACACTATAGAAGTGTTGAACAACACGGCTGTTTATTTTATGTTTCAGTGTGTAATTAGAGCTCTGCAGAAACAAGACCCTTTAACAGAAGATCAAAAATCCAATTAAATCCTGATCTCAGACTAGAAAATCATACCAAATCTGAAAATACCTTTAAATATCCCTCAGCTACCATGCAACACAGAGGAAGCTTTTGATCGGTTGTACGGTTGGTTAGTAGACAAAACCCCACCCCTAGAGACAAAAAAATGTCCAAAAAAAGAAAGAGTAAAATAACTAACCTCACGAATTACGCGAATAATGTCCACGTTAATGAATATAGGCTACAATTCACTGTCCCATATATTGTCCAGAGATAGAAAGACAATGAAGGCCAGAAGGACAGGGCTGGCTGTGCTGTCCCTTGGGGACACTGAGCAGAAACACAAATGTCACACCTTAAGTGGGACACAGTGAAAGGCTCAGGACAAACTTTTAGCCACTAAAAAGAGAGCCTGACCGAAGCTCTTCATTAATTGGTGGTGTGCTGGGCTCAGTGAAGAAAATCTCTCTCGCCGCACAGAGATAAAATGATTTACGCAAAGTCTGAAAGCCTGCGAGGTGTTAAGAGTCCGCAGATGTCTGACAAAGCAATTTTCCAGACAGCGCTGCCATGTGGTCTGCCTGTCAGAACAGGGCTATAGGATAAGAGTGTAATTAATCTGTTCGTTAGCTAATTTGAAGAACAGTTAAAGCTTGTGTTTGTGTTCCTAATCCGTTATGTGTACTAGCTGCAGGAACATTCTGTCCTATATGAAGGCATTAAAGTAAGGCCATCTGAGGATCACAAATGCAAAAAAAAAAAAAAAAAGAAGTAGATTCATTTCATAAGTTATTTAGATTAGTTTAATGAATTTCATTTTAATTATGCACATCTATTTAGGTCTTGTTAATAATGAATTTGTGCAGAGACTAAACTTTTGTTATTGAGAATATATATATACATACATACATACACACACACACACACACACACGTATTTGTATATACATGTGTATGCGTGTCTGTGTAATATATTTATATATATGAAATATATTTTCTGTACATACACTATATTCACATATATGTAATAAAAATATATATGTATATAGCCTACATGTGATATATATATATATATATATATATATTAGTAATGTATTGCTCACTTTTATTATTTTTAAAGTACTGTTATATGAACAAAAGTGCAATAACAGTTGGTTTACAAACACTACAACAGCAGTTGTCCCTTTAACACACTTACAGTTCAAATATTTCTGTAAATCTCAACTTGAACATTATTATAATAAGACCAAATATACAATCAAAGCTTGCCACTGCAGGGCGTTCACGGTTTATCTGGTTTGTTACAGAAAAACAAGTTCCCCTCAGAGTCCAGAGCAGGAGGAGCAGAACCATTACAGCAATTATAAAGGGGGACCAACTCCATATGTCTGTGTGTAGTCTATGTATGTGAATGCAGTCATTAATGTCTCTGTTGTAATGGTCAGGCGTCCATTTACTTTTGTCCACGCTTAAGGTCTTGGCTGGTTTTCATGGGGGTCAGGCGTACCATTACGTTTGTCCATATTATATTATTATATGGACAAAAACTAATGGGATGTCCGACCCCCCCGGAAAATCAGCTGAGATCTTAAGTGTGGACAAAAGTAAATGGACGCCTGACCATTACAACAGAGACATTACGAGCACAAAAATGTTACAAAATGACATAATGAAAGGATTTAAAATAAAAAACAAAAAAAACCTTAACGCAAAATAAAATAACTGTTGGTGTTAAGCAAAAAAGTTAACACATTAATGTATGTATATATAGTATATCTACAGTACTGTTACGAGTATCTACAGTAATGAATTGGTACGCACCCAAATTCAACATTTTTTTTACCATACCAGGGGCACCGAGACCATTACTACCCCAACCCCATTAAAGTGTTCTGGGAGCATATTTGGGGGCAAATTAATATGTATACCTATATATAAACATACATAAAATATGTCTTATATACGCATATAAACGCTTAAAATTAAAAGAAGAGGTTATGCTTGTCATGCAGATCCTAGAGCGACTAGCCCCGTTTACATGGACACACATTATTCACTTTTAATCCGATTAATTACGGAAACCGATCAAAAACGTCTTATGTCAACAGTTCAAGTAATTGGATTCGACTGAATCCGTTTATACTTTCAATCCAATTAAAAGAGGTGGTTTAGACCGTTCTTTTAATCCGATCGATTAAGGAAACTACTCCTGTAAAGAGGCAAACTGATTATTGGAACACTTCCCTTGTTCCTTTGCATGTGTGAGAGCTTGCGGTAGGTAGCTACTAGCTAGCATACAAGCAGAGTTTACCCCAGCTGACTGAGTTTATTGGCCGCTTGCTCACTCCATGTTGTTTATCGGATATGTTAAAGCAGTTTGATAACGTGGGGAGACTGCATGGTCACCACAGGCATGGCATGGCATGGCACGGTCTGAAGTAGCCTGTGTCCTGCTTCACGGTAGCATTTCTCAGTGTTAGTACCGGACTGTATAAACTGGCTCTAACACCTATAAAGATCTTTCTATCTATCCAGGCTCATTTCATTTAAATAAAAGTTACTTTTCTCTAATTATGTATATTATTTGGCTGTTTCTCATCATTATCAGTGTTATAAACGGACTATAAACTTAGTCAGTTTGGAGGGGTGGAGTTAGCTCAGTGGGTAGAATACTTGCCTCCAGACCAAGAGGTCATGGGTTCGAATCCTACCTTCAGCAAAACAACCACTGGGTCCCTGAGCAAGACCTTTAACCCTAAGTTGCTCCAGGGAGAGACTGTCCCCTGTAGTTAGGGAATGGAAGTCGCTTTGGATAAAAGCGTCTGATAAATGCTGTAAATGTAAAGGGAGCATTTTTCGACAAGGCAGCACACCAGAATGTGGGACGTCGAGTGAATCACACCCCCACATTAAAATACCTCCGACATGCGATGGAGGATAAACAAGGAGAAGGGAAGCCTCGGAGGTTCAGCCAGAGGGTTTTCTCTTTTTCTGTACAAGAGAAGTAGCCCAGGTCTACCACAATGCTTCTCAAAATAATGTATGATCAGATTAAATGGCTGGAACATGTAAACGTGGACCAAAGGTGGATCTTTTATTTGACGCTCGCATAAACAGTTAGGTTGGGTTCTTTCAATCGGCTCTAAAAAAAAAAAAAAAACACTGCCCATGTAAACGCAGCTATTCAAACTAGATATATGCAGGGGGGGTTTTAGAAAGAGAAAAAATATATATTCTTCCACAGCACAGGCGGCACATCTGCCATCAAACGGCAGGACACTGAAAGCTCTGTGTTTCAACGCCCTCATTCAGCAGGAACACTGTGGAAGCGCTGGTGAGTTGATAGCAGGCCCTCTTGTCCACCATCGTCTGGATGCAACCAGACAGCCTCTGGATGAATCCTGGCTCCTGGCAGCAGATCACAAAACACTAGGTCGTTAAATACTGGGCTATTCTCTGCCCAGCTTGGGTTTCTGCTCCCGAGAACGTTAACGAGCCTTGTGCAGAGCCGCCACTTCCTGGTAGTCCAGAACCCGCCCAGTCGCACCCCCCGGCCCCCCTCTAAAGCACCCTCCCCCGTCCCTCCACCTGACACTACAGCCAACACTACACCACACATCCATCCAAGTCACAGAGGAGGAAACACAGCAGCATAGACCACGACCCCCATTCTGCCGAAATCATCACCCATCCGCACGGCCTTCTATCCAGTGGACAGATTTTATTTGGTCGTGAGAAAAGCCCACATCAAGCCGGGGGACAAGCACCTCGTTTCTTCATATTTCTTTACCATTACATTTATTCCATTCTGAGGCAACCCAATACCAATATTTCTGCACAACGCACATGCATGACAGTTTCAGTACATATTGTTCTCTGCAAGTCTTGAGCCTCACTTCTTATATTTTGCTTTTATAAAATATACCACTTTACATTTGTCAAACTGCCTTATCTTTGGAACACTGAGTAGATTAAACAACTTGGAACAAATGTTTTACAGCTGCAAAGTGTCTAAACATGCAAGGAGCCTCGATAAAGGAGTTCCACCCACTCAGCATTCAGCACCACAAGTATACTGATCACCGCCTAATCATCTGGAATCATCTGCTCCTGGTTCTTCACTGGTTCAGGACTTCAGTTAGATGCT
>JBBPCW010000106.1:33874647-33885575 GCA_037974425.1 Phenacogrammus interruptus
CGCATGACAACAATTACATGCACTCGCACCAATGCTCCCAAATATATTTTGAGGTCGCATAGATGAAATTTCGGGAGCATATACGACCAAAATGGTCGCAATTTCGAGCCCTGAAGTCTTACCTTCTGGTGCAATTGCGGCTGTGTCTGCTAAGAGCAGTGCGAAGAACTGTGTTGTTGTGATTTTCTTTACTCAGGAGGGATGACTTCTGAAGGGAGAGAGAAATGAAGGTGCTCTTGACCTGAACTGAACTGCCCTGCAGGGGAGGCAGATGATGGCGGAAAAACAAACGGTTATTCAGACACGCGTTCTAATCATGGTTCAGTAAGTTGGAACAGAAGTCTGAGGGCTGTTCAGAGATAATCCCACTAAGCCCTTTTGGTCTTTGGTGTGAGATGCATGAGACGACCTGTGGGCTCTGGAGCTGAAGAGGAGCAGTGGCTTGACTTCTGTTCCCATTGCTTTCCCCCCTTTTCACATTTTGTCTCTGGGTGGAGATGAGGAGAGTGTTCTGTTCCCTGGAAAATGTGCTTTAGTGAGTGGCTTGTAGAGAAAGGGGGTGTTATTTTTGACCTGCAGGGGTCCTGCGCCTAATCAAGCCTTCAGGCTGATTAGTGAACGACGGATGGCTTCGCTCTCGACATGCACTCTACCAAGTACATCAGCTGTTCTCAATCTAGAGCTGAGGATACAGCGCCTGAGACCTTTTGAGTCAGACTTGGTGACATGATGAAGGTTTGAGCTACTATACCAGCTTTTTTTTTTAGGACATTGGAGATGAGAGCTTCTGTCTGAGGGTCATAAAAGATGATGACCATTTATTTGACACACGTACAATGTCTTTTTTCTTCCTCAAACGACTGTCAGTAGCATGAAAAAGTGAGGAGAAAAACACTTAGGCATCCTGTGCAACAGAAATGCCTTCAGAGGAAACTTCAGTGTGTTCTTTCCTAACTGTCCTATTCCTGGGTACCAGCAGTGTGGGTTCAGAGCGTGAGATATTAGGGAATCTTTAACATTCACCGTCCGTGTATCTCCGGTAGGCAGGTGCTCATGAATAAACATGATCATCTGTATGCAAGGGCAGAAGTGCCATGCTGAAAATAAATGATCAGAATAAATGTATTGAGATGCTACAGTCAACTGGAGAGGCTGCTGCTAATGAGAGGTAATTGATTAATCCGTTGATTACTGTTTTGATTAATAGAATTATTTGTTTTTATTTTTAAGAATGATTGATTAAAATGTGTTCTCATGTGAAAGATCTTATTCTCTTTAAATTATGCAACTCAATAATGACTAGCTAACAGATGTGGACTCTTGAGCTGCATGATGGCAAACTTGCAAACTGACTCACTACTCTATTCGGACTGGCCCTTAACCGACTCGCCGCGCCACTCGGAGTGGCCCTTAATACCAAACTTTTTGTTTCTCAGTTGTTGTGTGTGAATATGCTTGTTCATATTGCAGTTGCCCTGTGAGATCAGTTTCCTCTCACACCTGCCTCATTTGATGTAGACCTGCAGATTTTTCAGTTTGGTCAGAACCGAAATGAGCATGGTCTGGACAAAAGGACCAAAGTTTGGTCTGATCAAAAGAGGTGGTCTCATTTTGGATCAAAGTGAACTATGATTCGGTTTGTTAGCAGCATGAAAACACTTTTTTGATGGTTTAGAAGTTGACGCAGACTGTTAATGAAATAGAACTGGAACAGAAGTAAAACTAAGCCGTGGTAGCACAGGGGGAGAAAAGGAGATCAAGTATTTAATTGCAATTCGATCCAATGACAAATTGTCAAATTTCAAAAGTTTGAACTTATTTGATGAAGAGATGAAAGAAAGAGTGGGGATGTGAGAGAACATGAGAGCAGTGCCACCTGAAGGGAAATAAAACACTGTGGCAGCAGTACATAAAGAAAAAGCTGTGCATCAAGAGATGCGAAGGACAGTTTATATTTTTATCCATCCACTTGGCATCGCATGCCCTCCTACCGACAAAAAGGACAGAGTGAAAGTTCAGAGTGATGCTGCTCTTGTAGGTGATGACAGGTCATAGGGACATTGTACAAAGTTCTTAGTGTGATGTGAAAGCAAAATGAACTGGATCAAATGTAACAAAAACTTCAACCTTTGCGGTTTGAAAAAGCTTTTACTCGCACCTTGTGGGTCCTTTTTTCCCTCAATGTCAAACTAGTTGCAGCCCCAGGCAAGTCCTAAACTGGAGCAGCCATTATAGAACAGTGTAGCCTCTATTGCATGTTGTTGAGAGTCAGTGTCATCTCTTTTTTTTTTTTTTTCTTCTTCTGTTTCAGCTCCCTTGGAAGTCCCTGACTAGCATTATTGAGTATTATTACATGTGGAAAACCACAGACAGATATGTGCAGCAGGTGAGGACAATAACAAATATTTTTTTAAAAAGCTTGTGTATTCATTTGTTCTTGGTGCTTAAAGTGGTGGTGGTGTGTTTTTTGTTTTTTTTCTCAGAAAAGGCTGAAGGCAGCTGAAGCGGAGAGTAAACTGAAGCAGGTCTACATCCCCACATAGTGAGTGAATGTCTTTCTTCTGATCTCTCGTTCTCTCATGTTTTTTGGTAGCTGGCTCTCTTCAAACAGTAAAATGTTATGATGATAAAGAGTGTCTTCTGACTGTTTTTACTCAACAGTAATAAGCCCAACCCCAACCAGATCTCTGTCAGCAATGGCAAGATGGCCACCGTGAATGGTGCACCGGGACCAGGTGGCTTCCACACGACTGGCTCGGGCCGTGCGTGTGAGAGCTGCTTCGGTGAGTACTTCAGTTCTCGCGTCATCTAGTTATAATCATTAGAGGTTCAAAGAGTTTACAGGGTCATGCTGTGCCTTTCATATGTCTGAAGGCTGTGTCCTGCAATCAGTGGAGAGGGCTGCACCATCCGCTTCTTGTTCATTGCTTAATCTGGTTTACAAGCCGCCAGGCTGTGATACGTACGATCGGTTAGGATTTTAAAAGGATCAATAGTGTCCATTAGGGACTTATTTAAGGTCCGGGAGCTATATGGGGCTCTTTCAACATGTAATCTATTGGACCTTTTGATGTTTGTGAAGAGCAGGGGCCAGCAGTTTAATTTAACCTTTCTCATTAACATGCAATTTATCCTTATATCCTGGCCACATATATATTTGTATGTGTGTGCTATTTACAGTGGCTGCTGGTCTGACCTGTAATATAAAACCTTAGGTTAGTAGATTATTAAAGCAATATTGGAACAGTGCATGCAGAATAAACTATCAAAATGAATGTATGATTAGTTATAAACTCTGCATATTGAGTAGACATTGTTATAGCACATTAGTTAAATATGCATTTATAGGTTCAAGCAATTAATATGTAAATGCAGGTACTAAACAAATCCACTGATTTAATGAATACAGTTGTTAAGAAAATCCACTTATTAGTGAATACAATTATGAAACAGATTCGCTGTTTGGGAATACAGTTATTAAGCAGATGCACTGATTAGTGAATACAGTTATGAAACAGATCCACTGAGAAAAAAGAATTAAGTACCGGTTTTGCTAACACTGGCAGTAAATTGATTAGGAATACCAATTCCATAATAAGAGTTCCATATGATTCTAGTGTTAAATGGTCAGTGCAAGTCAAAAGTTTTAAGATTGTCTACATTTGCCTGTTAATCCCTTTTTTTTTTTTTTTAAATACACCCAATATGAAACAAATGCATTTAAAGTTAAAGGACAGTCTAGAATTTGACTCCGTATCACCATCAACCAGGAGTCAGACCTGCACTGTTACAGATTCTCACATCTTAGAAAGGAATCTGGCTTTATTTGACACATTTTCATTCAAAGTTGTTCACTCAACAACTTTTCACTGTTTAATAAGAATAAAAATCTGTAGTTTATGAAATAAATGGAAAAAAGTGGTAAAAACCTGTAGTGTGCAACTGCTGCACTACTAACAGTCGGAACAATTATAGTAGTAATTATAGTCTTTGGCGAACTTGGGGAGGAAGAGAGTGGACATGGAAAGGAACGACGGAGAGATAAAAAAAAAAATAGTGTGTTATTTTCTTGGTATTATTTTTTAATGCTCTCCCTGAGATGTTAGTTTGAGAAAACAAGTCAGTCTCTCTCGTTCTCCCTCTTTTCTGTTCAGCTATGCAGTCTGCTCAGTGGTACTCTTGGGGTCCTCCGAACATGCAGTGTCGCCTGTGTGTCTCCTGCTGGATGTACTGGAAGAAGTATGGTGGCCTGAAGATGCCGAGCAGAGCCGAAGGGGCAGAAGAGAAAATGCCTCCAAGCCCTGCTTCAAACGTAAGCATCTGCGGTGTCTGATGATCTTGGCATGCAGTCAGGCATTAGACCTTGTTTGAGAAGGTGTGCAGGTAACAGATGTCCATGCACATTATTCTAATTTTTTCCTGTCACACTGCCAAAAATGATTTAGTAAATGTTTTTCAGGGTGGAATTGAGCGAGTGTTGCTACGGGCAGTGTTGAGATATTGGCTAAAATGAAATCTAAGCATGCAGATTCACTGAACTGACAATATGACTGGATTAGCTGGCGCTGAGGTCATTTCTACAGCGCTCAGCATTACAGCCAGTAGGGATGAAAGACAGTTTGGAGGGTAGCATAATAGAATCTTTTTTTTTTTTTAAGTCAGTTGCAGTGCAGTGCTCCGTGCTCTGCCTGGTCTAAAATTTTGGATAGTTTTTAAACTGCGGTATTTCTCATGCAACATCATTGAATGTCTGCTGCAACTTCTAGGTGTTGTTTGTGTATGTATGTGTGTGTCTATATATACTGTATATTTATGTTCATCATAGTAATTAGATGACGTGCAGTGCTCTTTCTACCACCTATCAATCTATCTCTCTGCATTTCTCTCTTCCTATCTCTATCTCTGTCTGTATCTCTCCATCTCTCTCTTTATCTATCTACCTCTCTACCTCTCTCTCTATCTCTGTTTTTTTTCCTCTCTTTATATCTCTCTCTGCACAAACTTATATAGTATAGTGTACAGTTTTTGCATTATATTATTTTGTACATCTTCTATTCTAAAGATTTTGCTGTTTCTACATACTTCCCTTGTTCTGTCCACTCTGTTGTAACAGTGCAAATTTCCTGCCTGAGGGTTAGGGTTAGAGGGGATCTTACCTTCCCCTAAATCCTCTCTTGCTACCTCTGTCCTTTTCTGTCCCACTGATCGTGTTTTCTTCTGTTCTCCCTCTCCTCTCTGTCTTTCTCTCCTGTCTGTAGGAAATGCGTTCCCGCGGCCACACCCAGAGGCAAACGTCCCACCTGGTTCCGATGCGAAACAGTGGCAGCCCCAAATCCTCCATGAAGACCAAGCAGGCCTTCCTGCTTCAGGCCACGCGCCTCACCAAGCTGGCGCGTCACATGTGCCGTGACCTCATCAGGCTGCGCCGGGCCGCGCGCCGCCCCTTTGTGCCCATTAACTGTGGTGCCATAAAGGCGGAGTGTAAGAGCTCTTTAAATTCCTAACTTCAGTCTCTCTCTCTCTTTCCCACCCCCTCCTTTCTCTCTCTCTCTCTCTCACACACACACACACACTTACAAACACTTACACACAAAGACAGACACACACACACACACACGCTCTCGTCACCACACCCTCCAAGCTCCGCTCCCGACTCCCACCTCTCCACATCTTGCTGCCATTCCTCCCCTTCATTTCTGTCTTTTACTGTTTTTATTATTGTTATTATATTATTATATTATTTTGTTTTTTGTATTCCCCCACCCCGTTTCCAATAAAGACTGCCTGTCCTCCATAATTTTGGGTTGCAATCATCTTTTCAGTTCAGTTTTGTTTTTGTTTTCCCATTTTGGTTGTAAAAATGATCTGTTCAAGTGAAACATGAGCGCCTCTGAACCATCTCAGTTTAAAAACAAAAAAGGAAGGGTTTGATTACATGAGAGTTGAAAAGGTCACCTGTGTTTATTCTTCATTTTACTATGGATATTTGCTGTACTTGCAAATGCCTATAGAGTAAGCCTTATATTTAGTGAAGCTACAATTAAAGATGGACCTTTTAAATCTATTTTGCCTAAAAGAAACAATATATTTTGCACACCCCTTAAAGATGTATTCTACTTAATCCTCACTGTGAATATTACACTTTTATATTTGAGTGTTTACTGTTTGATTCCCCCCCCTTCTTCCTTGTTAGAGTAGATGATTCATTTTAATGTTGCTCGCTCCATTTCATCCCAAAGGTCATATCCAGCACTCATTTTGTTACAGCATGTTTCTGCATGTTCTGAGTTTAAGTTGATTAGTACTGTAACATTGTGCTCCTGCTTGAGGCATAATCTTGAATATGGATAAAATAAGGCTTGAGATCAGACTTAAAAACTGGTGCTGATTGTAAAGCGTCTTGACCTGCGTCTTCATGCAGGTGGTTACGAGAGGATTTGCCAGTTGTAATTCGTGTCCATCAAGGAGTTTACCTTGTGAACGTGTTGTTTACGGGTTCTTTTGAACCAAATGAGTGTCTGTGTGCTTCTGTACTGTGTGTATACAGGAGGTGAAGTGAGTGTAATGAATATTAAGCTTGTCTAATATGCTCCTCTTACTCTTTCTCAGGTAAGAGGGCTTAAGCACCTTGAGGAAGGCAGTGTAGGAGAGAGCTGAGGCAGGGAAGAGTAAACTAAGGCCAGTTTGTATCAGTCAGGAATATTTTCGTATATGCAAACACTGGACAAACTTAATGCTTTGAAAGTTTAGATTTATACTAGTGCTGGGCCGTTATCGCCGTTAACGTGTGAGATTCTTATCGCGCGGTAAAAACAATTATCGCCGTTAAAACCATGCCCCCACCCACCTGCTTGGCTTGGGAGTCGAACTGTCTGGTCGCAGGGCGGATGCCTTAACCAGTAGGCCATCCAAATGGCCCTATTTTCAGCTTGTTCACGGACGTTTTAAACCTGTCTCTGGGAGAGGGGGGGGGTTTGATTATTGGCGTTATCGCGCGTTATCGCGAAGATTCCGTGCGATTAACGGCGTTAAAAAAATTTGTTAACGGCCCAGCTCTAATTTATACATTGCCAAACAGATGCTTCCGAACATAAAGTACAGTTACCTAAGACCACCCAAGACTGTTCACTATTTGTCTCGGTTTTTATGGTGGTCTATTTCCCTTTCAAGTGATGTCTGCATCCCTTTTTAAAGTTGCTTTGAAAGGTTGTTATAGTGGTTTTGTCACATTTTTCAAATCAGACAGTTTAAGTTATGGATTGTCTGTGTAAAGGAAACCTTGTTCTAGACCATATAAATGCGGCAAGCTGTCCTCCTGGTCATGTGACCTTAAATATTGTGTTAAAAAGGGAATTATACTTCTGTTTATTTCTCAAAACTTGCTAGCCTGGGTCATTTCAGGCACAGTTTTCAAGATAACATCTAAAAGAAATGTAGTCATTATGCTCACTGAGCATGCTGTTGTAGTAAATAGCTTCAAGATTGAGAATTTTTTTCACTCCAGCCCAAGCCCATGGTTTAAAAAACACTTAAGAGAGTGTTTGTTTCTCCCCTGGAAGATCAAAGGCTAGAAAGTACTTCAATGTAAATAAAATCTTTTATAATCCTAGAGATACATTTATTGAATTGTTGGACCAGTTGAATTACCTTTATACAGCAAATGACTCGCGTAAGGAGAATGCTATTGTTGGGATGATTTTTTTTGGTAATTAGGTCATGAATCATCTCAAGACTTCAGTGACTTTGTTCTGTCTGGGTGTAGGGTGTGCGGAGTGGGTGTGAATAAGATGCAGCGCTGCTCTGAACCTCCGTAATCTGGAAAAATGGAGAAAAAATAAAGTGATGAGACCTTTGATTGGTAGGAGGCTCTAAGCGGTTTAAAATGGCGTTTACTTTAGAATGTGAAAGTGGGTCAGTCTTCTTTTTGCTATGTTGTAAGAAGGAATGTTTGTTCCTTGATTTGTCCAGCATTGCTCTTTTGAAGGCACTAGAAGTTGGATTATTTTTTTGACAAAGGATAAAATAAAGATGAGGAACAGGTTGATAAGATTTCATTTGTGCTGTAAAGCCTTTGTTAGTGATGCAATGATGCAGTTCGCTTGATTGTAGACTCCTGGTAAGAGTAGCAGTGGGCATTTGGTTTTTGGGCAAAACTGAATGAAGATGATGGTTCTTATGGGAAGCAGTTAATGCTTTGTGCGTTTCCTGAACGTCTTGGTCAAATTGCCAGTAAAGTTAACCCTTTGGAGTTCACTCAAATATAGGTCTTTTCCTTTTGTTATTTTTGAACTTCTGCAAAATATCATACAGTTTCACAGTGACTCTAACGTGATTGAATTTTTGCCAGTCATTTTGAACAGTAACTTTTTGAATAAGGAACAGGTTAGAACAATTAGAATTTGTGCTTCGCTGTATTTTACAAGCAGCAGTTTTCCACATTTCTGTAGAAGTTCGGCTCCAAACAGCTTCTTCCAAAATTCTCCGTTGTTAAGAGGACAAGTCCTCACTTTAGGAAATAAATCCTAATCTTGGCAGAGCCTTGCAGATGCCTCGCTCGCTGCCCTACATCATGGCCTAACCCAGGCTTCATTGCCAAGGGTTTTTTTAAATTTGTTTTTGTTTGTTTTTTTTGCTTCTCATCATATGCAGTTTTCCATTCTATGCTTTCATTCCACTCTTGTTTCCACCCCAGAGGCGTATTTGTGTGTGTCCCACCCATAAGAAGACCTTTTGGCATCTCCGTGCTCTAAGGCATGGGGGTGCCCTCGGGGCATGCTCTTTGGTTTGTCTCCTTCTTTTTCTATCCTATCTTTTGTTTTCATTGTGTCAATGTCCTGTGGGCAATCAAAAAACGAAAAATAAAACCATGGCTGAAACCATCTTATCTGAGTCCTTGTAGTTTTCATGTGTCTTGTGTACCTGTCCATCACTGTGCCACACTCACACCGATAGGCCGAGCGGAGCCACGGTCGTTAGGAAATCGGTTTCCGCTGACAGCATGAGCTCTGCTCCTGTGGTTCCTCTCATTCTTTTTCTGTCCATGCCCTCATCAAGCGTGTTACATGTTTCTTTTTACGGTGTGTGAATGTGGATGTGCGCACACCCGTTTTATGCATCTCACCCCTATGGCCTGCTGTGTATGCAACTTCACGTTTGAGTTTCTCTCGCCAACCTCGTTTGCTTAATGGCTAATTAGGCTCTTTCGCTTACCTGTCGGCATGTTTCTTTTGAAAATGAGCATTTCTACTGAAATCTGAGGTCTGCAGATTTCTTTACACATCACTTCCAGCTCTGGAGGGCCAGAGTCCTGCACAGTTTGGTGATTTAACAGCGTAAACACACTTTACCCAACTCAGTGGTTAGTTTCCAGGTTGGGTGTGTGTGCGTGCATGTTTGAGCAGAGAAATCACCAAGTAGTGCTGGACAATGGCCCTCCAGGATCAAAATCAAATACATGGAAAGATTTAATAACGCGTCTGCATGTACCGTTTCGCTTTCTGCAAATTCAATCACAGGACAATACTAGCATACAAGAACCCAGTAATTGTACAAGAGTCAATTATGCTTGGCAGTGGCTAAATTAAGAGCAGTGGAGGCGATGCGTCTTTCTTAATAAATAAATCAGCATGCTGCTCTCGAGTTTGTGATCATCAAAAGAGCAGGAGCGTTCAATCTTATCTGCAATTTTGGCCTGCCATAGGGACATATCTCTGACATTTCATTTAACTCGTGCAGTTTTTCCTTTGTCATTGCAGTCAACTCCGGAGCGCTCGGCTTAATTGGGTGCATTATTGCAGAGGAAACAGCCTTGACGACAATCGAGAACACCTTTAAAATCTTGGTTTGCCAAGGCGACGGGGAGAGAGTCTTGCAGCAGCCTCAGCATCCCTGAAGTTTTAATGAATTTTATAATGAGCTGAAGTTGGTTGGACAGAGTTTGTAATGGGGTGCATTATAGGTAGATCGATGTGATGGAGTTCAGGGAGGGAAAAATGGCCTTTGCCTGAAGAAATGGCTGCACAGACTGAGTGTGATTTTACATTGGATTTCTGTCTGCCTGGTTCTCCTTGCGAGTTGTCTATCAGTCAGAGATATACCACAGGGTGCGTTTTTGCGAGAACATCCATCAGGCTGATTCAGTACGCGCCGTTCTACTTCTGAGTGTGTGCTTGAGAGTCTCTCTCTTGCTTGCTGCAGCATATTGACTTGGCCCATGTCTCTGTGTGTCCAACGCTGGTGGCTGATGTGTAGATATGATCCGAGCGGCGGAAGGCATGACAGGGCGATCCACTAAGCCCAAACCGTCCCAGAGGAGCACCCTGACCAGCATCCTGCAGTACCTCGGTGAGTAAAACGCAGGGCTGAGAAATTCAGCGCTGATTATTTATGCAGCATGTGCTGTCCTGTTTTTCTGGAGCACTGAAACCCAGTGCTCACGTTTGTGCTGTGTTGTTTCAGAGTCTCGCCCAGCGCCCCACATCCAACGCTCGCATCGTACACCAGGCCTGCAGGTGCAGCCCCCGCGCCGCCTGCTCTCCTCCCTACCTAGCCACGGCCCCCTCAGCATGCTGGGAAAGCGCAGTTACCACCACCACAGCAGGGTGGAGTCCTCCGAGAGGAGAGGGAGCGCACCAGGACAAGGTGACTGCCAAAAAAACAAAACATGCATATTAATTTCACAAGAAGTTAAATCACTAATTAGAAAATGCAACTGATTTTTTAAATTTATTTTTTGGCAGAAAATCAAGGTCATATTGTGGGACCCATTCTGGTAGGTAATCTATACTGCATTTATCACCAGCTCTTTAAATTGGTTGGGTTAGATTCAAGGAATAATGGATAATTCTGCAATGCAGTTTACTCAAACTATTTAATTATGACTTCATAAGCCGAATAGTTCAACACTCTTCTTTTTGCTTTTCTTCCTC
>JBBPCW010000106.1:33901886-33912548 GCA_037974425.1 Phenacogrammus interruptus
TCTACACACCTTCACACACACCATCATACACACCTTCACACACACCATCATACACACCTTCACACACACCATCATACCCACGTTTATTAAATCCCTGTTCCACAGTGTGATTTGATCTTATAAGATTGTTGAAATCACACAGTCTGTTAAAAGCATTAGGTGATTTTAAAGCAGTGTAGAGATTAAAAGAAACATCCCGAGTTGCTTTTGGAATTAGTGCTCAAGATTTTGATATTCATATTGATACTGGAAAACAATAAAAGATATGAGATCATCTCTAAGTGTAAGTAAAAACATCTTGGATGCTGTGGATGGATTCACTGCATTTCCAGCTCTTTCATTATCTCATGAAGGACCCTCATGAAGTGATGTTGACTTCTCATTGCCTTCAACTTAATCTGGCCCTAATCTGGCACATGACAACACGACATACATAAGGGTTTATTTTAAAATCCATCCTTCACAGGACTGGAGTAAGAAAAATGGCAGCGATCTTCTATTTCAAAGAGCTGCGAATTGAAATGTGAAACTCGGTGGATTAAACATCTGTACATTTGACTTCTTCTGCACCACAGCACTGACATGCTCTCATAATCATCATAATCACTGCACCCTCCCTTTATCTACCCCCCCTCGCTATCCTGTGTCAGAAATATCCCTGAGGAATGTATGAGTCTTTCAAAATTGAAAAAAAAAAAATAGCAGCAAAGAGACACATAATCTTTTAATCAAAGTTACGTATTTTCCTGGAAATGTGCAATTGTTCCTGACTGGACTCACGTGGGTTCAAATAGAATTAGTTTGTGGGCCAAACTCGGACAATGACCTCCAACTGAAGAGCTGGAGCGTCTATAAATGTTTGTAATACGATAACAGATGGTAAAATCATATGAGCTCCAAGAACCGTAGTGTAACGTCTGTATGAATGGTGGGCTCTGGGGATGAGTGTCACATACACAGATGATGAGTAACATCATCTCTCCCTTGCCGTGTTCTCATGTGTGCTTTTGTGGGTGTTGAGACTGGGATTAGAACTGAGCGGTGATCCAGTCCAGCTGACGGCCGGCTTTTTCACGATCACATCTCAAACACCATTACTGTCCCCTGCGACGTGACCTGTGTCAGACTTGTTAAAGCGTCATTACGGGACCATTTTTCCACATGGAGACCTGCCCGTGCACTCACTCTCCCTCCGGGATCAGACAAAGCAAACGCTTCAGTCTCATTTTACCCACTTTCAAGGCTCGAGAACCTCAAAATCTCCACAGGCCTGAGGATAATTTACTCCCATTGTCACTGCTGTCAGATGATGGGTGGGCCGTGCAGCTCTCTGGATCGGGCCGGACAGAAGGAGAGCGTGTGAATGGGGTGATGTTGTTAAAGCCTGTGGTTTCTGTGGTTGCAGCTCGTGGTTTCGCATCGGGCCCTCCCTGATCTGCAGCTCCAGTGCAGGACATGCTGTTCCCTGGGCCTCTGAACCATGGAGGATGAATAGCTGCGAGGCTGCGGTGATGACTGGACGTCGTTTCTGCATTTTCTCTCCGTTCAGGCTGCAATTAGAGCTAATTTTAGAGCCACCGAGCAACAGACACAAGAGGTCAAACGTCCACGGTACACATTTTGGTCTCTGACTAAATGTTGGTCATACGAGCGACCGCAGATGCTCAGATCGCTCATTCTTATTTAGCACTTTCGTTTCCCTGAACAGATGGGAAATAATTCTTCATAACCAGCTGGCAAGGTTCATCTATAAGAAAAGATCATCCACCATTCATAAGAGACAGCTCAGTCTGTTTCTTTCATTTTTTTTTTAAGCTGTGAAAAAATTGTGAGATACACTATATGGACACCAGTATTTAGACACCTGACCAGAAGAGACTTTAAAGACTTTGCATTCAAATCCATAGACTTTAATGTGGAGTCGGTCCCTCTTTGCAGCTATTAAAGGCTTCCACTCTTCTTGGAAGGATTTTCACAAGATTCTGGAGTTTCTGTGTGAATTTGTGTTCATTCATTCTGTAGCATTTATGAGGTCAGACTCTGATGTTGGATGAGAAGGTCTGGATCACAATCTCCGTTCCAGTTCATCCCAAAGGTGCTGGATGGGGTTGAGGTCAGGACTCTGTGTGACCAGTCAAGTTTTTCCACACTGAACTCCTCCAGCCATGTCTTTATGGAGCTCGCTTTGTGCTCTGGGACACAGTCATGCTGGAAGAGAAAAGGTTGTTCCCCAAACTTGGTCTACAAAGTTGGAAGCATGGCGTTGACCAGAATGTCTTGGTCTGATTATCCTTCACTGGAAGTAAGGGACCCAAACCCTGAAAAAACAGGTGTGTCCCAATACTTTTGACCATATAGTGTATCTTAGATGAACAAAGATTCCCATGGTTGTGGTTTATTTTTATAGGAAATAGAGAAAGTAGTACTCGGAAATGGAGGTGGAAAGGAGAGCGGGGGCGGGGGGGTGGGGGGTGGGGTGTTGGTAGGAAAAATAAATGCCAGAAGCAGACCACTTGGACTGGGCTGTCAGTGCGTGTCCCGGCCCTTTTCCCCTGTCACTTCCTTTCTCCCGTGCTGTTTATCATCCGCTGGCATTCGTTTTGCAGGTTCAGTCTGGTGCAGATTGGACAGAAACACGGCGGGGGGGCATGTTTGGTCTTGGCCAAGAGGCAGAGCAGATAAGCAGGGGCTCTCCGATGGAGGATAAACACGGTTCCCTCGTCTGTAGGACTCGCTGTAGGAGAATGCCTATCTGAATGGGGGTCATGAGTCTCAAAGCCTTTCAATCGACCCCACCCCTACATCTTCTTTTCATCAACTGGTGCTCCATAAATATTGACTTTGGCACGACCCGGGAGAGTGTTGCCTCAGAATAGGCCGGAAAAGTTTTTTCTTTTTTCTTTTTTCATCCCCCCACCCCTCTTCTTAACTCCAGCAGAAGATTAAACAAGCGTCCCGTATTTGCCTCCTTTTCTGTGACGACAAAGGCCAGAGAGAGCGAGAGAAACACTGTCGAGACAGCGCACAGATGTGTAAACACAGGGCTCGTGAGAACGGGCGTGTCGGCGTGTGCCGATATTCCCCCGAGGAGCCACCCCACCCCCCACCCACCCACTCTGATCGCGTTCAGGTGTGCAGAGGCCTCTGGCTACCTATTAACCCCCCCTTACAAGAGGCTATATTTCTAGATTTGACTTCAAGGCTTCACTACTAAGAGCCCTAAAAGACGTTTCTCCACCACATTTTAACTCAGGCCAACACAGTCAGACGCGCTCGAAGCATTTCTGTGGGATATTTTGATGGAGATCAAACACTAAAAGTCTGTCTCGGGACATAAAGCAAATATTGTTTCGCTTTTGGCACAGAGTTTATGGCATCACTTAACATGTCAGGCCCAAGGACCGAGAACATGCTTTAAAATGACCACACTTTTAAGACTTAAAGCTTTTTTTTTTCCCGAAGCGCTCATGCTCAGCTGGAAGGTTTCAGGTTTTAATCCACGAGGCCGTCTCAGTTTCATTGGGTACACCCCTGCTCTTAGGTCTGCTAATGTCATCACCACACACATCTTGATAGACGTCAAACATTTTTCACCACAATCAGGCTAAGATGGCTGGTGTAATCGTCTCCATACGCTGAATGCATGAGAGCACCGGCGGGGAAGGGGGCGGGGTCTGGGGGCGCCACTTAACTGATCCACGTCTCAGTTAACCCCTCATACTGCTGTTCATCTTAATAGGGCACAAATAGGAATGATTCTTTCATTTTTATGGGAATAACAATTGGGACAACGGGCCATTACACCAACAGAGACTTTAATGACAATGCTTTCAAATCTATAGACTTTAATATGGAGTTGGTCACCCTTTGCAGCTCAAACAGCTTCCACTCTTCTTGGAAGACTTTCCACAAGATTCTGGAGTTTCTGTGGGAATGTGTGTCCATTCATTCTGTAGACACTGATGTTGGACGAGAAGGTCTGGATCACAGTATGGGGTTGGATAGAATAGGTTCTTCAACAAACTGGGTCCACAGAGTTGGAAGCATGGTGTTGTCAAAAATGCTGAAGCATTAAGACTGAACATACATTTGTCCATATAAAGTATTTTGTTATGAAAGTGAGGGCGAGACTTACCTACCAGGCCTTAGGTTTAAAGGAATCACATTTACTTGACATTCCAGTAACCATAGAAATAGGTGTAAAATGTCCAGTTTTGCTTCTTTGGTTTGATGCTAGACATCACCAGAAGTCAATAGTCAGTTAGACTGTCTCTTTAATACATACCCAAACTCTCTTTCAACCCACTAAAACCACAACCAGCACTGAAGTGATGCAGACTTGTCAATGGGATCTACAGCATTACAGTGTGAGTGAGCAGTAAAGCAAAACAAAACTTAAACTTGTAGCCATATAATGTAGACAGTTTAAGACAAAGGGGTCTGTTGTTCAGGAGGAGGAGAGCTAAACCTGCCATAAATACAGAGAATCTACACTGGCTTTGTTTAGAATGTCATACTGTGTGCTAAAACACATTGATAAAGAGATGGATGTGTTTAAGTTTTGTGCTTTAAGTTTTGAGTACATCTTTCAGGAAAAGATTTGGGTGACTATTGACTTTTAATTTTTGTGTTTCTAAACATAACCACGTAGCTCCACCATCACTAAACCCATGAAACATATTTAGACATTGTGTGGTGATATTTGATCGACTGGATCGGGATTAAGTGGAACATTGTGTTCATTACAGTTCCTTTAAGGGGTTAAATGTTCATTTCTAAAGACTGTAGTGTCAGTTAACCCCTTAATTCCTCAGGCTTGTTACAGCCATATTATTCAGTAATAACATCAAAGTGAACATAAACTGGAGTTTCAAGAAATGAGAAGCGGACACCTGTGACCGCCGGCTGGTTCTGGGAACTTAGGGGGTTAAATTACACCTTTTTGACATTTAGTGTCATTCAGCTCACTTTGTGTCTATTTTCGTCAACGCTTTGTCCCTTTTTTTAGGTCTCTGGTGAACCTGAAATGGATGTTTATGGATATTGCACACCATTTAAAAAAAGCTCTTTTGGGGGAAATGCCATAGATGGGTTTCTTTTCAGAAGATTTTGTTGCTTTAATGAATTACCCTTGATAGTGAGATGTGTGAGGGTGAAGTTAAAGGACCTGCATTTAACATCAGAATTAAAACTATACTGATCCCGGAGGAAATTGCTCATGTTATGGCAGTGTAGGCACACAGAGACACAGAGACAAAAACAATATAGTATAAAGTCACAATACAACTCTCCAGAAATGTTGAGAAAAATCTCTATGTGTTTTTTTTTCATTTTTTATCTGTTTAATGGTTCATTAAGGGATCCGTTCTTTTATTATTTAGAATGAAAAGTGATGGAAAAGTAAACCTGCATGAGAGAAACTAACATGTATGTTGCTTCGTCTACATGTTGCCACTCGTTATGAACCAAAAAGCAGCTGTATGTCTCAACAGGAACTAGATGGACTTTCTCTCATACTGGTTTCATGAGCACCGTATATCCATTCCCATGCTTCACTGACTCAGAATTTCCACTCTAAAACAGCTATAGACTTATTTCTGTGCCTGGCAGAATCCTGTAAGAACATGCAGATGAACATAGGAGTGTTCATATGCTGGGATTACTGTGCGTTTTACAGCGGCCCTAATGATATTTCCAGATGAAGAAACGAGTATAACGTCTGTCCTGTGCTTTACAATCAGGGGAGACTAATCATTCTCAGTTGTTTACATGAGTGAAGAAGAAATGAAGTGGGAAATCACAGGAAGACTGCAGAGACTCCTGCAAGCCAAGCGGGAGGAAAAAAAACCCCTCAATCTATAACATATGTTCAATCAGAAGTTACTGAAATGCTGCAATTTCTGTCACACAAGCAACTGATCAAGCCTTAAATCATTCATCTTAGTGAGAGCAACATTCGAATATAAGCCCTGCAATAGCCTTATAATAAACAGAAGGTTATTATTCTATTAATAATGTTGCCATGAGGCTAACCATATGGAGTTGTAAAAAATCTGCTCTCACAGTCATGGGGGCCATTTATATGTCTGTAGTGACTATAATCGTGTAGAAACATGTCACAATCATGTTTTCTTGACATTTGAATTTGAACTGAAGTTTCAAATTGTTTCACCTGTTTTGCATGTAATTGAAAACTGTTTCATCATTTTAATCTGGATGATAATGCGCTTCTGACCACTTTGGCCTTCGAGTAAATTGGATTTGGCGAATATTAGTGATGGTAAATACAGTATCACACTAAAGTGAGTACACCTCTCATATTTTTGTAAACATTTTATTATATCTTTTCAAGGAAAAACACTGAAGAAATGCCTTTCTGTAGAGTGAGCAGCTTTTATACAATTTGCTGTCCCTAAAATTACTAAACACACAGCCATTAATGTCTAAACCACTGGCAACAACAGTGGAAATGTCCAACTTGAGCCCAATTAGCCATTTTCCCTCTCTGGTGTCATGTGACTCGTTAGTGTTACTCAGGTGTGAATGGGGATATGGTGTGTTAAATTTGGTGTTATCGCCATTGCACTCTTTTAGACTGGTCACTGCATGGCACCTCATGAAAAAGGGAATTGTTGCCATAAAGATGGCCTAGGCTATAAGAGGATTGCCGACACCCTGAAACTGAGCTGCAGCATGGTGGTGAAGACCATACAGCGGTTTATCAGGACAGGTTCCACTCAGAACAGGCCTCACCGTGGTCCACCAAAGAGTGCACATGCTCAGCGTCGTGTACAGAGGTTGTCTTTTGAAAATAGACGAATGAGTGCTGCAAGCATTGCTGCAGAAGTTGAAGGGGTGGGGAGTCAGCTTGTCAGTGGGTGGGGACAGCAGCAGCCTGTCAGTGCTCAGACCATACGCCACACACTGCAACACACTGGTCTGCATGGCAATCATCCAAAAAGGAAGCCTCTTCTAAAGATGATGCACAAGAAAGCCCTCAAACAGTTTGCTGTAGACAAGCAGACTAAGGACATGGAATACTGGAACCATGTCCTGTGGTATAATGAGACGAAAATAAACTTATTTGGTTCAGATTTGGTGTCAAGTGTGTGAGGCGGAAACCAGGTGAGGAATACGAAGACAAGTCTGTCTTGCCTACAGGTAAGCATGGTGGTGGGAGTGTTATGGTTCACGGCCAAATGAGGTAGCTCAGGGGGTAGGATACTTGTCTCCAGACCAAGAGGTCATGGGTTTGAATCTGCATACCACCATATGGTTCCTGAGCAAGACCCTTAACCCCATGTTGCTCCAGGGAGACTGCCACCTGTAGATAAAAGCATCTGCTAAATGCCATAAATGTAAATGTGCTGCTGGAACTGGGGAGCGACAGTTAATTGAGGGAACCATGAATGTCAACATGTTCCCTGAAGCAGAGCATGATCCCCTCCCTTTGGCAGAGCATGACCCCCCCCCAACCTCCCACCCCGCCTTGCTAAAGAACCGAAGGGTGAAGGTGCTGTACTGGCTGAGCATGTCTCGAGACCTAAACCCTACTGAACATCTGTGGGCACAATTTGGACATTTTCACTCGGGGTGTACTCACTTTAGTTGCCAGCAGTTTAGACATTAATGGCTGTGTTTAGTTATTTTGAGGGAACAGCAGATTTACAGTGTTACACAAGCTGTACACTGATGACTGTATCAAAGTGTCACTTCTTCAGTGTTGTCCCAAGAAAAGATATAATAATATTTACAAAAATGAGGGGTTTACTCACTTTTGTGAGATACTGTATACATTTTGAAACTTTTGTTCTTGAAGCAGAGGTTTCTGAACAGTTCGAACAATGTCATCGGCATATTTTTTATGTTTATGTAAAATAAAAATTATATTTTCTAGGTAAAATTCATATGCCAACCTCATTTGCCAACCAATATTGAAGCAATTAATTTGCGTGTTTACAGCCCCCTGAGACCCTCCCACAGAAATGGGCCTTCTTTACTGTCGAACACACCATGCTCAAGTTTTTGAGCGAAGGTTTACACTCATTCAGAGCAGAATTCAGATCAATAAGGGCTTCTTGATGGTTTAATCAGAATTAAACTAAGAGACAATTGAAGTGTGGAATGCATTCCTATTCGTGTTTTGTTCTGAATGGGTTTCAAATCAACATAAATGCAACAGAACTGTGAATTACTGGAGATGAAACCTACAGTTTTCACTTCAGCAAGTGGTGAAGGGGTTAAAACCTTCATGACTACTGCAAACCACAAGGCCAACAACAGCCTCTCACTTCTGGCTGTCGAGCAGACGGTCATGATGAGCATGCTTGAGTAAACTCAGTACACTGAAAGGGATGAAACACTGGAAATTCCACTGCTATTGTCGCCACAAATTACACGCAGAGCTGTTTATCCAGCGGGTCCCGAGCCGCAACGCATCAACAAACAACCGACGTCATATAACAGGAAACGCCAGAGTTCCTCTACGGAGGAACCTGCGATGAAACAGCATAAACTTCTTTTGTGTTTCTCCTCATCGCTCCCAGTGTTCCTCGTGCCCCGTCCTGCTTCCTCCACTCCCAGATGAGCCTTAAAAGCCCATGTTGGCCCGAGGCCATACAGCTCATACATGCTCACACAGGTAATTCAGATGGACAAATAATGTAAGCTTTCCCTCTTCTCTCAGGGAGCCAATCGGATCACTCTCCAGAGACGAAGGGTGTTCGGGCCTTGTGTAAAAAAAGAAAAAGAAATGTGATGATTACCAATGTTGACTCCAGAAAGCACCACGGATCCTGAGTGGCCTCGCTTTGTTACAGTGGGAAGGTTTTGGAATGTGAGATGTTAAAGGAAATTCAGGACGCCTCCTCAAGTGACCACACACGGGCCCCACCTTAGCCTGAAGTCTTCCACCAGAAAAGAATAGAAAATCACAGAAATTCGAATAAACACTTTGTTTCAGACCACCAGCCACCTTTCCTCTTTATGTCTGCTGGCATGTCTGCTGTTATTAAGCTTCATGGTGAGCGTGAGTCTTCCCCTTCACACTGCTTGACCTCCTTCTAAAGCAAGAAGTTAAAAATATCGAGTGTTTTAGAAGAGCAGAAGGTTGTATAAACAGTTTGCAGTAAGTCAGCTGGTAAGGGTGCCATGCTCCTGTGGGTCAAATGTGTGTGGGCGTTCGCTTTTATGCACAATGTGCTCATCGTGTGCAGGTCTTTTTGCGGCCTGAGGTAACATTTGCTTTATTATTGCTGTCGCCATTCATCAAACGTAAGATGACAGGTGCCAGAAATGAGCACCAATAAAATATTGATGCTGTTATCCTTGCAAATTCATAATGGCTTGTGCCTCCCCCGGTCGAACTACATTAAACATAGAAAACAACTGTTTTCTCCTCAACGCTGGATATTTTCAGGCCTACTTGTTCTACCGCATAGCCATTGCATCGCTTTGTTTTGAAATTTCAAACAACATATTACATAAACTTTACTTTGTTGATGTTTTCCATCATCCTTTTTTGGGTGGAATGGATTATATTTGAAGAAAGAAGCAGATTTACATATTATAATAAAGTCTAGGCATTAATAATAACAGGGGCTCCAGTGTGTCATTTGCATTTTCAGATCATTCTTGATTCTTGTGACACATATGGAGCTGCGATGTAGATCATTGCTTTGGAATGTCAGCAAGGATTGCCCTTAAAGAGAGTGCAGAACATAATGGTGGATATTTATAGGAAACATAGCTGCTGGTTGTTTTTGAAAGAGAAGACCAGAAAAAGCCATGTGCCCCCAGTCCATGGACATGGTTAGGGCTACAAACAGTAACGCACAAAAGACATCATAGGGGCTGTCTCCTCTTCAGAACATTAGAGGCCTATTGTCTCTCAAGAGTATTTTGGTTCAAAGGCATATGGGCACCACTGAGTCCCAAATTGTACTGATAAAACACGCCAAGAATGGAATAAACATCAGGAAAGAATAAAGTAGGGACAAAAGATGGGGTGATGTCATACAGGCGAGTGGAGGATACAGCTTTTGGGAGTCGAGGGAGCTGAATGAGTTCACTCCATTCTGGGCCACTACAGGGTGAGGGACATTTCTGTAGGGCTGGGCACGACGGGCCGAATTATTATGACACGGAACAGATCTCTAAGCAGTTTCAAATGTTCCATATTACTTATGTATAGATGGTATCGGAACTCTTTGGAAGTTACATTCAATACATGGAGTTTCATAGTTTTGATGGTATGTTCAAATTCATTTAAATTGTTCTTTAAAGAACTCTATCTCTGAATATCATATTTTATTAATATGGTTCATCTATGCGTGAATGCGTGATACACTCTGAGTTCTGAGAGTAAACGCCGGTTCTAGACTGTTTTACACCGGTTATATTTACTGAAATCAGAGTGTATTGATACACTCTGAGTTTTAGGGGTAAGGCCTCGTTCACACGGACGTCTGAACCAGGCGTTTTTCTGGTGTTCGTGACTCCAGGTGAGCGCCTATTGAACGACGCCCGTTTTACTGCTCATTGAAGCAAATCAAAGCGTCCACACGGGCGTTCAGCACCGGCACTTGGCCGGCTGCGCGTTCGGATGGTGTCAAATAAACGCTGCATGCAACGTTTTCTTGGCGTCAAAATCCCGACGAACGC
>JBBPCW010000106.1:34042297-34053449 GCA_037974425.1 Phenacogrammus interruptus
ACGGATACAGATAATTCATATGGTTAACAGATACAGATACAGATACAGATAATGCTGTACTCGCTCATCCCTAGTATTTAATGATATTTACTTTGGCGATAGTAATTTAATTTACACAATTTCATCCCTTTCTCTAATTAAGTCCCAGCTGAGACACAGCTGGTGCCTGAAGTTTGCATGTTTAGTTTTCCACTAGAGCTAACATGACTAATGCAGCTTACAACTGGTGCTGTGTAAATGGTAAACCTAATTAAACACGAAATTGCATTAAATGGCACGTAGTTAAGTAATCTCAGACTGTTTTGTTTATGTGGTTCTGACAATATATTGTGTGTGGTGTTGTTTAATAACTGACAGAACCAACAAAATAATAATAGTACACAAACACCTCTCCTATTTAATGAATTCAGGTCTATAAAATCAACCACATAGCCATGCTCTCTCCATAGACAAACACTGGCATTAGAATATGCCATACAGAAGAGCTCTGTAACTTTAAAACTGCACTGTCATAGAATGCCAATCTGTGAAACGTCTGCACTGCTATATTTCCTCTGGTTAACTGTAATCATGGCTATAATTAAACTGCATATGCTGTGTTGGAACACTCACTACAGAGAGTTTAAACTGAACACAGACCTGAGGGCACCATGAGCAATGCCAAATGTCTGCTGGAGTGGTGTAAAGCATGGTGTCACTCTGGAGCATGGAAATATGTTCTCTAGAGTGATGGATAAAACTTTACTATCTGGCAGTGTGGTATATGAGGTTGGGTTTGGTGGTTGGCAGTGCAACACTATCTACTGGAATGCATAATGCCAACATTAAAGTCTGGTAGGGGGGGGGGGGGGTAAAGGCCCCCCTTAGTTTCAGTGGAAGGTCATGATAATACTACAGCATACACAAGCATTTTAGAAAACAACATATGCTTCCAAGGCACAGGAAAATACATGGTTGGATGAGCCACAATCGGCTTTGGATTGGTTTTGGAATGTGATGTTTAACAAGCTCAGGTCATGTGGTGACATATTTGTGAGCATGAAGATGGCATGTGATGCACTTTGGTCTAATTCATCTTTTTGGTCCATGCTGTAGAACTACAGAGAGGATCCTGAGCAGCTGCATTGCAGCCTGGTACCGGGAATTGCAATGCCTTGGACCGCAAGACCATGCAGTGCATAGTGAGGACAGTTAAGAAAATCATCAGGATCTCTCTCCAATTCTGCCTCCAGGATTTTTGTTGAGCCCGCTCACCCACTCACACATCCCACACTCTCTCCTCCCTTCTGCTGTCTGGAAAAAGGTTCCACAGTGCTTATTGCTTGGTTAGGAAACAGACCATCAGATTTCTATACCAGAACTGAAATGAAACTGTACTTGCACACAAACAAATCCCTAATCTGAACTCCTGCTCCCTCCTAACAGAACCCTATTTAACACATACAAACCCACATTTAACTCCTAAACTCACATGCACCTACACTCTTAAACTGATATCCCATAAACAATAACAACACTCAAACTACCACCCCTCAAAGATTTGCCATTGTATCCTTCATGTCATAAGTCATTGCGCAATACAGTATCTGACATAATACTGTATTCATTCTTAGCAAAGGTTCTGCTTCTTGCTGGCTGTACTCTAAGCTGCCCTGTTCTGTTGTTCAGTGTCCTCTTGTGTCTCCTCTTGCACTTTCTTTCTTTTTTGCCCTCGGTGTGTTATCTCTTGTGTTGCCTGCTTATGGTTGAAATGAAAATGTACCTACTTGACTTGACTTGATATTTTTAATGATGACTCGCCTACGTGCGATGGCTGGTGTATAGTCTTTTCAATACCGGCATTGTCCCTGGTGTTCAGCACTCAAGTCTCTCACACTGCACCTTCCAGATGAATAATATCAGCCCTGCTGCTACATACTCTACACCCAGGCTGTTATTGCAGTGAGCCAACTCACTGTCCACACCTCAGTGAGCGTACCTTAAGTGGAGGAGCTGACCCATCAGCACTCCTCTCTGACGTGAAAACAAACCTGCCACACTCACTCACCCCACTTTCAGCCAGTCTCTCGCTCTCTCTCTCTCTCTCTCTCTCTCTCTCTCTCTCTCACTCTCTCTCTCTCTCTCTTTATCTCTCTCTCTCCCTGTGAGCTCATCTCAGACTGATCCCCCACCTCTAACACTCTGAGAGGATTGCGGGAGTACTGTGAGTCAGTGACTCTCGTTCTCTCTCTCCCTTTCTGACCAGCTCTAGAGTACAGAGGGTGCAGTAGAGTGTGAATAGCAAGAGAAGACATCTCCCTGGTGAGTCGCCCGTTATCGTCTCTTTGTCCCGGAATAGTCAGACACGATGAGTCAATCCCTGACACCACACACCCCTTACTCAAGTCGCCTCCATGGCTAACGCTCAAGTCAATTTTTTCGGCCATTCATCCAGTCTGATTCAGCCCGAATGAGCCTGTATGGTGATCAGGAATAACACAGACGCTGACACAGACTAGGCAGCTCCATTTGGTCCCGGAACGAAACTTGCCCAGTTGGTCATTGGTGAATTATTTACATTGCCCCAGCAGAATGTAGTGACCTAGAAGCCTGTGTAGAAGGCAGCAATTAAAAGACTTGTTAAAAGTGTCGTGTGGAAGAGAGACAGAGAGAAAGATACACACCCGGCCATAGAGAGAGAGAGAGAGAGAGAGAGACACTAATGTGCTGTCTTTCTCTCTCGCTTCCTCAGCTTGCTGAATGAGGCTAAACTCCATTGTGCGCTTTAATATTTGATCAGCCTAAGTTAGTTTGACAGGCGCCTGCTTTGTGTCATCTCTCCTATGCATTTCCCCTCCTGTATACAAGCACACAGAGGCAGCGGCGAAGCTCTGTGTAGCACAAAAACACAACGAAATATCTCGAGAGCCAGTGGGAGCAATAAAGTGTCCAAAGTGTCTAAGTTTTATTAGGATTCAAATTCCGTGCATTTCTCATAAGAAAGTGGGGGGAAAACAACAATAGGAGAAAATAAATAAGCAACGATCGTGCTCATTGTGACTTGTGCGTCGCCATTTAAAATCGCCCTCCTACCCTCACTTCCCCATTTATTTTCTTGCGGGCTTCAAAAATAACCCAATCAAGCCACTCTGCTTGGCTCTCACGCTAGGAGGCTGAAAAAAAAAAGGGGGGGGGGGGGTGTGTGAAATTGTCATCAGGTTCATAAAAAAAAGGGAAACATGGTTTATGCAAAATCACACCGTTAAAGATGCGAAGGGGGCTTTTGCTTCGTGCGGTAATGATTTTAAAATGTGTTCCTCACTTCAGGAGCAAAAGGGCTGGAGTGAGGGTCTTACAGCTGTTTTCTGGAGATAATTGATTTTGGAATAGGCCAGAGATGAGAGCGGGCAGGCGGGGGTTGACGGCGCTCTGCAACGGGGTCCGAGCCAATTTCCGCGGGCCTCGTCCCTTTAATTACTGTAGCGCTAGAGCACAGGACGCGTCAGCCTCCCGCCCAGGCAAATTAAAGCCCCTTCCTTGTACCTCCTGCTGCCACCGCCCCCCCATCATGCAGTGCCCTGATGAATTTTTCATGGTCCGACCTCTCTGCCTCGCTGGCCTGCCGCTGTGGCTGGAGGCACTGCTGCCGGTGCCATTTCCCGCTCCCTCTCAAAGCCACCCAGCCGAAAGCCTGCGAGAGAAGGCTGCACAGACACAGATAAGTCCAAAGAGGTTCCACTTGTTCTTCTTGGTCTGTTCATCTGTGCTCCCTAATCTTGCTGTCAACTTTGTGTGTTTGGATTCTCAGTACCAGGAGCAACATCGACTTACAGACCTCTTCTGGTGCTGAGAGAGCAGTCAGAAATCAGAAACAAGGTTCTTCTTTAGAAAGAAGTACATTTTACTAACTTGGAGCCTAAAGGAGCAACTCTGGCATCAGATCACTCGAGATATCATGGAGAGCAATAGTGCCTAAAATCAGAAGCAAAGTTCAAATCAGAAATCAGACACAAGGTTCTGAACTTCTATAGAAGGACGTGTTAGTACTTTAGGTTCTGAGAATCCAAAATAAGTGTTATTTTGAATTCTCAGAACCTAAAGTAGCAACACTGGCTTCAGGTCTCTCAAAAAGGGCAATGGTGCCAATAATCAGAAGAAAAGTTCTAAGTTCTTCATAGAGCGCACATTATCAGCAGTTCCAGAACTGGGACTGAAGGATTCCTCACACTAAAACTGAAGGGATTTGAGTGGAGTGGCAGCTTTGTTTTGGATTCTGTGGAGCGCTTATTAACCATAAACTTGCTTTTCCTAGCACTGTACCCCTCACGCCTCCCCTAGGGCTCCGCACACAATGGGAGCAGAGTAGTGTCTCTTATGGGAAGTGACAGGTGGTGTTGTGTTCTGCTGGGTTAATCCCACAGTGGGGGGAAGATGACAGGATCTCTGTGGCACTGAGTACGTATCACAACGCCACAAGTCACATTCCTTATAGCAGACGCTGTGCTATCAGAAGTCCCCGCAAAGAGCCACCTATTAGACACCTATTATAAAAGTCTGTCATTGCCACTACCCGCATTAGTTGTGTTAGGCATTGTTCCCATTGCAAGAGTGTCAGCGCTTTTTTCTTTTGCCCTGACATACATATTTTTGGTATTGATTTGACCTTCAGCAGTCACGATGAATTGAATCCACAACTTCAAGGAACAATAGAGCTGACAAATCTGACAGAGATGTTGAAAGAGAGACGAGAGAGGAAATGCACAGAGACATTGATTGACAGCCATGCGGATAAATCATTGGGTTGCTTTCCATAATGATTTTGTTAGCGTGCCATACTTTGTATTGATTCCTTCAATATGCGTAGATCTGAAGATGAAGGGCTCACCTCCAAATCTCCACCCCAGGCTGTGTGTATTACAGGCTGCTTTTGTCCTGACTCTGCAGGCTGCAGTGCTCCCCTCCACCACCCCCACACGAGAGTGAGAGAGTCGGTAGGATTACCACGTTACGCTATCATGAGGACCAGACTTAATGAGGGCGCTTACAAGTTCAGAGCTAATACCTGCCATGGGTCAGAGATGGAGTCGTAATTTTGATATTCAGTCATGATTTTTAACTTTGGCCTTTATATCATAGTTTGAAAAATAAAAGTACCACAAAGAGTTATTTGGAGAACCACTCATTTTGATTCCCTAAAGGACATTTTAATGGATGTTTTTTTAAAAAAAGAATTACTCTTGAAAATGAGCCTTGTGAGTCGAACGAATCTCAGTGTGACAGAAATCAGTATTAAAGTTTTTCGTAGAACTGTTTATCCAAAAAAAGAACTATTTTGAGCACTTTAGGTTCCTACAAGAGAGTTTATGGTGAACTCTCTGTCATTGAATGGATTATAATGTAACAGAAATCAGTATTAAATTGAAGGATTTTTCCCAGAACTGTTCATCCCAGGCAATAACTGTTAGGGAATCTTTACATTTAGTATTGTATGTTCCATCAAGAGGCAAACCTACAGATTATGGTCAAGACTGTCCCTGCTCTCATCCACACAGAGAGGGAGAGAGACCAACAGATAGAGGCAGAATGGGGACAGGGGCTGTCCCATCACTTTTTCATGAGGCTCAGAGCATGCCAGAGATAGGGGTTGTGGTATTGGGGTGTGCTTGTCCTCAGCTTTCTAAAAGCAGCTTGTCTGATGAGTGCATTTCTGTGTAGATCCGGCCTGTGGTTTCCCCGGCACTCTTGCCGGCCCGTCTGCCATGCGCCTTCCACCTCTTCTCCAATCCTAAATTCCCTTCCCAGACACTGGGAATGCTCAAGGAACTCAAACACATGACATGATATGATACCGAGGGGTGAACCAGCTGTCCAGGTGGGTATTTTTACGCGTGATTTAATGCAGAAGCTCGACGGAGTCTGGCTGCTTAAAAATTAAAGACTCAGAATCACAAGAAAACACTTCGTCCTTCTGCACCAAGATCCATCAGCCCAGATAAGGATGGTTAAGCAGCTGAAAATGCATTAATTACACATGATTATAGATTTAGAGATTAATAAAGCAGTGCTGGCTCTGAATTTTCAAGCATAGCAGGAGTGCTAAAGGACAAAGTCAAGAGTGACTAAAACAAGACAGAAGCAGGAGGCGAGGCTGAAAACACTCAAAGAAATCATGCAGCCCGCGGTGGCGGCGGGGCTGCCTGTTGAGCGGGAATTGAATGTTTTTAGCGTTTAGCGACTGTTTAGCATTTCATTTCGCGGGCCGCACTTAATGAGCTCAGCCCTTCTTGGAGCGCTCAGTGTTTTGCCCGAATTGAGACTTAATTACATTCTTCTGTCTTCTGTGACCCGGCGCTTTTACCCCTGCCAGTCCTTCCCCGTCAGGAGCGGAATGAAGGGAGAACAGCACGTTCTGCATAGTGAGTGAAAAAAGGGGGAAGTGGCCTTCAGCCAAGACATGCTAGCTTTCAAAGCCCACTGTGTAACTCCCCTACCTGTCGGCGAAGGCCTTCCCGAATGAAATACTTGCAACACAAGCTGAAAGAATGTATGAAGGACAGAACATGACAAGAGCAAGACTGAAGCAGGAGATCTCATGGAGACCTACTTTATAACTGACTATATTTTAAAATAATACCTACTGATTAATCACTGATCACAACAACCGTAACTACAGTCACTGATAGTAGGTGTAAAAGGAAATAAGTGACTAAAACAGACTAAAAACTGTTTAGAAGAAACACAAGTAGCAAAAAATGAAGTAGTAAAGTGAAATAAGCAAAAATATATTTTAAAAACTGATGTTTTAGCCAATGTGTGGTTTTTAGGTTATCTGGGGGCATGTAAGAATCATCAAAAAACAGACATTGTACATTAGATTAGTAATGAACTAGAAGTTATTAAAGTCCATAGTTATCATAGTTTTCCTTGGTAATTATATTCCACTTACTGAAATTAAATATTAAGAAACACGAGTTTGGAAGAAACACAAGCCGCAAACAGCGAGTTAAGCAACAAACATGTTGAGATGGTAATATTTCAGCCAGTGGTTGGTTTATAGTTTGACTTGTGTCAAAGTCAAGGAAATGCAGAACATCTAAAAACAAGAGGGACACCTTTGAGAATAATGTAGTATGGTGCCTCTGATGATGTGTTTTTGTGTTAACATTATTAAAAGATAGTGAGATTATTTTAGATAGATTCTGAAATAATTGGGTTAATTTACGGTATTGATTAAATAATCATCAAATAAGCAGATAATGTTCATTAGAGCAGTAAATAATAAGGAGTTATTATGCAGACCTTAGTTAGAAAATCTATTGAAGTTTAGCACTTAGCAAATCACTTAGAGTAACCTACGAGAACTCATTGGTTGTTAATACAAGGTAGTAATGTAGCACCACTCATTCGTTTGTGTTTAATTACCTTAATAAGTATTATAACATGTATTATAGCAGTTTTATAACATGTCACCAAATCTATGCCCTGGGTTGCATACTCATTGGGTTTGAGGGAAAATTTAGGCAAATTATTTTCATGCTGAAAGAAAGGAATCCAAAACTGAACTAACTATCAAACTAACTGAATCCAAACTATCAAACTATAGTGGCACTATTGTAATAACTGAGCCAATTGTTGGAATAACTGAGCTAATTTAAGGCGTTGATTTATCTGGTGACATGTAGAGATCATCAAATAAGCAGTTGATGTTTATTAGATCAGTAATGAACCAGGGGTTATTATAAACCATTAAATTCAATTACACTTGATTTAAATACCGCTTAAATACCGCTGTCACAAAACAGCTTTTCAGAATCCAGGTCTGAGTTCCTAGTGAGCCAATAGTGAGGGAAAAACTTCCTAAAGCTGGATGAAGAAATCTCGGGAGGAACCAAAACTTAAAATGAAAACATTCTCAAGAAAATTTACAGAAGTTTCATTTTTGTTAATGATTAACTAATCATTACTCTACTGTTACCTCTCCAGGAACCACTGGTTGTTGGTACTGGGTGTTAATGTAGCACCACTCATTTACGCTTAGTTCTCTCATAGTTACCTGTTAATAATAAACATTATTTCAACGTTTAGACAATACTTAGACTCAACAGTTTGCACTAATTGGGTTTGACGAAAATGTTTTCATTCTGAAAAACTTCTGAAGGAATTCAAAACTCCAATCCAAAGATTGTGGTCTTATTTTAGACAGGTGTTGGGATATCTGGGTTAATTTAAGCTATCAATTTATCTGGTCATGTAAGAATCATGCTCATTATGTCATGCTCATTAGATCAGTAATGAACGAGGAGTGATTATAATCCATAGGTCAATTAAATGTATTTATTTAAATAGGCATTTTACAACCAATGTTGTAAAATCTTGCTGGTTGTTAATACTAGCTATTAATGAAGCACCATTTATTCATTTCTGCTTAGTTCCTACAGAGTTGCCAATTAATTAAGAAACAGAATTTCATCGTGTTGCTAAATTGACTCAATGCTTTGTACTCGTTAGGTTTGAGGGGAAATGTATAGACATAATATTCATGCTGAAAGACTTCTGAAAAGGATCCAGAACTGGAATCATCCGGACGGATTTCCGTCTTTTGCTCTCAGTGGTCAAGGTCACAGGCTTCTTTCTCCTATTCTATTACTGCGAGAACCTGTGCTCTCCTGGTCTGTGTCGGAACCTCCAGCCTTAAATCCCTTTGTCTGTTGATTTAGTACTTTTCATAACATGACATCTGCCACTACAGCTAATTGGCATTAAGCATTGAAACATCATCAGCCTCAACGCTATTCTACCTATTGGGACTCATTTAATCTGCGAATGATTTCTTCCTGTCTTTGTGAGTCATGCTGGTTTTTGTGTGTGTACATATGTGTGTTTTCTTTCTCTTTTTTTTCAGATTAATGATTTGCGGGGCTTTCTAGCGCAGGAGAATCTGTTTTAATTTGTCACCTCAATCTTCTGCTCCACGTCGTAGGCCCGTGGTCTGAGGTCATTCAAAACGCTCAATTAGCCCCCGTGCTAGCATTCCACATGCGTAGCACAATTGTTCCATGGTTCTGTATTGAATGTCTCTGCCAATTCACTCCTCTCTCTGTTTCTTTCTGCGCCGGAGGCCAGTGTTTTTTCTGCCTTTTTCCTCTTTCAGGCGCACTCGGCCCCATCTGCATTATAAAAGGAGAGAAGGTTGACAATCACGGTTCATCATTCCCAGAAATCTGAGGAATGATAGACAATTTCAGCTCTGAGCCAAATTACAATGGAGATTTGTGTGTGGAAACAGGCCTTGGCGATCATTTCGGCTTGACCTTGGGGAAACGTGGGCATGCTGGTTGAAAACGCGGTTGACTTTCAAGAGTAAATTCCGAGGCAGTGTTGGAAACAAACATATCACAACATTGTTCCCAGACAGGACTCTCCATCTGACCACGGGTCAAGGTGGCCGAAGTCACCTCTGCTTATCTCAGATGCTTATAAAGATATCAAGACACTTTTGGGTCCACATTTGAGACTTAAAACATCTGAAAAGGACTTTAAGTTTGTGATTCTTTTGATTCAATGTACAGACAATAGCAGGTAGTACTTTTGAGCTTAATGGCTCCTCTTTTGAGCCCACAGGAGAAGAGATATAGAAAAAAAAGCAGTACAGATTTCAGGCCACCGTGAAAGGGAGAACATGTGGCGTGTGAAATGTTTAATAAAGACACTTGAAGTGATTCATTTAGAAAAGGGCAACTTTGGTTCATGCACAGTGCAGAAAGGAAGAATCATTAGACATAGAAATGTGTTTGTATCTGCAGTCATCGTTATTAAACTCAACCAGCAGTCCAGATGCAGCCCTGTGATGCAAAGGAACATCATATTACGCTTTAGAAGACACCTTTTCTTCTTTCAGAACCTGGTTGGACTGGTTTAGGCCTAATTAGTCTTTAACAAAGTGACTTTGTAAACATTAGCTGGTTGTGCTGTGACCTTCTGGATAAATAAATGGGCTTGATAATGAGTAACTTTATTCAATATCCTTTTTATCCTTCTCTTATTGTGCTTATAACACTGTTCAAACCTCACAGGCACCTGTGTAAACAATTTAAAGCCAATTATATAGCAGCAAATACACAAGTTTTACAAATAGTACTTGAAGTTTTGTGAGCTGGTGAGGAGAACACAGGTTTGGTTCCAGGTTCCTCCTTGATTCCACCAGCCAAAAGTTTGGATTTGTGAAACTCCATGAGAAGCTTCTGATTTAATTTAATAAAGTATTGAACCATGTTTCAGATATACAATAAAATACTGGACTTCCATGATCTGGAAATGATTAAGCAGATAAGCATCCATAAAATCGCTCTAAACACACAATAAATGTTGTTTATATTCTAATATTCACTCGAAACACAGATACTGCTCATCTAAACAGATTTCAAATATAATTGATTCATGTGTCTAGGACAGTACTGTATATGGTAGAATCATATTATAATCATATGATAAAAGCTTACTTGTTACATGTTATGTGAATTTGCCTGAGAAAAACCAATCAAGCCAAGAAATAAATGGATGTTCCATTTTATTGAAGTGTAGCTTGTTTATATTCAACAAAACAATATCAGAATCTCTTCAATGTCATTGTAGCAGCTGTACAACGAAATGTAGATAATATTAATTAACAATATTCACAATATTCTGCATCAAAATAAATGTCATTTGGTATCATGAAGACCAAAATGTTTTTGATTATATTGTTATATTGTTTCCATTATGTGATCATCGGTCAAGTATACACTAGAGAAAATATCTTTAATATGAAATCATTATTATCATCTCATTCATTCGCCTGCATGAAGACATCAAACTGAAATGAAATGAGAGAAGTGACTCTTTAAATAATTAGCTGATGAGGTTTTATAAAAATATGACATTAATATTTCAGTACTGCTCTGATGGGAGGGGGTGGTGGTTTCACACAGCTGTGGCACATAAATCTTTAATTCAGTGGTCAGGTAGCCCCTCTGTATCCTCCTCATTACACAGATTCAGATTGAATGATGGTATCAGTCATCTCCATGTCTATTCCAAAGACAATTATGCATTAATAAGGCAGTTTTTAAATAAATATACATCTTTTTGCTTATATATATATGAATATGTATTTAAAAAAATACATAAATTATAT
>JBBPCW010000106.1:34335026-34349692 GCA_037974425.1 Phenacogrammus interruptus
AGGCAGTGATCAGTATACTGGTGGTGCTGAATGCTGAGTGGGCGGAGCTCCTTTATCTAGGCTCCTTGTATCTTTAGGCTTTCTACAGCCACAGTAAAACATTCATTCACATTTATTTCATTTAATCTCCTCAGTGTGACCAGAATTAGACAGTTGGAGCAAAATATACAGAAATGATGAGTGTTGTACAGCACTGTATATCCACAGTACAATATATTATACACTATATATAACAGATCACCACCTAAAAACGGTATTTGGCAAGTTTTGATCAGTAGTTTCTAAAGACTCGTAAACTGTGTTTGTGCTTGCAGGAGGACGGTAAATGGGCTGGACCCTGGTGTTCCGCTTCTCCACCCGGCCTCGTGTTCCACTTCTCCATCCGGCCTCGTTCCCTTCAGTGTGTGAGACACACTGCCTCATGTCTACTGAGGAAGACTCCCTCAGTCCAGTCACATGCACACGGACCAGACGAGTACTCGAAAACTCTATTAAAAACAGTTAGACTACACTACCCACCCTGTCCCGACTCTCCTAGACTGCGTTTGTGTCCAGTGAGGGGTGGTTTGGCTGCAGCAGGGCTCGCTATGCAACCAGTGGCGGTCTAATAGTAGCACCACGATCCGTCTGTAAAATTTTGTCTGTTTCCTGGACAGGGTCTGCACTCCTGCAGTCTATCTCGACTTGTTAATAGTCTCTCGTGTTTGTACATTTAATATTTGTTGAACGTTTGTACATAGATAAGAGTGTGGAAGTGATATTTAAACCACCCCTCTGTATTATCGACCTTTTTTTGCATTAGAAAATATATTCCAGTCTGTATTTATTATTAAACATGTGGAAGACACTGTTTGTGATGCTCACAAAGGGAACCTGGCCCACATTTAGAGAATCCTGATGTGCACCAGAGGGGTTTAAGGGATAAATCGGTTCTCCTTTATCGTAGTCCAGGATCGTAGTAAACGTCTCTTTTTTTAGAGAGGAAAATGAAAGGTATAAGCTGAAAAACCAATGAAGGATTTGTTGTGCAATGAGAGTTTACAGGCACTGTAGATTTCTAGGGCCCTAAAGTGTTCCACAAACGGAGCCACGCTGTCCCGTGGACGTACTCCCTGTTTATCTGTGTCTTGAAGTGTGGAATTGTAATGATCCCCCCTGACACTCGATGGAAATTTCAAGCAGAATTTAATCCAAATGTTGGTCATATTGATGGTCACACTGACAGCGGCGTGTTCAAAGCATGGCTGAACTAAAGTCACTTTTTATAAATGTGTTAGGTCCCACTTTCTGATAGAAGCGACTTCAAATGAAGGATAAGGTTTGTCCTTAAGGCACTTGTATAAGACTGTATTTCATTCGCTTCCCGAATAAAGAACTGGCATCGAATGGCGAGTGTGTTTGTACTTGTTTTGCTGAGTTCAGGATTATTGTTCTATTGCATTAAACTGCACAGCATCTGTAACCACACAAATAAATGAAAGAAAACATTATTAATCCATAGGAAATTGCATATGTTACGACTAAACTGAGACGAAAACAATATAAAGGGAAAGTCTAATTAAGTCTTTAGTAAAAAACAATATGAAATACATGATAAATGGGTTTCTCAACCACTGGGCCTCGGAGGCTTTTGATTGGGCCACAAATCTAAAATTGAGACCGGCCATTGGTTATTTATTATCATCCAATGTGGCCAACTGGACCTTAATGTTAAAAAAAGGTTGAGAACCATTGTACTATACTATAAACACAAATACTCAGTATTAATACTATAAATAAGTAACTTAGAGTTTAGTGAATTATTAGTAACACTAATAGTGGTTTGGAGTCTGTTACTGCTGTAATATTGATATAAGTGGTGATATGTCTCATGGTAATGACTATTACACATAATGAAATGATCATGAATTTATTTGATCATACAGAATATCACCATTATGTCATTACTTGAGATGGGCACATCTTATATCACACAATATACCAATTAAGGGTTAACTTACCTATTATTACTACTTAAACTTAATTATTATTAGTTACTATATGTGGTATTATTATTGGTTATATTATTATTTGTTTTTATTAGGTGATATTAATATATAAGTTATTATTGGCTTTATTATTAATGTGTGTATCAGGTTGTAGTAGTGTATATTAGTTATTATTAGTTATAGTTATTACATTATTGTTATGATTAGTTATATTGATTATATATTAGTGTTTGTATAAGCCGTATCGGTGTATATTAGTTATTGTTCGAATTATTGTATTCGTTTTTATATATTATTAGCAGCTATTTTATTATTAGTGTTTATAATGGATGATGTTAGTGTATATTAGTTATTATTTATTATATTATTAATAGTTATTGTATTAGGCTGTATTAGTGTTTATTAGTTATTATTTGTTATATTATTAATAGTGATTGTATTAGGCTGTATTAGCATATATTAGTTATTATTAGTTATTACATTAGTTATTATGATGATTAGTTTTATTGTTACTATGGTTTATATTAGGTCGGCAGTATATTAGTTAGAATTATTGCATTAGTTATTGTGTTATTGTTATTAGTTGTAACATTAGTGTATATTAGGCTGTATCAGTGTAGATGTTATCATTAGTTGTATTATTATTAATGTTTATATTAGGTGATTTTAGTGTATATTAGTTATTAGTGTTATTATTACTATTTATATCAGGTGATATAAGTGTGTATTAGTTATTCGTGTTATTATTAGTGTTTACAGTGGGTGGTGTCAGTGGTACCGTACAGTGGTCCTCTAGTGGTCAGTACAGGTAAACGCAGGCTGTGTCCGCGCGCTCTGATGACGTGGGCAGTCTCAGTGTGTGTTTGTGTATGTTTGGGTCTGATTAGTTTTGAGGATTTTCAGCGTTTAACAGTGTGATATGGACGAATGTTAGTGTTTTGTGTGTTTTATTGATTTTTGTCCTCTGCTGGCAGCAGGTAGGATTTCGGTTCTGCGTCCTTTATTCAGTCAAAGCCTTTATTTTCTGTATTTACTAATGGAAACATGACTCTTCCAGGCTCCGAGAGATGAAGATTAATGAGAACACGCTGCTAGAAGGGAAGAATGTTGCGTTGGTTCCTTACAGTGCAGAACATGTTCCCAGGTAGAACAGACACATTAACACTTACTCAGATGAACGTAGGAACACACGAGTTTACACACCTGGATTTACACCTCTGGGTTTACACACATCTGGGTTTACACACATCTGAGTTCACACACCTGGATTTGCACATCTGGGTTAACACACACACACACATGCCTGAGTTTGCACACTTGAGTTCACACACCCAGGTTCCAAACCTGAGGTTTATACACACCTGGGTTCACACACACATACGCCTAATTTTACACACCTGAGGACATACGCCTGGATTTACACACCTGGGGTCACAAACACCTGAGTTTACACCCCTGAGGACATACACGCAAGTTTACACACACCTGGGTTTACATACACACAGTTGCCTGAATATACACACCTGAGAACAAACACCTGGATTTACACACCTGGGTTCACACACCTGGGTTCACACACCTGACTTTATGTACACCCGAACCTTCTCATTTCAGGTACCACCAGTGGATGGCCTCACCAGAGCTGCAAAAACTGACCGCCTCTGATCCTCTGACCCTGGAGGAGGAGTATGAGATGCAGAAGAGCTGGAGAGAAGATAATGACAGTGAGTTTTTCCTAAATATAAACGACTAGAGCTGCATGACACAGATACAATATCAGGATTGTGATTTCACTTCTGCATTTTGTGATTGCGATGGCTTTCAAGATATTAAAGTTTCAAGTCTGTAAATATTTGCTGCCCCGTTTAAAAGACACATATAAATACACTAACCTGCAAAAACTGACTGTTTTCAAACTAGTTTTTGTCACAAATCCAACATACACTAATTGGACAAAAGTATTGGGACATGCCTGTTTTTCAGGGCTTGGGCTCCTTACCTCCAGTGAAGGATAATTTTAATGCTTCAGCAGACCAAGACATTTTGGACACCATGGTTCCAACTCTGTGGACCCAGTTTGGGGAAGAATCTTTTCTATTCCAGCATGACTGTGTCCCAGTGCACAACGCAAGCTCCATAAAGACATGCTGGAGGAGCTCAATGTGGAAGAACTTGAGTCCTGACCTCAACACCATCCAGCACATTTGGGATGAACTCGAATGGAGATTGTGGTCCAGACCTTTTCATCCAACATCAGTGTCTGACCTCATAAATGCTACAGAATGAATGGAGACAAATTCTCACAGAAACTCCAGAATCTTGTGGAAAGTCTTCCAAGAATAGTTGTTCTAGCTGTTCTAGCTGCAAAGGGGGACAAACTCCACAATAAACTACATATTAAATGGATTCGAATGCATTAAAGTCCCGTTAGTGTTAAGGTCAGGCGTCCCAATAATTTTGTCCATATATTGAAAGTGACCATTCTGTCATGCGTGAACACACCACAGCACACCGTGTGAACAACACGAAATTCTTCTTCTGCATTTAACCCATTTAACCCTTTCACCAAGTGAAGCAGCGGGCGGCCAGGAACACAGCCACTAGCAGTCCTGGGATTAGAACCCATGACTTCCTAATCACAGGGCGAACACCCTAATCACTAGGCCACCATCTGAGAGCGGTCTCCTTATTAACCTTGCCCCTCTCGTTCATCCTGAAGTTCTAAAGAGTGTTTCAGCCCCGCCCACCCCCTGAATGAGCTACAATACAGGTCAACTAATTAGAGAATAGATCATTTACATACAGTACTGTGCAAAACTCTTAGGCACAGAAACCTGAGAAAATGCTGCTTAAAAGCTGTTTCCTGTTGGGCAGTGGTGTTAAGTTAGTGTTAAAACTCATTACAACAAATACAGACAACAATAATACAGTAAATAGTGGTTTAATGTGGCAAAGTGTTTGCTGAACCATTTCCAGACCTCTTTCCTCATGGAAACCCAGTTTTACCTGCAGCTCCATCAAATCCCTGGTTTGGCTCTTTTTACTGCCGCAGATTAAATTAGGTGTTGATTAATGAATTTTATTCATTCACCCAATGACTGGAGGCCCTGAGCAGAAACCTGGATCCAAACCTGTGTTCTTCTAACAGCTCACAGAATATCCTCTACTTGATATTTTTACTGCTTGCTTGTTTGCATTTATTTTAATATTCAGCTGTTTATGCTGCAGAAAGAAGCCACTGCTGATAGAAATTATTTCAAACAATTTGCACCGGGGCCTAAGACTTTTGTACACTACTTTACTGTATATCAGTAACAAAACTGTCCTGTTTAATTCTGGGGTTGGAAAATTGTTGTGTATGAATGAATTATGATGAATTATGAAATCTGTTCGGTGCACAAACCCATCGAACGTATTGCACAGACTGATATCGCAATAACCGAACATAACATGTCCAAAAGTATCGGGACACTCTGCTTATTACTAAATTGAGCTCCATTCAGGTGCACCCAATGCAGGCATGGGTGTTCAGTGGAGGATAAAATTTCCCCTTAAGTGGAAAATCTTCCACCAGAAAGCTATGGAGCCCAGGATTAGGCTTAATCCTCGTCTAGTAAAACGACACAATATGTCCAAATGTGGACACCCGGTCTTCTTATGTTTCTTCAGGTTGTTAATGGATTGTGGTCCAGTCTATCTGAACACCTTCTTTTCTGGGAAAGCTTTATATTGGACCATTGCTGTGATTATTGGATTGCATTTAACCACCAGAGCATTAGTGAGGTCAGGTCCTGATGTTGGATGATGAGCTGGATCACAAGTACCACTCCAACTCATCCCAAACTTTCTCACTTCATATCCACTGGTTCTCTCTGCACTTTTTTATTCTCGTCTCTATTATAAACTTTCTGCTCTTCAGAGTGCACCTTCATAATCCTGGACAAGCACCGATGGGCAGATCCCAGCTTCACAGAGGAGCAGTGCATGGTGGGAGATATTAACATCTTCCTGACTGATCCCAGTGACCCATCACTAGCAGAACTGGAGATCATGATCGCAGGTGAGGCACTTTAAAAATCTAAAAAACCTCAAAACTGTCCCATTTTATTCATAATCGTTTATACAGCAGCTTTCTATGGAGGAACCTGAACTACTTCTGACAAAACATTAGTCTCAGGTTTGTGTAGAAAGAAGCATTTGAGAATACATTTTAATGACTGAAGATTACAGAACTTTTCAAAATTGTGTTATTTAAAAATAAACATACGGAAGTTCATCTAAATGCTACTTTTTGTCATTTGATCATATGGTGTTTTTAATTGTAAGACTGCAAGAACCTTGATTTGTTTTTTGTGTAAACCCTAAATATGCCCCCAAATCTGCTCCCAGGTAAAGGTGAATAAATAATCAGAATTAGGCATCTTTATTGCTTAAAAAACCATTAGCATTAGCAGTTAGCATGAGCAGCGTGCAAAGACTCGTACACAAAAGAAAGGTTGAAATAACTCTCTCTACCCACATGTTTAGACACGGCGCAGCTTACTAATACTAAATAAACTGAGATAACTAATCTGGGGGGAAACACTAATATACGAGGACAAGACATGGAGCAGTCATGCTACATGCTGCAGCATCTTCATCTTCTTCCTTTTATGGCGGTTGACAACTTTTCAGTGTATTACAGTCACTGCTGGATGTAATACAGTTCAGTTCTCAGAAAAAAAATCAGCATTTGACTGAGGGGTTACTGTAAATACATTTGGCCAGAAACTCCCAACTGTGTACTTCACAAGTGTGGAGAGACCCAAAACCATCACATATAAAACAAAAATCATGACTGCTGAAGATTATTGCACTGGTTGACTGGGAGCTCTTTCCTTTTACCTAGACTTTGAGTGAGGAAGTCTCTTGTTTTTGTTCCCCAGAGCCAAATTACAGAGGCAAAGGACTCGGTAAAGAAGTGACACGCATGATGATGTGTTACGGTAAGTCTTGAATTAAAACCTTCTTCTCAGGATTTGCATGTTGCGTGCATTTCGAGTTTAGTCTGTGACTGTAACGGACCTCCACAGGGATCAACAAACTCGGAATCCGAACATTTGAAGTCAAGATTGGTCTGGAAAACAAAATCAGCATAGCGATGTTCAAGAAATTCCACTTCCATGAGGTACCAGAAGGTTGAAATATGTCTGTAATTGGGACCATAAGGTAAATGAAAACATGCTGAGATGTTTCTCCTGTCCTCACCAGCTCTCCGTCAGCGAGGTGTTTCAGGAGATCACTCTCGGCCTGGTTGTGAGTGAGGAGTTAAAGAAGGACCTGCTGGCCTCCATGGACTGTATGCAAGAGAAAGAGTATCAGAAACTGAGGGACTGGAGACACGTCCAAACCCCGGGCTGCTCTTCTACTCATCATAGCTGAAGACAGACCAGTAAGTGGTTCGAGTGAATTAACTGAACCTGGTTATGGGTACCAACCATTTCCACGACCTCCACAGAGCAACTGGTTTGAATGAAGAAATGTGTCACACATACAAAAGTCATAGTATCACTTAAAGCAACTCAAAACTATTAGAAATGTTTCAGATGTTTCACTTAAGGCAACTAAACTATTGCACAGTCCATACTGGGGTCCACTATTATGCTGGCCAGTGCAGTGCAATGATGGACCCCTAAAATTAAAGAGGGATTCCACTCATTTTTCAACATTTCGGCATAATTCAATTGTGTAGATGTGCAGGGAGTGGTTTGTAATTAAAGTTCATCGTTGTGGTGACGAGAACCAGATATTGTGGCGATGTCTGCATTATTGTTTATGGTTAAAAACAGAAAGATCTTTGCAGACGTCATATTCGACTTACAGATTTTCTTGTATGTTAATGTGTTCTTGAGGAACAGTTCTCCAGGCTTCCTGAAGGACTTTCAGAGCATCTAATTTCCAGTCCAGTCCCTGAATCTGACCAGTTTAAGAGGAATGTTTCTGTTGGTTAAGACACACAGTGACCTACGTATGAATCATTCAAACAGAACAAAGAGCATCTAACTGAAGTCCTGAACCAGTGAAGAACCAGGAGCAGATGATTTCAGATGATCAGGCGGTGATCAGTATACTGGTGGTGTTGAATGCTGAGTGGGTGGAGCTCCTTTATCTAGACTCCTCGTATCTTTAGATACTTTGCAGCCTGTCAGTAAAACATTTGTTCACATTTCTCTCATTTAATCTCCTCATTGTGACCAAGATCAGACAGTCTGACAGAAAATAGGATTTTTGCACCAACAAGGAGGTTCAAAGCGAACTTTTGCAGAGTATTATAAAATGTAATGTTGCTGATGGTAAAATAGTGGTAAATCTGAAAAATGATGTTTCTTTGGGTTTTAATTTGTCCCACAAAACTCTACATTTGTTTTAATTTTAATGATTTAAATTGACAGAACTTTTCAAAAATGGGTGGAATTCCTCTTCAGATTTTTAAACAAACTAGTCACAAAGAGAAGTTCATCTAAATGTTACTGTTGTGTTTGATTGTATGGTGTTTTTAATTATGAAACTGATGCAAGAACCTCGATTCAATGTTGTTCAAACCGTACTGTACATTTAACACTGATATTAATGAAATAAATAAGAATGAATTTAAACGGCTGCCGTTCACGATCTTCGAAATTTGTCCGAACCCGCAACGAAAGCATTGAGAGACCCACGAGCATTATTTTTTTGCTTTGGTTTTTTCCCCCCAAACACTGCGACATTTTAATCATGCTGTTAATCTCCCTGAATGAAAATACAATTTACAACATTTAAGATCCATTTAAAAAAAAGTGTACAAATGTATACAAATACATCCATTTGGTTGTAGTTTTGTGGAAGACGCCTCCTGGACCTCCTGACACTCTGAAGTTCTGGATTGCAGCACAAACGTCATTTTCGACAGAAACGAGGTTTAGCACGGCACGTTTAAAGCGAGTTAAGCTGGTGTGTCGTCCGGCACGGGACGGAGAAGGGCACGGCGTGTACATGCAGCATGTACGTTAAATGCCACTTGGTCAAGGTTCGCTCATGCCTTTTCATTTACAGGCTTTTTTTTTTAATCTAAACAACTATAAATAGGCAGGCATGCTTCAAATTAAGCGACTGGTTTGTTTTATTATAAGACTCTTATGCACAGTAATATATAAGGCGCCAAAGGTCACATTTCAAGGCAGTAAAGACAAATCTCGTTGTTCAGTAGCGCTGCGGTACCGAGGGCTCCACTTCCCGTTCGGTTTGGCAAATTGAAGAGCAGAACTGATCGCACCTCTAGGCCCGTACAGGGTCGCTGTGCCACGGTTCGAAAAGAAACAACGATTCTGTGGGAATATCCTGCCTTGGACCCGTACTTCCCTCCCCAGGTCGGACCCGGGGCGGGGCGGAGGCAGTAGCCTCGCTCTGACCCATTTGGAGTCTCATGCTTGGAGGTCAGAGATCTTCTGAATGACCTGCTGCACCACCTCCAGCCCCTGAGCCCAGCTCAGCGTTTCTTGTACGTACAGATTAACGGGAGCACAGAAGGTTTCCTTCCTCAGTTCCGTCACCTGACAAGCCGTCACCACTCCAGCTGCTCCCACGAAGAACAGCAGCAGAAGCTTGAGGAGCAAAGAGAAGATCCGAGAACAAACAGAGCGCTTAGATGGAGGAGCAATCGCTGAGGTCTTCTTCTTATCTGCAGGAAGGAGAAGTAGATCAGGAGTTGCCACACCAACTGATTTTGACTTATATTTCATACAAGTTTCACTGGGAGATAGAAAACATGGAATTCATTTGATAATTTCAGATGTTAACAAAAAAAAAAAAAAAAGGAGAATTCATAAATAATAGAGGTTTTGATACGATATTTAAACCCTCAGTAAACTCAGATTTCAGTAAATATAGCCGGTGTAGAACAGTCTAGAACTGGTGTTTACCCTCAGAATTAAGAGTGTATCAGTAAACTCTGATTTCAGTTAAGTGTTGGTTCTCCTACACTCTCGCCGTTTGCTGCTATTTTCTCTCAGAGCAGTGCCATTTGGAACCCCTCCCTCTGCAGGTTTTCCCCTCCCACTTGTGGGCGGAGACTATCCTGAAAGTTCTCTGGGTTCTTGTGTTTTTTCTGTTTGTTTCTAAAACTTAAAATAACAGTTTCTTCATTTTTGTTCTTTATGTCCATTTGCGTGTGATGCTGTTTTTAAACCCCAGTGGTGGTTTTTATTACTACATGTTTTTAAATTACAGTAACTTTGGTTCTACGTGACACAGGAACCTCAAACAAAGTTCAGCATGACGTCTGACACTTCGAGAACCGGCACACACCGGGGGAACTTCCATATATGGAGCTGTTTTACTGTATGACGATGATTTAACATTTGTTGTGGTTCTTGTGTTCGAAGGGTTAATGTGTTATTTTCACCATATTTAGACTCGTAAACCTGGAGGCCACCTTTATATTAAAAAGCATGAAGCAGTGTTTCACCAGACCTTGATTCTGACTGGCTTTCTTTTTCTTCTCCTCCTTTTTCTTCTTTTGCCGATCTTCTTGAGCCAGAAGGGCCATCTGTGCTTGGTACTCCTTCCTCTTCCTCTCCTTCTCCTCTGCCTTTTTCTTTTTCAGCGCTTCTCTTTCCCTGGCCTCCTTCTCCCTTTGCTTCGCTTCTCTTTTCTTTTCTTGTTCTACAGGGAGGAAGGAAAAGGACACATGAAACATTAGAGGAGAAAAGTGTTGATTACACTCCAATAGTTTTCATTCCAAGACTCAAAACAGTGTCATATTTTTGGGTTTGGCTATTTTTGGGTGTCCCCCACCCACCCTTCTCCTTCAGCAGCCGGCGCTCTCGCTCCTTATCTGCCTCTTCTTGAAGAGCCCTCATGTGTTGGAGAACCTGAGACAGAATGGGGGTAGAACACATCTTTTATAAGCAAGTGGATCTAAGATTTGTGTGTGATATTCACAGACCGGTGCTCCTCTCGGGTGTCTCTTGTATATAAGTTTTGACTTTAATGCCTATATCAGCAAATATCCACCAATATATAACCCGGGGTGTGTGTGTGTGTGGCTTGCCCGAACCCGCTGTGTGTTGCTTGTCCTCGTGTCACTGCTGAACACAAACAGTTGCTTGTCTGATCAATATGAAACTGTTCTGTCTCTTTCTTTAAATGTATTAAAGTGTAAAACTGGATGCAGCACGAGTTCCTCAAACTGGATCACTGTGTCTGTCACAGCTTTTATAAACTCTTGATAAAGATTTTATAAACTCTTGATAAAGGTTTTAATGCTCATAGTCTCAGTGTTCCTTAAACATATACGGTAATATAATTTGCGCTGGTGTGTATGTTAGGAGTTTATGGTAATGAGACTGGTTTGTTTTTTTCCTATGTAGGCAGGGAAGGAGTTTTCCTGTTTTGAGGAGGGTGGCAGGGGATTCAGTCGCCCTAACGTCGGCTACGGCCTTGTTACCATTACACAAACGCAACACAACCGCTCATCCTCAATGAAAAATAACACACTCTCACCTTCGTGGCGCACTGCCTGCACTGTTTCTCATCCAGACAGTCTCCGGCGGCCTTGGCCAGCGCCTGCTCCAGGGGGTTGTCTTTCAGATCCAGCCATTTAAGATTCTAACACCAGAGACACACAAGAACATCAACAGACTCTCATGGGAAGACGTCTCCGAAGGCCGCAGGTGCTTTGTTAAGACCAAACGCACTCCTGAACTCACCCGAAGCTGCGAGAAGCTGACGGGCAGCGAGGTCAGCTTGTTGTTGTAGAGGTCCAGGTGCTGCAGGCTGCTAAGGCGACCCAGTTCCTCCGGGAGGCTCACCAGCTGATTCTTGCTCAGGTCAACTTTCACCAGGTGAGTCAGGGAGCAGAACTCAGGCTGGGTACAGTCAGGTTTACAACACAGTCAATCATTGACAAACTAACATGGAAACGCTTGATGTGATACACTGTGGTGACAAAAGTATTGAGACACGTTTTTCCAGAGTTTACGCCACTTACTTTCAGTGAATCTTAATGCTTCAGCAGACCAAGACATTCTGGACAGCGCTTCCAACTCAGTTTGGGGGAAAACCTTTTCTATTCCAGCAAGTCACAGTGCACAAAGCGAGCTCCGTAAAGACATTGCTGGAGGAGTTCAGTGTGAAAGAACTTGACTGGCCACACAGAGCCCTGACCCCTCCATATTAAAGTTTATGGATTTGCAGCGTCATTGATGTCCCTGTTGGTGTAATGGTCAGGTGTCCCAATACTTTTGTCCATACAGTGTACAAGGCTGGCTATGTTCAGTGTGCATTATTATTACTTAATACTGGGGTACAAACAGCATGTCAAACTTACAGGAAGAGTCGTGAGGTTGTTACAGGACAGGTCCAAAACCGTGGCCTTGGGAAGTGCAGCCTGAGAAGAGAATCAGTGGAGTTTAATCGTTTTTTCATCCCATTTATTTGAAAGAGATGACATTAGGACTGCACAATCTGATAATCATTATCGCAACATCGTTCTCTACAATACTGAGATCACAGAAGGCTGCGACATGCAAATTGGCCTTCAACCAATCACAGTGTTTCTAACAGGACGTCCAGTCATAGCTCCAGGTGAATTACTGGGTGTTCTAATGAATAAAGGTCTTCATGCCATCCAACAAAAGTCTCATTTTTAACGATTAAAGGTCAATTGGTGCGTGAGTGGGCGGAGCTTAACTGCTGCAGGCTAAATAAAGTGATATATTTAAATGTGTTGAATTTGTGACATCACAAAAACTGATTTTTTGTATTTTATTTTCCACATATGGATGGGGGGAGTAAATGTATCATTTGAAACAATAGTTACAGACTTCAGTTCCATATACTGAAATAGGCAATATGCAGAAGTAAATTCCCAATGCTGATATTTTGTCTACACCATTCAGCTCTAGTTGACTCTAATGGGTTCCCAGGACAGTGTGTGGAAGCAGTGATTTTAAAGCTCTGGGTCAGGTTTGATGGACTCACCAGCTCCTTGACTGGAACTTCTGTTAGGTTGCTCAGGCTTAGGTCCAGCTCGTTCCCCTCCACCTTCTCACGGAGGTTTTCCACTCTGGCTTTGGTCATTCTGAGAGTCTGGAGCTTCAGTGAAGATCAGAAGCAAGAAATCTGAGTGAGAGCAGAGAAACAGAGTTGGACATGGAGCTTCAGGGTTCTGATGGTCAGTTCAGTCTGAATGATTAAAGTTAGCCTCTCAGCTAGCGCAATCAGAGCACGAGATAAACTCACCGTCCTCTTCTTCAGATAAACCCGGTTCTTTTTAACCACTGGCTGCAGAAATCCAGACTAACCCTACACTGAGTTCAGCCCTGCAGCTCAGATCAGAAGCTCCAGCTCAAACACACCAGATCCACGTCATTCATTCAGAGAGGGGTCGTGTCGCGAACGAGCCGAGTCTTTGAACCGACTCTTTTGAGTGAATAATGAGAGTCGACACTTTTGACTGAACATTGAAGCTGGCTCTTTTAAATGAATAATCGGAACCGACTCTTTTGAATGAATAATTGAATAATTGACTCTTTCAAGTGAAAATTGGACAAGGCTTTTTGAGCCGACTCTTTTAGGTGAATGATGGGAGTCGATTCTTTAAACCGACTATTCCAAACGAATGATGGGAGTGGGCTCTGAAAACCGATTCTTTTAAGTGGATGATGGGGAACCGACTCTTTGAACCCACTATTCCAAGTGAAAATGGGACAAGGCTCTTTGAGCCAAGCGAATGATGGGGATCCGACTTTTTGAACAGATTCTTTTAAGTGAACAATGGGAGAAGGCTCTTTAAAACGACATTTTTAGGTGAATGATGGGACCTGATTTTTGAACCGATTCCGAGAACCGTGTTTCTCTCTCTCTAATACGGGGCAGAAAATGTTATCATTTTGATTTCATGGCCGTGGACACAACACGGCCGAGACCATGCTGCCATTAACACCCCCATCTCTGTTCCTGCAGTGCTAAAATATTTAGAAATATACTAAAATTCGCGTATGAAAAACAAATCATTACCGTAAACCCCTAATATAAACTAACACAAACTGTATTGCCGTATATGACAGATAACAAAGAAATTCAGCATAATACACACACACACTAAATTAGAGAAGGGGGAGCAGAGAGTGAGAGAGAGAGAGAGACAGACAGACAGACAGACAGGCAGAGGGGTGGGGGGGAAGAGAGAGAGAGAGACTGAGAGGGGGGCAGAGAGAGAGAGAGAGAGAGAGAGAAACACAAGAGAACTTTGAAATAAGAAAGCAGTAAAAGTATAAATATTTGTTTTTCTAAAAAGTAGTGGATATTTTGTGAACTGGTGAACTGGTAGAAGAACCCAGGTTCTGTTCCAGATTTCTGCTCAGTAATCTAATGAAGTAAAAAGAGCCAAACCACGTATTTGATGGTATTGGGCTTCTATGAGGAAAGAGGTCTGGAAATGGTAAACATCTTGTTTTACATAAAACCATTATTAACTGTTTTCATGTTATTTCTATTAACTGTAGTGTTTCAGCACTAACTTAACACTGCTAGCCTGTAAACAGCTTTTAATTTTCTCAGGTGTTGAAGACTTTTGTATATAGTGACCACACACACACACACACACACACACACACACACACACACACACACACACACACACACACACACACACACACA
>JBBPCW010000106.1:34364391-34375341 GCA_037974425.1 Phenacogrammus interruptus
TAGATAGATAGAGATAGTTGTTTTTTATTTGTTTATCTTCTATGTATAGACTAACAGATTAAAACTACATTACCCAGCAGCGCTGAAGTTCCCCCAGTGGCGGGAGACGGTCTGTTGGCCCCGCCCCACGCCAGTTGGTCCCGCCCCGGATACGTGTTAGCCGCCATTTCAGGCTGCAGTGTGTGTCAGAAGTCCGGGTGGTTTAGTCTCTCTGTTCATTATTTCTTTCTCCCGGGTTTTTGTGTCGTTTCTGTGTTTTGCCCCTCAGGCCGGTTGAGGATGAGCTACGGCCGCCCGCCGCCCGATGTGGAGGGGATGACCTCCCTGAAAGTGGATAACCTGACCTACCGGACCTCCCCTGAGACGCTGCGGCGCGTGTTCGAGAAGTACGGCCGCGTGGGCGATGTGTACATCCCGCGGGACCGCTACACCAAGGAGAGCCGCGGCTTCGCCTTCGTCCGCTTCCACGACAAGCGTGACGCCGAGGACGCGATGGACGCGATGGACGGGGCGCTGCTGGACGGCCGCGAGCTGCGGGTGCAGATGGCGCGCTACGGTCGGCCGCCAGATTCACACTACGGCCGCCGTGGAGGCCCCCCCAGGAGGTACGGAGGGTACGGCCGGAGGAGCCGCAGGTACGGCCCTGACCATGTACCACGCTACTTAACAGTTTAAACAATACCAACGGTTATAAACATGCCGATAAACCTTAGCGAACAGCTTAAGTTACCAAATATCTCTGGGACGGGGAGTACGGTCCGATGAGCCGCAGGTAGGGCCCTGACCAAACTACTAAACTACTCCCCAGTTGAATCAGTTAAACTCAATCTTTCCTGGGGGTAAACATGGCTAACACATCGTTTAATCAGTTAAACCAGAACTAACAGTTTTACACAACCCTCAACATTTAGTTATAATCAGTTAAACGTTAAGATATGATTACCCTTTATTTGCCCCACAGGTGGGAAATGTGCGTTATTACAGCAGCATAAAGGTATACAATGAAACTGTACGCTGCACAAGTACAAATATATTTTAGATAAAATATCGAAACCTAAGTATATGTGGATGTATGTATTGGGTATATACATATACGCTTTGTACTGCACTCGTTGCTTGGTAACTAACAGCACACGAAAACCCTCCGCTTTATTCATGATCCCTTTAACTTGGCTACAAATAACTAAAACTGACAAGAGGCGGCTTTGTTTATTTCCAGTTAAATTGTAAAAGCTACGGTTTCTGAATGTCTCGGGTTTTTCGAGGCCTGCTTATTTTAGCTCCCCCTTAGAGCCTTGCTTAGCAAACCTCACAATGCTAATCGTTACCTTACGTAATATATCGTTTACGTTTTAAAGTGTATTTTAGACCATTTATCTGTGCCTCATGAAGTCTGTTTTTTTTTAAACAATTGGAAAATGTGCAATTTAAAGCTTTATTTCAACAAAAATGTTCGTGTTTTTTCCCGTTAGATTTACTAGTTAGCATTAGCTTGTTAGCATTAGCTTGTTGGTAATGGCGGCAAAACACGTTTGTTTATTAAATGTGGAGATAACCTTCCAGATTAAATGTTATGTTTACCACATCTTAAGTGTTTAAATTACAAAAACAGCCGGTTTTCAAATCGGTTTTGTGAGGTCACAAAACCGAAACCTATTGTTCCATTTTGAATTGGCTGCAGTACAGACCAGCCAATCAAAAAGGATACCATTTACATACGTAGTGGTTAAAATCTGGCCAGAATAATTACACTTTTATACATGTGGCCTGAGCTCTTGATTCAGAACCAGCTGCCCGGGCTTGTATATTTTGGGGTGTTTAAGGGGAACCCTGGTTATAACTTTTTTTCTTGTTGTTTCAGCCGCAGCCCCAGGCGCAGGAGGCACAGCCGCTCCAGAAGCAGGAGCCGCTCCCGCTCCAGAAGCAGATCTCGCTACAGCAGGTCAAGGTCCAGATCCAGGTCCTACTCCAGGTCCCGCTCTCGCTCTAAGAGCCGCACGCCACGCAGAAGCAAGTCCAAATCCCCCTCCAGGTCTCGCTCGAGGTCCAAATCAAAATCTCGCTCCAGGAGTCGCAGTCCTCGATCAAACAGGGGCTCTAAGTCAAGGTCCAGATCCAGGAGCAGAGCCAAATCTCCAGAGGGCAATGGAAATGCGCAAGAGTCATAAAGTCTAGGTAAGCAGAGCTAGGTGGATAAGTGATGACCCCCTTCCCCCCCCATAATCAGGAATTTGCTTCCACATTAAATGTTAATTTGATCATACATTTAGGACACCGCTTACCATATAGATAACGTACAGTTTAAAACACGATGTGCAGTGTGATGAGGTATCTCCCATGTACACACAGATCTGGTGTTCATACAACTTTGTAACAGATTAGATGCTATTGGGTCACTTTAACTTAAATAATTGTTGATCCACTATCACTGACATTCTTTGGGGAGCAGTGAACACCATAGTGATACTTTAAAGGAAAACATGATCTAGGATGTCTGTTAATGCACATTCTGAAACTGGTTTGGAGCAGCCTGAGGTAAAACAGTAAGTATGTCTTTGTTTGAAAAACAATGGTTTATGGGTGGTAAATCTTTTTTATCTAAATGTGGAATTCTTTCCTCCAAGCTGCTGATTCCTGTTTGCAAAAGGAGTTTGGGGGCAGTTTGAGAGCAGTTAGTGTGTGATCCGACCATTGGCTGCCTGCTGCTGGTGGCGGTTGCTATGGAGCAGGTCGGTCTCATTGAGTGTTGAGGTGGTGTTGAGGTACGTTCGAAGGACAATGGACTTGAGGCCTTTTTCATCATCCTTCTCATACGCCCATGTCTGTCGTCACATAGACGAAATCAGGATGAAGGGAGGGTGGTTTCCAAAAGCTCGTTTAAGGAATCAATAAGTAAAATCTTGGTCCCTTTTTATTTTAAGTGAAAGTATCTTTCTCTTGGTCTGCTGACGCCTTAAAGGTGCTTTTGGAAACACATGCCCTCCCCCAGGTTTGTCAAGTTTCTTTACTTGAGGTTCCCTGACACCAATTGAACTTATGCAACTTGCCTGAGGCTTGTTGCTCTATAAACAAGTGTGGATTTTTATTTTATGTATTTTTTTTTTCTACTGAAGGTCACCAAAAGTGAGCATTGCTTAACCAGCAACTGCCACTTTTACGGAGATGTACAAGCCAGTTTGCTTGTATAACTGATGAATCATCCTGCAGGTTCTGTTGAGCTCACTTACTCTTTTCTTTCCTAGATAATCTCAGATGATTGAGACTACAGTTGGAGCGTCGCCTCGCGTGGGGAAAAGTCCGTCTGAGGATTTCTAAATTCACCCGATCAGACCGAAAGGTTATTGTAACTTGGTCTACATCTTTTTAAATGCTTTATTTTTTTTGTTGTTTTCAGCTGTCCAGAGTTTTCTGTATCATAACATTTTCAAAGTCTGTGATCACATTGAACATTTACGCATAAATGGGGTTCTTAGGTGAAAACGTTCATCTTCATTTTTGCTAGCTTTTTGCATTTGTTTAGTACTTCAGTGTAATTGAATCTCCCAGAAAATAAAGTAAGTTCATTTTAATCACAACTCCTTAATGCTTTTTTTTTCTCCCTTTAATGCCTTGTGGATTCAAGTATTGGATAGAGTAACTGTTTTCCCATCTCTGAAGACTTTACTGTGTTTAATTTTGGCCAGATAGTGAACTCTTAACACATGCAAACCCATCATAATCAATTTGGACACACAAACTAATGAAATACTTGTCATATAAAGTCTCATGTTTGTAGTTGCTAAGCTAATTTTTCTTTTTTTTGTGTGTGGTACTTGCTGAGTTGGCAGAATTGTGATTTCTAATATTCTCTCTTGTGTATCTTTTGTGCACTAGGCGCAGTTGCGCAGCAGTTGAGTATTGCTGGTTAGCTGTTAAGGTGGCGTGTTGCTGTGCAGAGTGCTTGGCTGTTTCCAGTTATCACCCGATTGCTCCTGTGTAACGGCTTGATTTGACGGTTTTTAAGCTGCAGCAGATCGTCTTTTTTCCTTGTAAAAAAAAAAAAAAAAAAAATTTGATCCTGTGCAGGTCCATCTGTGAAAACATTTTGTTAGACAAGTCCATTCAAACTTTAGGAGCGAGCGCACCATTTATCACCTTCAATAGCAGCATTTCTCTCTGTGGAAGAAATACATAATTGTAAGTTCCTTGTGAATGCTAATAAACCTTTTTTTGTTAAGGATCTGGTGTCACTAATTTACTGAATTTTTACCAGTTTCTCAAAAGGTCACTGTAGTCTGGAACACTTTCCTGAATGTTGAGTAAAGTGAGCTGTGACGTTTCTGTAGTTGGGAGCAGCACAGGGATCAAGATTTGGGAACATTTCAAAATCTCAACAGGGTCAGGTAATCTTTTTAGTAAAGAAAAGCTTAGATGGCAGTAATGCACCAAGAGAAGCGGCACATTTCAACCCCAACATAGCACATGTACTACTCAAACACAAGGTACTTAATGTGCTTAATCTTCCCTTAATCGCACCAGAAAATACACCAAAACCCTTCATTTAAATAAAGTGGCTGTTAATTTGTTAACTCATTTCTTAATTTTTCCTGGCCTTAAGCCTTAAAAATGGGTTTCACACGCGTGCCTTAAAGTTTAAGGCACTCGTGTGAAACCCATTCATCTTAAACAATCAGGAGGTTCTACTATTTAAGGGGCAAATTTGAAAAAGGTAGTTTTGTCCCTTAAAAATGAAGGGAAAGATCGACAGATTATGGCTGATTTTTACTTAATTTCCTGGAAATAAAGGTAATTTTAAGAGGAAAATTAAGTGATTTGGTTTCATCAGTGGTGTGTGTCGGAGAAACTTTCACCTATCAGTCCAGTGTGTGTGTGTGTGTGTGTGGTCGCCTGCAAGATGTTTATAGAGTAACAGCAGCTGGAAAGAAACACCTTCCCACACCATGGGAGCAGCAGCCTGCCACTGTAGGAGCTGCTCAGGCCTGTCCAAGTCTCCTGCATGAGGTGAAACATTAACATTAAATGTCTTAAAACTGACATTTGACTTTAAACAACTTCCTAATTAAATGAAGACAAACTAAACACAATGTGTTTTCAGTGTCTACACACAGACCTACTGGATACATTTATGCACTTTGGGGTGAATTTGAGTCCAAGCTGTTCTAGCTTTATATAAAAGAGAAGTAAAATGTTTGTATTGGTTAATGCTGAGGGTAATGCAATTTTATAAACAACTCTCACCTTTAGGACTATAACAACACAATCGGCCCTGTAGGAGCAGGAGAACCGTGTAACCTTAAAAGTAACAGTCGTCTTAAAATCTGGACAAAGAAAACTAAAATAACCTGCATAGTAAGATACAACTAGTAGAAAAACGTGTTTTTGTCTTTAATCCACCTGTAACAGTCAAATAACTACTAATACAAAATAAATCTGGAGTGATCTTGTGGCGGAATGCAGTCAAATCCCCACTGCCATAACCAGTCGAGTATCCCTAGTTGGATTAAATGTCCTTTTGTGTTCCAGCTGCATGATATGGACAAAATGCCATTGTTATTTTACTGCTATATTTTGTAATTGTGATGTCTTTCAAGATATTAAAGGGCCTGAAAACATCACTTTTCTGGAATGAAAAAGCCTTCAAGTCTGTAAATATTGTTTCAGATGGTACAATCACTCACATCCACCCAGTTCATTTATGGAAAACAAGCTACGAAAATCACAGCGTTTTTCAATCCGTTTTTGTGATGTCACAAAACCACATTATTCAAATATATCTCCTTATTCTGACGTCAGCTCCGCCCATTCATGCACTGATTCGCCAACACCTTTAACGGCTAAAAATGAGACGTGTTGGATTACATGACCTTGATTCATCAGAACACACAGTAACTCACCTGGAGCTGTGATTGGTCACCATGTCAGAAACACTGTGTTTGGTTAGAGGTTCATTTGCATATTGCAGCCTTCTGTGATATTAGTATTGCAGAGACAGATACCACAATATTAACACAATTTTTTGTGTCGACTTGTTTCATATTTGCTTTACCTCATTAAACATATGGACAGACCCACCTAGCGCATGGTTATCAGATCTGGGGAAAATCACAACACACTAATGTCAAGCCTTTCTAAGCCTTAGTATTAAAACCATTGATTTCATAGGAAATGTCTAGTTTTGGAGGCAGAATCTGTCCCGCGCATTCTTTGCGCAGCCCTAATGTAAAGCTTTTCCAAACTCATTTTAATACCACGTGTTATGTACACATATTACAGCCTTGCAGGACGAACAAAGTATAAAACGGATTGACTGCGCTGCACTCTTGCGCTCGAGAAACGCAGGAGCGTTGCGTAAATCCTGCGCTGTGTGCGGTGCTCGAGCACTCAGAAGGATTTAAAGCCCTGGAACGTGCAGGGAGCGGTTCCTGCACCTTTTCTCCACCTTCAAGTCCCGCAGGAGGATCTTGGGGCTCCTGCACCCTGAACACGGTGGGCATGAGCTCCGGGGGCGATTAAGAACAAGAGCTCGCCCTAAGCGTGCTCCCAAGTTTGCGCCAGACCTCATGGACATGGACATGGACGCGGACGCGGACGCGTGGCTCGTGCTCCCAGCGGCCCTGTTCACGCTGCTCGCACTGCTCACGGCTGCTTTGTTTTTGAACAAAAAATATGTCCCGAGCAGCTCGCGGGAGGAACACGAGCCCACGAGGCCGCAGGGGGCGCTCGCGAGCTGCACGGGGCACGGGAATACTGCACGCTCTCAGGTGAGGCTGGGACAGGTGAGAGCAGGTAAAGCTGATTTATGGATATTTCTAGACTCTTCTAGTGGTCAGATATGATAACCCCTCCCCCTTTTTTTTTTTTAAAATACCATTTATCAGACACTTTTATCCAAAGTGACACTACAGGGGGCAGTTTCCCTGGAGATTAAGGGTCTTGCTCAGGAACCCAGTGGTGGTGTGCTGAAGGTAGGATTCGAACCCATGACCTCTTGGTCCAAAAGCAAGTATCCTACCCACTAAGCTAACACTACCAGAATATGTGCAATTCTGATCATAATTTGGCCCTTAAAAGTGCTAGAGCTGCGCAATATGGACAATCAGTGTTGTGATTTTACTGCTATGTGTTGTGATTGTGAGGCCTTATATTTTTATGTTTTAAAGGGCCCATATGTCACTTTTCTGGAGTTATAAAGTCATAAAGTAAATGTTGTTTAATATTTACAGGCTCTTACTGGTGGTCAGGGAGTTGCCCCTGCAACCAGAAGGTCGTGGCTTTCAATCCCAGGACTGCAAGTGGCACCACTGAGGGACCCTTGAGCAAGGTACCCTCACCACACACTGCTCCCCAGGTGCCCCCTGCTTCCCTGGGTGAATGGGTTAAAGGCTGAGAAAGAATTTCACACTGTGTGCTGTACTGTGGTGTGCTCTTGCGTGACTAAGGGTCTACTTTACCATTTCATCACTTTTCTGGAATTAAAAAAGCCAAAAGCCTGAAAATATTGTTTTAAATTAATTGAAATATTTATTAAAGATTTTAAAATATTAATTAAAATGTTCATTTACTCCCACCACCCATTCAGTCCAAATATGGAAAATGAGATTGTCATAGTCAAAGACCAAACTCCAGAAAATATTCTAAAGAGACTGTGCCATAAACACAAAATGCTGTGGTCAGTAAGAGAGATAGATATAGATATTGTAGATAGATAAAATTACTGCTTATTTACTAATCTGCACAAATAGTGAAACACCACAAAATTCTTTTCTGTATTTAACAAATTCACAAAGTGAAGCAGCGGGCGACCGGGGAGCAGTGTGTGGGGACGGTGGTGCCACTAGACATCTTGGGACTCGAACCCACGACTTGATGATCGCAGGGCGAACACCCGAACCACTAGGCCACCTGCTGTACTTTGCCATTATTGCATGTAATGATAACGAGGGCATTATCACAAAAGTCGACTACAGAGGTACGAGTCAACACCCACTGAGAGAATTCGACTAGTCCTGTGTTTTTCCCTCTCTCTGCCCTCGCTTGTGTACACAATACAATCTCTGCCTCTGATTGGCTGACGCTGACACGTGTTCCTTGGTTTAACCAATTATTATAGTCCCTTCATAAAAGGGGTGGTACCGTTGGTGCGAGGGGAATCTAAACACGAGACCGCAACAAGACGAGAGACATGCAGCAGAGAAGACAGACACACATCACATGTGTGGAGATCCTTCACTCTAGACACACAAACAGCACGGAGAACTGCAGAACCTGCAAGTCGGTGTTAAAGTACAGTAACAGAACCAGCGCTCTGCGTCTGAAACGGCTCCGCTAGCTAACATGGCTAACGCTAGCACTGCAGGGAGTCGTCCTGCCGTGGCTTAAACTGATCCCACTCTCAGTTCTACACTTAAATTTACCAGAAAATTCAAGGAATCAGTCTTTGTTTTTGTTTAATTGTCATGTTGACTGTTAATGTTATAGAAAACTTTAACAAAAGTTGCTCAGTGTTGGACGCCTGTGTTCCTCCACTGTGTAACTGCTCAGAGATTTGGGTTTAAAAGTTAATAACTAACCGACTTCCCCTTTTCTGACTATGTGCTGCTCAGGAACTGCATTCAGGAGAAGAAACTGAGTCACAGGCCAGAACTCACACAGCCCAAAACCTGAAGGAGGACCTGGGGACCTCCCAGCAAACAGCTAAGGACAGGAAATGTGAAACTGTGGCAAGGAACGAGTCTGGAGACCCCCCTTCAGGTGCTCCCCCTTCAGGTGTTCCTTCAGCCATTAGTGTATCACTAGCTTTTCTTCATCTAGTTAAGTCTGATTGTGTGGTTTCTATAAACCCAGTGTTTGGAGACGCCTAAGCATTGGTTTTATGACCAAAAAATGTTTGTGTTAAAATCTGGCGCCTCTTCACTCAGAGCTGTTTTACCACTGAACCATGGAGGGAGGGTCAGCTCACTTGGGGCGTCTCTTACCAATACATTAATGGTTAAGGACGGCTGAAAAGGGTTGAAGTGAATCGCTTGCCCTATATGGGTCCCATTATTCTTAATTAAACCACAACAAACCGTGAGATATGTCAGTTTATAACTGGCCCGAGCTTAACTGTGTTTTCACACTCGGTTTCAGCCCTTAAAGTGAACTCAGATCGATTATTCAGCATTTTTTTCATTTATGTGAACATGCCGAACAAACTCAGACCCTCAGAAACTAACCGAACTGAGACACATCGAGAGTCGGTCGCAGTCCGGTTCACTTTAAATCCGCGGCACGGTTCGGAAACAGACCAGGTGTGAAAACACCCTGATTTATTGCGGCCACAATATCCGTCCTCCATAGGCTCTCTTATATAGAAGCCACTCTCTCTCCTTGTATATTATGGAGGTGACTTGACCACAAAAGTCATTTTTAAATGATCAATATTCTGAATACATGCACAAGACACCAAATAATAACTTTTTTCCTCTATCACACTATTTCTCTGTGTGTTCTCTGGGGTCTCCTGAGAACGAGTCTGAAGAAAATAACAGGAAAACGTGTAAATAGTTTATAGATTCTTCTCAACCTTTTTCAGTGGAGAGAGTTGATCAACAGGATCCGCTCCGGTACCGGCCCGGGATGCTGCGGACCAGTCAACTGGAGAAGATGATGAGCAGAGAGGAGCTGGAGGAAGAACGGAGGTAAAGACTCTGATCACTTCATTCTCTCTCTCTCTCTCTCTCACACATCCTTTCCCACTCTTCGTCCCCTCTCTCTGTCTCTCCTTCTAAAATCTTACCCATAGAAAAACACAATATGGAATGTGTTATGAAAGTGATACTGATCGAATCAACGTATCAGATGATCCGAGTTCCAGAGGCGTATACCATCACTTCACTGTTACAAATACTGAGTCAGCATATAGGTAACTCTCTTAATTGCTCTTAAAACAGAAACACAACTCACCAGCGCATTACAAGGGCAAACACAATTATCCGCTTGTCTCTCTCTTTTTTTTTTTTTTTTGCGTGTGAAGTCCCACTTTGCCTTAAAAGTACAATCCGGAGCAAGAAAGGGCGGAGATTGAGTGAAAGAATGTAACGTGTAAAGCGACCATTCGGAATGAAATTCTTCTCTGCATTTAACCCATTCACTAAGTGAAGCTGCTGGCAGCCAAGTGCCCCACCTGGGGAGCAGTGTACCTTACTCGAGGGAACCTCAGTGGTGCCACTAGAGGATACTGATCATTTTGAGAAGGTGTGGTAAAAAACATTTTTAAAATCTATGAATAGCAGAGAGGTCCAAGTGAAAAAAGTCTCCAGAGAACAGATATTCTTCAGGTTTCCCACTATTGTTTTTTTTCCTTGTCGGTAATTATTTTTTTTTTTTTACTGTTTGTTGCACTTTTTTATTTTTCTGTCCTTGTTTGCCAGAAAAAATGTATTATTACTTTACCATTGGCAACATGAGTTTACTCTTGGTTTTGGATAGAATGCATTTCAGCAAAAAAAAGATTCTCCAGTCACATTGTGAGAAAGTCACTTGAACACTCAACACTGAAACAGAAGACTGTCGATGCTGCATCGTTGTACCCCATTTGGTCACCAGGGGGAGGTATTTTCTTTCTTTCCTGTTTAACAGCTGGTGTTCGTCTCTCTCCTCTCAGGACTCACTCTAGTCTCAGCCTCAGACGTCACGCCCACGGAACGTTGGCTAAACGTCTGATGCATATAGTACACTTAATTGGAAACACTTCAGGAATCTCGAAGTCGTCTCTGATTGGTTAAATTTTATGGGATTTCCGGGGGACGCGAGTGTCGCGTTTATTTTTGATCTGCCAGGAAACAAAGCGCAGACGTGTGATCACAGACGTGTGATCGCAGACGTGTAAATCCTACTGATTTACTCGGTGTTTTGATCAGATGTGGTAATGCAGACTCCATTGTTGTTATACGTGCACCAACAGATCAA
>JBBPCW010000106.1:34387382-34398924 GCA_037974425.1 Phenacogrammus interruptus
GGTGATCAGTATACTGGTGGTGCTGAATGCTGAGTGGGTGGAGCTCCTTTATCTAGGCTCCTTGTATCTTTAGACATGTTGCAGCCTGTCAGTAAAACATTTGTTCACATTTCTTTCATTTAATCTTTATCTTTAATGACAAAGATAAGACAGTTTGACTAGATTCAAAGCAAAATATGAAGAAATTAGGGGTAGTACTGTAAATGTGTATATATATGTGTGTGTGTGTGTGTGTGTGTGAGCGAGAGAGAGAGAGAGAGAGAGAGAGAGAGAGAGATGCACACACACAGGTACAATGTATATTCAGGAAATACAGAATGTATACTTAGTGAGTGGGTAAAACAATTGTACACACTGTAATATTTGCAGTCATGCTCCAGGGCAAGACTGCAAAAAGTAGTAAAATAAACAAGTGTGCAATTATTATGTCCTAACAGTCCTCTGTAGACACACACAGGTGTGTGTATTAAATATGTAATGTAAACCAATATTTTTGCACAGAGACAATATTACAGCAGTAGTGACAGAAACATCTGAAGAGTTTGTCCCAGAGTGTCCTCCTTGAGTTTTCATGGGGAGGGACTGTTTATTCAGGATCCTGATAGCTTGCAGGAACTGTTGCAGGAACTTCAGCCTCCTGGTTCTAGATTAAATGTTGCATGGCCTGGAGACAGTCTGGTGGACAATCCAGACGCATGCAGATTTTGTGAGCATTTCTGAGACATTGTGTGTGGAAGATGTACAGTAAGGCCATGAGCTAATTGCCAATAATGAGTTTAACCACTCTGAAGCACCAGACTTCCTGAGCCTCTGCAAAAAGTACAATCGCTGATGAGCAGATTTCACCACAGTCTTGCTGGCATGCTGCCATTGCACCACTCTGCACCACTGTGGGGGAGCAGTGTGTGGGGACAGTACCTTGCTCAAGGGTACCTCAGTGGTGCCATTAGCAGCTCTGGGATTCAACCCATGACCTTCTGATCACAGGGGCAACTTCCTAACCACCAACTGGGGGTCTGTCGAAAAGCCAGTTGAGTGTTTATTCCCAGACCTTAGAGCTTTGTAATGAGTTTTGCAGGAATGATGGTGTTGAAGGCCGAGCTGTAGGCGGTGAACAGGATCTCATGTAGGTATTTTTCTTCTCCAAGTGTGTAACACCAGAACAATGGCATGGAAGTCCGTGTTAGAATGACTGAATTTTTGGGCGAACCCTTGCTGGTTTGTGACTGTTGTTCTGTCCTGGGGGTAAATGTTGAATCTGAGTGGTGTGACTTCATTGTCTGGAGCTGTAATGTCCAGCCAGGTTTCTTCCATCCAGTATCTGAACAGCTTATCCTGAACCAGGTTCATGGGGTTCAACACAAAAGTGGACAAGCACCGTGGATGGGTCATGGCATGGAAAGATATACCAACACATTAGCTCATGCACACACTCATAATTGGGGTCAATTTAGTGTCTCTAATTTGACTGATATGTATTTCTTTGGACTGTGGGAGGAAACCGGTGAATCTGGTGGAAACACACACAAACACAGGGGGAACATACACACTCACACAGACAGGATCCTGGGTGTGGAACCTAAGACCTTCTTGGTGTGAGACAGTAAAGGCAAAAGAGCAGGTCCTGATGTCCTGCTGAAAGGACAAGTTTCCATTTTGTTGACCACCAACTAGAGCAGAATACACAGAACAGGAGGTTTGAAGCACCTTTTCCAGGTTCTGCGGAATCCCAGTATGTTTGTCTTTTTGCACCCCCAGGGGTGTAACAATACAATCAACTCAGCAATACAAACATTTTTGATAGATTCACACGATTAGAACGGTTCAAGCTCACAATATTTAGAATGAGGACAGTGTTCTGGGACAGGCTACTGATAAGCCTAGAGATGGAGGTGGGGGTGTATGAGGTGAATTTAACACAACAAACCAATGCAGTTACATCAAATATCATAATTATTATTGTCCCTGATGGACATTGTTCATTTCGATGCATCGTTACACTCCCATCTTCATCCATGAGTGTTAACTGAGGGGCAGATGCACAGCGAAGGTGCTGGAGCTTGACCTTTCCATCAGTGTCCATTCTGAACTGTGATCTGATCTAATGTGTTTGCTGATCATATTGTATGACTGATGATGAGACAAAAAGGAGGTAAAGTAATAAAGCACAAGAAGCTGGATATCTTTCCTGAACACTCACCATTACGGAATTCGCGTGGTTTGTGTTGTCAGTCCTGCTTTTCCTAGTTTATTCTGTTTTACCTCAGACCTAAAACATAAGACGATTGTTACTTTTACTGTTTCTGTTTACATGTGTATTGACTGACCGTGTACTGATTTCAGATTCTTGCGATCCTCAAGTCTGGATAAAGGTTACTGGCACATGTACAGACCCACCAACGGAGCGTTCACACTGTTCCTCGCTCTTCACACCTGCGACATTGTAAATAAATATATATCATTATTATCCTTATTATTAGTATTATTATTATTGTTGTTGTTCTTCTTCTTCTTCTTCTTATTATTATTATTATTATTAATATTAATATTATTATTATTATTATTATTATTATCATTATTATCCTTCTTCTACTTATTATTTATTATTATTATTATTATTATTATTAGTAGTAGTAGTAGTAGCAGTAGCAGTAACAGAAGTATTAGTAGCAGTAGCAGTAGCAGAAGTATTAGTAGCAGTAATATCAGTAATAATAACATTAACAATACTTCTGCTACTACTACTACTACTACTACTACTACTAATAATAATAATAATGATGATAATAAACAGTACCAGTGTTGTCCTTTAAATGTTTTTGTATGTAACAAAGTACCCCACCCCCCGCCTTTAGGTGAGTGTTTATGGATTCATCACTGCAGATCATCATAAATACTCCAACTATTACTTTGAGAGGGCCAAGAAAACCAAAGTTACTTTCTACCTCAACCACGACTACGACCTCGAGATCCGTACCTGGAAGAAACTGCACGACTCTGGAATCATCAGACTGTACCAAAGACTGGGGAACCTGAATGAAACCAAGACCTGATCTTGTATATCTATATCTTTTTATATCTATGTTGTAAGTTAGTTGTTAGTTAGTTTTCAATTTTATATCCTACCAGCTTGAGACTTATTCTCTTGACTTTTATAACAATGCTTTTATTTTGCGGCACATTGAAATTTGTTTAAAATGTGAAGTGCAGTACAAATAAAAAATATTATTATAATAATTATATTTATTATTATTACTATCCTGATCTGAGACAAAACCGTCACCAAGCACTTAAAATCCCTCTGTTACAGCAGGACGTCCAGCTTTTCAGGGACCTGATGAGTTCGAGACATTTGCACTGAAAGTTCTTGGTTTGTCTTTATGTTCTTCTTATTTAAACTCCATGTTGTTCCTAAAATGCGCACAATCGTGTCTTTTTACTCTGTTTTCCATGTAGTTACTGATGTGTGATAATGTGAAATGGTGAATAAAGGTTTGTTTTTACTTCTGTGTTGTCTCTGTTGTTTAATTTACTCTCCTTTAGGTGTAACATTAGCTGCAAGACCAGTTTCTGACGTTCCCGAAATTTAGTAGAGGCAGTAGTAGTAGTAGTAGTAGTAGCAGTAGTAGTAGTAGTAGTAGCAGTAGTAATAGCTCTAGTAACAGTAGTAGCAGTAGTAGTAGTAATAGTAGCAGTAGCAGGAGTAATAATAGCAGTTATAGCAGTAGCAGTAGTAGCAATAGCAGTGAGCAGTAACACTAGCTGTGAGACCTGAAATTTCACAAACCATGCCTCTACTAAAGATGCTTCACTGGCTCCCTGTGGATTCTTGCTGTGGCGAGCTGGCCCTTTAAGGATTAATTTGGGGTTCAGGGGTTTTATTGTACGTGTGGTATGTGATGTGTGGGGGGTGATGAGCAACACCTGCTCATCACCATAATTCTGGCGGGTTTTCTGTGGGAGTATAAGAGGGAAGGGCGGTGCTTAGCACTGTTAGTCAGTGAGTGGGATGAAGAGTTGGTGTAAGAGAGAGGTTGTGTGCGTGATGTGCTGAGTTGCTGTGTGCCTGTGTGGAGAAATAAAGCTGGAGAAAATGGAACTGCCTGCCTGGGTGTTGCCTGATTCCACCGTTTGCCACATTGGTGTCAGAAGTGGGATAGGCACGCGTGGGAAGAAGGTCGACACCCTGCTGGAGCAAGAGGCAGACACGGAGCTGTGGCGCCCCGGCAGCGTTAGTGTTAGCCAGCAGAGCGCGCACCGCTTCCAAACCCCAGTGAGAGGCCAAGCAGAGCAGGAGGACAAGAAGGGGGAAAAAGAAAGCCCCCGAAAGACAGTCAAGCTGCTGCGGTTCAACGGCAAGGAGCCACTGGAGCAGGTTGAAGTGGCGGCAGAGTTTAATGACTGGCGGCCAAGTGAAGCGGCAGTGCACCTTATAATGGCACTGGAGGGAGAGGCCCTGAAGGTCCTACTGGACCGCCCGTGAGAGGAACGCCGGGGGTTCGACCATCGTGGTGGCGCTGAAGCAGCGATTCAGCCGGCCCATCCGAGAGGAGGCGGTGAGAGCCCAGCTCAGCGAGTGGCGTCTAAAGACTGGCAAAACATGGGGTGCAGTCGCCGGAGACCTGCAAGAGTGTGCGCGCCAAGCTTATCCACAGTATTCGGCAACAGTGCAGGAGGACCTGGCGCTGCATGCTTTCCTGAATGCGATAACACCTGAGCGCCTGCAGCAGCATGTATGAGGGAGTCCGCTGCCGAGCTCTGGTGGACACCGGCTCTAACGTCACCATCTTCCGTCCCGGAGTCCTGCCGCAAACGCAGCGACCGAGCCCGCCTGGCTGGGAAGAAACAGCCGTACGGCTCTCCATGGTGACAGGTGATAAAGCTGTGATGAGAGGGAGGCGGCTGCTGATGCTCACGGTCCAAGGCGTCGAGAGAGAGCACGAGGTGTGGCTGGCTGACGTGGTTGAGGAATGCATCCTCGGAATGGATGCACTGGTCAAGCTGAGAGCCACGGTGAACGTTGGGGCAGGTCAGCAGTATGTGGCCGCGCCGGAGCGGTCCACACTGTGGCAGAGAGGTGGAGATACAGACCATCCGCGGAGATCCGCCGAGCTGTCAGGGAGCTGCCGCGGAGAGACGGAGCGGGGCTCGACGCGAGGCAGCGAGTGAAAGCCTGCTACTGCTGCAGACAGCCAGGCCACATCGCGTGATATTGGGGCCAGCGAGAGGAGCGGAGAAGTGTGTGCATCGCGGTGGCTGAGACGCGGGTGAGGTGCATAGCCGGGGGCAGGATTTTGCGCCCCGGGCACACATTTGAGTTTACTGCCCCTCCTGGAAAAAGGGGCAAAGTCCAAATGCGGACCGACGCTGGCGAGAACCCGGAGAGGTGCTGGACCATGTGGGCAAAGTGGCGTATAGGGTGCGCCTGAGGGGCCGCCACGAAGCGGTGATAATCCCCAGGGACAGACTGGCACCGTACCGCCCGAAGGACTTTGGGGGACAGGACGGTGGGGAGGACTTTGAGAATCTTGAGCAAGTGGGTGAACCGGGGTGGGGAACAGACACTGTGGGACACTGTGGGTTCCAAGGGGGTTCTAGGAGGGCCCGGAGGAGACTTAAGCTGCCAGCTCGCCTAAAGGACTGTGTCATGGGTCAAGTGAGTGGCCGAGGACGGCTCACGAGCTTGGGGTTCAGGGGTTTTATTGTACGTGTGGTATGTGATGTGTGGGGGGGTGATGAGCAACACCTGCTCATCACCATAATTCTGGCGGGTTTTCTGTGGGAGTATAAGAGGGAAGGGCGGTGCTTAGCACTGTTAGTCAGTGAGTGGGATGAAGAGTTGGTGTAAGAGAGAGGTTGTGTGGGTGATGTGCTGAGTTGCTGTGTGCCTGTGTGGAGAAATAAAGCTGGAGAAAATGGAACTGCCTGCCTGGGTGTCGCCTGCTCGACTCTGCTCGACTCAAACCTCCGATGCTCTAAAGAAGAGGAAGACCTGCATCAAGACTCTTCTTCTCAATCTCCGCACCCCAGTGGTGGAACGAACTCCCTCTGGAGATCAGATCTGGAGTCCCTCATTGTCTTCAAGACCCCCCCTCTTCAAGGAGCACCTTGGTGTGCAATATTCAGTGCTTAAATTAAGTATAATTAATTACAGTTCATATTGAGTACTTTCTGCAGTTTATTTTTTTTTTATAAAAATAGACTTTATAGTTATATTTTTCTATTTTATTCTATCTTAAATGTTTTAAGATCTTAAATGATTTGTTGAACAAGCTCCATCTCCTTTGTATTGTTTTAGCTTTTTTTTCAGATTTTTTACACTCATTGTTTTTTGCCCCCTCCTCCCCACCCAATTTTATGATCTGTTTTACTTGTATGTCCTTGAATGCCTTGAAAGGCGCCTGTAAATAAAATTAATAATAATTATAACACTAACTGCAACTTATACATTCTATCAGCAGATGGCGCTCTCGCCCTGCAGAGTCCAGCCGAGAGGCGTGCATAGAACAGCATCTGCAGAAACACCCATTTTTATTTTTTAAAGAAATAAAGACGAAAATTCCCGTACAGACATTATCGACTCACGGTGATGTTCAGCTCTTTCTGAACTAAACTCGGTTCAGGCGTTTACAGCACCGTGTTTAGCATGTTCATTATAAAGTGTATTTGGTATATTGTATATTTAATAAATAGTATATCTATATAGAATATACGCCTTTTAGTCTCTATATGATTTCTAAACGAGTGAAATTATTGATGCTAATTAAAAATAAAGGTGGAAATCGCAGGGGTTGTTTTCCCACCCGTTTTCGGAATAGACCCGCCCACTTGCACAGGGGACTCCTGCGATTGGTGAAGAACAGCTAAGAACGCGCCACCAATTGTTAGCATATGGACAAAAGTATTGGGACTCCTGTCGATTCCACCAACAGGGACTGTAATGACACTGCATTCAAATCCAGATACTTTAATATGGAGTAATATGGAGACCTTTATAACAGTTTCCACTCTTCTTGGAAGAATTTCAACACGATGTTGGGCTTTCTGTGGGAATTTTTGTCCATTCGTTCTGTGTCATTTATGAGGTCAGACACTGATGTTGGACGAGAAGGTCTGTATCACAATCTCCGCTGGATGTGGTTGAAGTCAGGGCTCTGTGTGGCCAGTCAAGTTCTTCCACACTGAACTCCTCCAGCCATGTTTTTATGGAGCTCGCTTTGTGCATAGTCACAGTGATGCTGGAATAGAAAAGGTTTTTCTCCAAACTGGATCCACAGAGTTGGAAGCATGGTATTGTTCAGAATGTTTTGGTCTGTTTAAGCATTAAGATTAATCTTCACTGGAAGTAAGGTGCCCAAACCCTGGAAAACTGGTGTGTCCCAATTCTTTTGTCCACAGAGTGTATGTTTCTGTTTCTATCTATTATGACAGTATCAAAAATTAACAACGTACATTTACAGACAAACACAAACAATGAAAATGCTTATAGAAACAAATAGAAACATAAAGTTTATATGTATGTTGTTTAATTAATTTGATAGACTAATTAATTCCTAATGATTAATTATAAAGCAAAGCAAGCAACAGCCTGCTAGACCTGAACTTGTGAGTGGCCGGTAAGAATAAAATCTTCTGAATGAAATATCGATGCTGACGTCACCGCATCCCTGCACTCGGATTGGCTAGGATTGCCCCCTGGACTGCTCTTCTGGCCAATCGCAGCGCAAGAGGGCGGGGCTTGTCTGAAAACTGGTGGGGTTCCGTGGCTAAGCGTCAAACTCCCTCACCATCAGGACGAGACCGCGGTCACACTACTTCTCTTTTTCACTAAAAATTATTTTCTTCTGGAGATCTGTGGACCCGAAACAGCCCCTCGCGAGTCCTTCATCAGCTTCAGCTCGCGCGGTGAGTTCACGCAGGATAATCGGCGCCTGGTTATTAATTAAGCTTAATTATGACCCTGCTCTGTAATATCTGCGCGCGACTTCAGAGCTTATTTCTCATCACTCCTGACAGGATTCATTCATTTACAAAATGTAAACAAATGTGTTTAAATGGATGAAAAACCTTTTTTAATAAACCAAAAATGGACATATTTAGACTGTTCTGGCTTTCAAACAGCATTAAACCAAAAAATTCTAAACTGAAATTTCTAAACTGAAGTACAGCACTGAAATATAGTCATAACAAATACAGTCAAACACTTTTTAGAATCTAGAAATATGGACTTTAAAAAAAAAGGCACTTATAGGTTACTGAACCAACGGGAATAATATGCTGTGGTGAAAATGTACATTATCATTCAACATTGTAGATATTATGGTGTTATGTAATATAGTATAGTGTGTTGACTACATTGTAGCACTATCGAAAGTCTATAGTGCTTTTTAATATTGTTTATATTGTTTATTATTGTGTTATTATATGTTTATAGACGGTTTACACAAACACTAGAAATTCTATAGTGTTACTTAATTTACTTTATTATAGTGTTGTTATAAGTGTGTCAACTGTTTACACTGCAACACTGTAGAAAGCCTAAAGTGATAAAGTTTTTTATAGTGCTATTATGGGTCTATAGACTGCTTACACTGTAACACTGTAGAATTCAGTGTTATGTAATACAGTTCATTATAGTGTTGTTAAGAGTGTGTTGATTGTTTACACTGTAACACTGAAGAAAGCCTACAGCGTTATATATGATTTATTATAGTGTCATTATAGGTGTTTTTTTCTTTTTACACTGCAGAAAGCAAGTAGTGTTATGTATAGTTTATTATAGTTTTATTATATAAATGTAACACTGTTATTATAGTTGTGTGAACTGTGCACTTTAATGTGGTAGAAATTCTTTGTTATTTCATATAGTTTAGTATAATGCTATTATAAGTAAACCGAGTGTTTACACTGTAGCACTGTTGAAAGCATATAGTGATATTTTATATAGTTCATCATAGTGTTAATATATGTGTGTGGACTGTTTACACTGTAACTGCAGAAACCATAGTGTTATGTAATATGATGTATTACAGTGTTATTATATGTGTATGGATTGTTTACACTGTAACTCTATAGAAAGTCTATGTAATGTACGTTATTATAGTCAAATCATAGTTCATCGATTACGGTTTTCTTGCAGGGTTCTGGTTTTACTCTTGAAGGAAAGGTGCTTCAGGCTGTGGATGGAGTTCTCTGGGCTGTTTAAACATCTCGAAGGGTCCTGAGAGCCATAAACACATCGTTCTGAGAGCAGTTCCACGCGGGCTGCCCAAGATCAGGGATTTATCAGGCCATGTGGATGAGGTGATGCTTGTGAAGGCAGGGCTACAGCATGTTGTGGACAGGGAAGACTGAAGCTGTGTGAAGTGGGACTGTAGTGGGAGTGGACAGGAGCCATGGGCAAAGAGCAGGACCTCCTGCTGGCCGTGAAGAATGGAGACATTCTCTCCGCTCATAAACTCCTCACCAAGATCAAGGCCAACCGGAATAGTAAGTGAATTGTCATTGGGAGGCTCTTCCCTTTGAAAGATACATTTTTGTACTTTATAATGCTGTTCGATTGGTGTAATTTGTCCACTTGTCTGGAACATCACAAAACCTTCTCTTTTGCAGTTTTAAGTGCAGAATTTTTTTTATTCGTCTTTAAAGCTTTAAAGGCTCAAAGTGGCACTAAATTGTGGGTTATTTCACTACTTTTTAAGGCCCATGTGATGGAAACCGTCCTTGTTTTTATTCACTCTATAGTCAGTATATAGAAACAACGTTGCAAGTATAGCTCATTTTGAATTCCTCGTTTTTGTGAGGTCACAAATATCAGTGCCACCTGTAAAGCAGTTTAGTCCTGTAAAGTTATAAGAAGCATTTCAGACATCATTATGTCTGTTCAGAACATCAGGCCAATCAGAACAGACATAATTAACATATTAATAGCCTTAAAGGTAACAAACAGTATCAACATCAAATGTGTGTTTAGTTGAAGTGAACTGAAGAAAAGAAAATGACATTTTTTGATATAGATACCATAAGTAGACCAAAAAAAAAAATATAATACAGGCTCTTAAAAAGCATCTCTCCATTAGGGTTGTACAGTATATCATCTGTTAATTGTTATCATGACATCGGTCTCTGTATTACTGACAGAAGACTGAAATATGTAAGTAAGCCTCAGTGTTTCTGACAGGGTGAGCAATCACAGCTCCAGGTGGGTTACTGGATGTTCTGATGAATCAAGGTCTTCATGTAAAGCAACAAAAGTCTAATTAATTCACTGTTAAAGGTGAGTCAGAGCATGAGTGGGCGGAGCTAAACTGCTGTAGCCAGAATTAAATGTTTTGTGGGTTTTGTGACATCACAAAAACTCTAATTTGAAAAGGGTCTGTTTTTGTAGCTTGTTTTCCATGAATGTACATCCTGAAACAATATTTACAGAGTTTAAGCATCGTTTTATTCTAGAAAAGTGATGATACGAGTTCAATATATTGAGAAGCATGGCAATCACAAAATATAGCAGTAAAATTGGAATACTCATATTTTGTCCATATCGTGCAGCTCTACTTACTAATCTTTATGGAGGGCATTTTGTGGGTATTTATCTACAGCTATGTGCAGAAGTTTAAGCACCCCTGGTCAAAATTGTGTTTCCAAGTGCAGTGAAATGACACAAAAGTAAAACAAAGGCAGTATATGGTTACTATGATTCTTCATATTGTACATCAATGGTCTTGTTATTAGGTCAAGGCTATACAGGCTGTGCAGCCTCAATGGCCCATTAACCCGTTCAAACCATTTAAATTGGTTTTAATTCACTCTAATTATTTTTAGCATCTGTTGTGTAGATGCTGACCTCAGTGTCCCTGGACTGATTGACTGATAGATTTCCTCTTTTTAGTGGCCATTAGGAGATTAAGTGAAGATTAAGTGAGGAACAATTCTCAGTGATTGAACTGGAGAACAGTAATGGCAAGGACTTTTGTGTGTGTGTGTGTGTGTGTGTGTGTGTGTGTGTGTGTGTGTGTTCTCCGTACCTGCTGGGAGATGTTCTCAGAGCGTGGCTTAGCTCTCGCCGGGCAGATTTGGACTGTGCAGCCTGGAGGTTGAGTAAGGTCACCAAGGAGCAAACTGTCTGTGATCTGTGTAATTACCTCGTCTGACCTTCTGATGCACTTTATCTTGTTTAGCCTTTGAGTTGTATGGAATTGTGTAGGATTTCCTCTGTTCTTGAAGTTTAAGTGAGGAATGAGCACAACTTTTACAAGATTGAAACTGCATTTGCCACTTAAAATTCAAGATTTAAGGAGTTTCAATCTGGTTACTCTTTGTCACATGCACACTTATACATGCACAGTGTGAACCGCTTCAGTAACTCGGATATATATACAAGCTATAATAATTATCATAGAATCAATTGCATATATATATATATAAACAGTACTGTGCAAAAGTCTTAGGCACCTGTACAAATAGTCTGAAGTCATTTCTATCAGCAGTGGCTTCTTTCTGCAGCAAAAACAGCTGAATATTAGAATAAATGCAAACAAACAAG
>JBBPCW010000106.1:34411270-34422024 GCA_037974425.1 Phenacogrammus interruptus
GAGAGAGAGAGAGAGAGAGAGAGAGAGAGAGAGAGAGAGAGAGAGAGAGAGAGAGAGAGAGAGAGAGAGAGAGCCTCTGTGCTGAAATGTATGACTTTGTAGTTATTGATCTTGTATAAGTAGTGTCAGTTGTTTGAGCATTGCTGTTTTTAATTTTTCAATTCATACTTTTTTAAACAGAGCAGAGTTTGATTCTGCCGTCTGTGACTGGTTCAGCCTTGGGTGCGCTCATTATGTGGCCTCAGGCAGGAACGGGAGAGAATGACAGAAATTATAATGACACATAAGTTTCCTCCCAGATCAGTGGCACCAAATATTCTTTAGATGAAAGAATCGGCTTTATTTAGGATTCCTCTCAGACTTTGGAGAGATTCATTGCACCACTAATCAGAGGTGCAATGTGATATGAACACGTCCCTCATTCCTTCATGCCTCATTCCTCATGGAGTAAATAATAGAGAACACTGCAGAACTCGATGGCAGATTCGGATTCTGTTCCACAAAACGGACTCGCATTGTTTAGTTCTGCATATACAGTTTGGAAAAATCTTCACTTTTTAACCTTTTAGACGAGGTTGAACACAATCCATCACAGAAGATGACTTTTCAGATTCTGCTTTTTAGGTTCAATGTTGGTTTGTTGAAATTACATTTTTGTATAAGTAATCCATATGCTGAATTACTCATGTAAATAAGAATACAGTGTGGAAAATAATCTCACAGTAACCTCAATGAACCATTAAACTGGGTGCGTTTGCTTTATCTAAAGCTGTTATTGTTAGGAATCATTTAAAAGTTACCTCTGATGACGCTAAGTGGCCGCCATTGGACTCGAATTATGGGAACTCAGCTGGACAGGGATCAAATAATAATGAAGTTTGTCTTTTCATTGAGTTTTGGTTTGTGCATGTTAAGGATAAAAGACGCGTCTGTTTTTGTTCAAGTTGTCAGTCCACCTTCACTCTACCTTAGGTTGTATTCTGGCTCTCGTACCTCCTTTGTTTTGAATGATAATAAATCTCAGTATGGTAGTCTGCCTCTGCGCCTCATGTCTGTACTGTGATATTAACGTAATAGTATCGCCATTTATTTTTTTATTAATATATCTGCAAAAAGTCTTGAGCCAGCCCTTCTTGTTGTTTATATTGAGGTCTTAAGGAACAGTTCTCCAGGCATCCTGAAGGACTTTCAGAGCCTCTCATTTCCAGTACAGTCCCTGAACCTGACCAGTTTCAAAGGAATGTTTCTGTTGGTTAAGATACACAGTGACCTCGTATGAATCATTCAAGCAGAACACAGAGCTTCTAACTGAAGTCCTGAATCAGTGAAGAAGGATAAGACAGTTTAAAGGGCATAAAATGGCATTTTTACACCAACAAGATGTAAAAATTTAAAGAAATGAGGTGTGGCTTAAGACTTTTGCACAGTACTATACATCTGCTGATATTTACCAGAATATTGAATTACTGCATTTATTAGTAATACCCATACTAGTATCATTACCTTCCTAATACCAGAACATAAACATGCAATTCAGTAAAAGTTGTGCTCATTGTATATTTTCAAGTCCAGTTTGGTTATAAACATTTGAGTGATTTAGTATTAATGAAGAGCTTTCAACCAACACAGCTCAACAGCTTCTTCTCTACAACTACTACTAACAATTCTGGCATTAGAAGCGTGCTTCAATATACTGTAATCCCTCACTTTTTATGGGGGTTACGTTCCAAGAGCACCCGCATATAGTGAAACAACGCGTGTTTTGGTAGAAAAAAGCCTAAAAATGCCTATTTTTATAGTGTAAACCCAAAATATGAACTACAAAAACTCAGTTTAATGCATTACCCTTAAAGGAAATGTAAAGGTAAATAAATAATCAGAATCAGAAAACTTTATTGCTTACAAAACCGTTAGCATTAGCATGAGCAGCGTGTAAAGACTCATGAGCAGCGTGTAAATACACAAAAGAAAGGTTGAAATAACTCTCTCTAACCAAATGTTTAGACAGGATACAGCTTACTAATACTAATTAAACTGAGATAATAGTTGAAAATGGGGTGGGGGGGGGGGTGGGTTAACACACTAAAATACGAGGACAAGACACGGAGCAGTCATGCTACATGCTGCAGCAGCTTCTTCTTCTTTTTATGGCAGTTGTCTGCCAATCCGCGTAAAACTGAGGGGTAACTCTACATACTTTTAATACCACATGCTAGAAGTTCTGTTGTGTTTTCATGTGGGAAGCTCGATGTTTTGCTAGGTTTTGAATGAACATGTCATCTCCTCAGTAGAACTGTTGCTCAACTCTGTTCCATTACTCAAAGGAAAGGTGGTGAGTTTGCCCAAGGTGAGGTGAAATAGAGAAAGGAAATGAACTGCCAGGATTGGGCTTCATGAGTAATCCACTGTGAATTTCCAATGATTGCAGGGTCCTCAGAGGTCAGTATGAGGTTAATTCAGGTTGAAACAGTTTGACTAGTTTATGCAAACATGCAAATGAACATTCATAGCGACTTGAACGTGAGTGTCTGATTCCTTGGAGGAGACAAAAACAGCGAAGAGGTGAAAGCCGTGATGGAGACGAGGCAGAACATTAGCATGTTTGAGCACTAATTTGGGCTTTCATGAGCAGGAGGGGAAGAGCTGAGAAACGGCCTCCTCGGGGAGCAGCAGCCAAGGAAGAGGAAAAACATTTCATAATTCATCACTGCTACTGGCACTGTTCTCTCCACCACCCTACTTTCTTTTTCTTTCTTTCTTTCTTGCCTTCTTTCTTTCTTTCTGCACTTCTACTTCTCTGAAATGTCTTGCTGTCTACCTCCATGCCTTCTGTGCTTTCCTTCTACACTTAATTAATCAAATAATTAACAAATTACAGATGGTAACAGCAGGGGTGCACCTCTCACTGTTTGGAGGGTATGCAACAACAATTTAGGAGCCCCCCTCCAAAAAAGGTATAAAAATATACCAGCTTTAAAGTTCACTTACTGTAGTTTATTTCAACACATATTTAAATTTCTCACATTTTTCTCTTTCTGCCTTTAGCACCTGATAACTTTTTTGCTCTCTCCATCCTGCCGCAAATAGATGCCCCACCATGTCAATGAACGATAGGCTACAATCCCCCCCACATCCTCCATCCACTGGGGCAAACAAGTACTGTGGAAAGTAAAGGAGGGAGCGGCAACATCACTGGTCTTAGTCAATATCAGCATATTTAGATCATAGTCATGATTTAAAAGCACATGAACAGTGTTAAAACATAAATCTCAAAGATATTTTTTTGTCCCTCCCTTGTTTTGGCGCCCCCCCAGGCAGTATGGCCATATATGGGTTTTTTGACCATGATAACTCAGTAAGGCCTCGTTCACACGGACGTCTGAACCAGGTGTTTTTCTGGCGTTCGTGACGCCGGGTGAGCACCTATTGAGACCACAGACGTACAAAATGAGGTGAACAATGGCGGTTCTAGACCAGAATGGCCGAGGTGGGGCCAGTCTGTTTTTAGGGGGGGGGGGCATATAACGCATATAATGGCAAAACAGGCATATAACGCATATAACGGCAAAACAGGTCAATATTTTCTTTTATATTTTTTCTTTTATATTTAGCTTTTCATTTATTTTCATTACAGTTCTTTTTAAATCACACTGTCATCATCTCACTGTAGTGAGGAAGAAAACTAGAAAGAAGAAAGAAATTCACGTACAGTGTGTCTCAAAATCCCATAAAATTCCATGTGTGTAGCGCTTTATGCAGTCTTTCTAGAACACACATAGCTATAGTCACAATAAGAAATTAATATTTTAATTTACATTTACATTTACATTTGCGGCATTTATCAGACGCTTTTATCCAAAGCGACTTCCACTCCCTACCTACAGGGGGCAGTCTTGGGGTTAAGGATCTTGCTCAGGGACCCAGTGATGGTGCTGAAGGTAGGATTCAAACCCATGACCTCTTGGTCCTGAGGCAGGGGCCATAATAGGTGCCAGGAGCAATTCTACAGGGGCCCTTGTCCACGGTGGCCCCCGTCTAGAACCGCAGTATTTCAAGGCTTAATGTTTTTAGAGAGGTTTTTTGATGCTGAGCGATAGATGAAGACTCCTTCTGTTATACATGCTTCACATATGTGTGACTCACTCAGTTGCATCTGGTTTAAGACTTAAACTATCCATCCTCTCACACCCAGCTGTGTGTCTGTGGTGCAGAACCACTGCGGGTGCGTTTTTCACGCTTGGCTTGCTGCTTTGTGCAGCCCGACGAGAAGTGAACTTGTCATCGATGGTGGTGTTATGAGCAACTCGTACGCTGGAGTTCTTTTCTTCTGAGGTGTGATATGAGCGCAGGGTTGGGTGGGCTGTCCCTTCGTGTAGATGGAGGTTTAGATCATCTGCTCTACATGAGGGAACATGCTGGATCGCTTTGTCATGGCTGTGTGGCAGGAGAAGGCATACAAAACAATGGCTTCAGAAAACAATGCCTCTGCTGCTGCCTGTATGATTGAATGTGTTTGTTCTCATACATTTTCAAGCTGAACATGCTTTGGCTATATGGGAAAAACATAAGACTGAACTCCAAGCTCAGAACCTGACTTTCATTTATTTAAACTGCAAGCATAAAATCCATCATTTTTGGTCTTAGGCTTTAAATTTCCAATTTCAAGGTTCCCAACATTTTTTCCTTAAAGCCTCCCTTGCCTGTGCCCAAGATAAGCCAGGCCCCCCAACCCCAAATCTGACCTGCATAGATGTAGAAAAAGAATAAAGTGATTAATCACAAACTTTTATTTGCAAAAAATAAACAGCGGTTGTAGGTTTTTGGTCTTATACTCTTATATATACATACACACACCTTATATAAGGAATAAAGATAGACTTTGCTGTCCTTCAATAAAACCAAAATCAAGGTAACTCTCGAGATATTGCCTTGTTTTCTTCTTTGCTACTGATGGTACTTTTATGTTTCTCAGAAGTTGGAATTTGATTAATTTAATGTGTTCAAATATAATTTTGGCAACGTCAGTGCAGACAAAATGGTGCGCATCCCCTGCGATCTCTAGTGCCCCCCTAAGAGGGTGCGGACACCAGGTTGGGAACCACTGGTCTATAGGCAATCTTTGACAATAAAATGGGACACAGAGTGACCACATGAGCCTCAGTTCTGTGCACTGGGCTGTGAACCAGTAAAACTATGTTCTCCTGTGTGATGGAGCTTCCTCTAGTATTTGTGAGGTTCTCATAGCAATGTTCTAGTTTTTCGTGTCTTATCTGTTACCGGAACAAAAATGAAGGGAGGGGGTCAAATCCTTTTCAGACAAAATGGTAAATGAAAAGGCATCTATAGAACCATAGTGTTCCTCCAGTTCTGCAATGTTCCTCTGGGACCACAGTGTTCCTCCAGTTCTGCAATGTTCCTCTGGGACCACAGTGTTCCTCCAGTTCTGCAATGTTCCTCTGGGACCACAGTGTTACTCCAGAATCAGAATGTTCCTCTGGGACCACAGTGTTCCTCCAGAATCACAATGTTCCTCTAGGACCACAATGTTCCAGCGGGTCTGCAATGTTCCTTCAGGACCACAGTGTTCCTCCAGTTCTGCAATGCTCCTTTAGGACACCGCAGTCCTCCAAGTCCACTTTGTTCCTCCAGAACCACAAGGTTCCTCCAGTGCTAATGTGAAGAAAACAGAGGAGTCTATTCAGGTGAATGTGTGGGTGATCCAGGATCATTCCTCCAAAAAACAGAGCCAGGCTGGGGGAAGCTCTGTCTGAAGATCCTGTTTTGATATTGCGTTCCTCCTGCGCACTGAGAAACATTTTATCTCTCAGACAAATGGATAACAATCCCTTCTGATTATCCTGACATCACTGACTCCTGGATTTTCAACAGATGTGTGTTACTAAATCCCCTCTAGTGTGAAATCTTATCTATTGAATGCATGTCATCGTTAAAGACATCTTATGATGTGTCCCAATAGTGCATTTAACACTAATACTGACTTGTGTTTGATTGTGTAGTGCACATTTTTGCTGTGGTAGAGTTAATTATACTTAAATATCCACCTTAAAACTGATTTTTCAGTTTCGTGTTGAAGGACATTATTGTCTGACAATGTTGTGTGAAATATGAGGTGGAGACACACATGATTGTATTTACTTTTAGCATCTTAAAGCAGAATGATGAGCATTAAAAAAACATTTTTTGTTCATTTGTGTGAAAAACCCATAGTTTAGTATGACATGTATACTATCACTAGTATAGTATTATTTTAGTGTACGGACATTCTAAATTAATACAGTTAAGAATTAGAACATAGAATATAATCTGTTTTAAGGAATAGTGCGTAATTGGAACATAATACTAATTATGGCCGCTGAATATTTTACTGTACTAATTCATCAAACACATGCTATTAAGACCAACTCCCCCTGAAAGTCATTATATATTTTTTGGAATACAAAACACATGAATACAAATTTTATGTTGATAAGTAATAGGTTTTCGTCTACTTACATTAAAAGCTAAAAGTAAAAAAAAAAAAACGAATATGCTGCCTGAGTAAGTATTCAAACCCTTGAGCTTTGGAAGCTCCAGTTTTACACAAATGACAAAGTAATCACAAATAACAAAAAAGTGACAAACATAATTAAGTTCTGCTTGTGAGTCCTTAAGAAAGTTCTCTCGGGATATAAAAACCACCCACTTTCTTCATTGGAAAATCACTGCATGAGGACAAAGGAGCTTTCTGCAGAAACAAAATCATTCTTGAGAAGACCAGGGCTGAATGACTCATGAAAAATGTGTAGAACTGATACATACATACCCCAAAAGAATGTGGCTGTTATTGTTGCAAAAGTTTTCTATACAAAGTGTTAATGTGTAGACCTTGAATAATAATGCAAACTCTGTACTTGAGTTTTTCTGCGCAAAAAAAGTTTTATTTTGTCTTTGTAAATGTATTGTTTTGTAAATGTAATGTATTATTACAGCATAAGAGTTAACATTAAAATATTTGAATTGAAAAATATGTGTACAGTCTTTTTGTTATGCACAAAATTATGACTTTTAAGGGGAGTTGCAAGTCACTATGTATATACTTTGTAGTATGATGTAATTGGGACTCACCCTTAGTGTACAACAAGTATATAGTATATACGTTATAGTAGTAGTTTATAGTATGTCAATGGGACACACGATAAATTTATAGCCACAGACTCTTCAGCATTCACTGAACACCTCCTTCCCACCGCCATCAGACTCTGTAACTCCTCCCCTGTCCCACATCCACCCATCAGACTCTATAACTCCTCCCCCTGTCCCACACCCACCCACCACACTCTATAACTCCTCCCCCTGTCCCACACCCACCCACCACACTCTATAACTCCTCCCCCTGTCCCACACCCACCCATCAGACTCTATATCACCCCATCACACACCCACCCATGAGACTCTGTGACTCCTCCCCAAGACACACACCCATCGATCAGACTTTATAACTCCTCCCTCTGTCACACATCCACCCATCAGACTCTATAACTCCTCCCCCTGTCACTCACCTACCCTTCAGACTCTATAACTCCTCCTCCTTTCACACACGCACGAATAATCTGTACAATTACCTGATGCAATTTTGTTGCGCAGTTTTCTTATTGTGTGCTAAATCATTTCATATAAAAATACCATGCGAAATATCACGATTTATATCAGTATTACAGATCTACTACTGATCTCACTTTCTGCAATAACAGACTTCAAACCACTAGTTGTGTTATTGTAATTCAATTAAATGTAAGTTATGTATCTATAGTATTAATACCCCAGTATTTGTGTACTTACTTGTTTTCTGGATATATTTAGACTTTATATTTTATGTTATTCTTGTCTCAGTGTGTGTGCAGTCGTAACATAAAGCAGTTTCCTCCGGGATCAGTAACGTTTTCTGATTCATTGTTGCTACGCATTTTGGAGGCATCAATGAGGGCAAGCAAACATCAAACTCCATCTACAGCACTCAGGACTACCTGAGGTGTTTCCCCTCCATCAAAGTAATGAAATCAAAGTTACACTGTGCCTGTTGTAGCATGAGATGCAACACTTTAAGGAAACTAGATTCGTCCGTATCAGTGTGCTGCTGCGCCTTTGAAAGAAACATTGTTCTGAATATGTAAAAGCACTCGTCGGACCTCTTGTAAGAAGTTCTGCTTCTCTGTAGATGAAATGAAAGGACTAAACGAAAGAACTAAATTATTAGTGGAAACCCGTCCTCTTGCGAGCAAGTCTGGAGAGAATTCCGAGCATTCTATTCCTCTGATACATTTTTTATCACAAATTGTATTTTTATCATGCTCAGACAGAGGGGTTTTGTTGGGATTAGTGCCATTTCGCCACATCCAGTCTTACAGTGCACGAAGGGGTCCGAGTGCAACTCCACAGAAGGAAAAGTCACTTTAATCTGGGGCTAATTATACAGTTATTACTTGTACTGACACGTGTTTTAACTTGCCATTCTTGAAGCACTGTGGGAGATGTCAGAAAGTTGGCCAGCTTCACTTATTGTCCTGAAGACATAAGGCACTTAGTAAACGTCAAGTGAACCCCCCCCCAAAGATTTAAGCAACAGAGGATCTGACGATTCCGTCATGTTCACATTGCCCTCCCATTTAATATTTTTCTTAATTCAGGGTCTTTTTGACACGGGATTATGATAAATATCTATTTCCTGCACTTGATCCCCTTTTCATTTCAGTACCAACCTTGGAAACGACAGCAAGATGTGGGGAGATTAAAGCATCTCATGGTTTTGTGTTTGTTTATGTCCCAGTCTGGGACTGATTCAGTGTCTAGAAATCCCAGATAGCCTGATGTCAGTGATTATGAGAGAATGAGTGTTGGAACAGTGGATTCTTGTTATGACTGCGAACAGCGAGCGAAAGATAAACATGAGTTTTCTGTTTTTAGTCACTTCTGAGAATTTGCTCATAATTTATAAATGTAGACTATAAACAGAGGTACTGTGGCCCATTAGAAGATCACTCACAGCACAAAGAGTGTAATAACAACAGTGCTAAGTAAACTAGAATGCACTGAGTGCAGCAAAACCTTCCAGTTTGCACTGAGATGAAATTACCTTCCTCTAGGTCCTCGGTTTTTCTCCAGAACCATAATGTCCTCCATGGCCACAATGTTGCTCCAGGACCATAACAATTTTCCTTCTAGTCTACAATGTTCCCCCTAGGTCTACAACATTCTTACAGGTCCACAATGTTCCTCCATGTCCACAACGTTCTTCCAAGACCACAATGTTCCTCCGGGTCTACAATGTTCCCCCAGGGTCCATAACGTTCTTCCAGGTCTACAGTGTTTCTCCAGGACCATAACGCTCATCCGGGGCTGGACTGGTCATCAGGCATACCGGTGGGCCCAGTGGGCTGATGGTAAATTTGGGCTGGCGCGGAACCGGCCCCCCTTGAGAACGCCAGCCTGGTTGACCGGATTTGTTTCAAAATGCCCGGGCCGATTTTTGGTCCCAGTCTAGCCCTGTCCATGTCCATAACGTTCCTCCATGTCCATAACGTTCCTCCATGTCCATAATGTTCCTCCATGTCCATAACGTTCCTCCAGGACCATAAAATTCCTCCAGGACCATAATGTTCCTCCAGGATCATAACATTTCTCCAGGACCAGAAAATTCCTCCATGTCTACAACATTTCTCCAGGACCATAACATTCCTCCAGGACCATAAAGTTCCTCCATGTCTACAACGTTCCTCCAGGACCATAACGCTCATCCAGGGCTGGACTGGCCATCAGGCATACCGGGAATTGCCCAGTTGGTCGATGGTAAATTTGGGCTGGTGCGGAACCGGCCCCCCTTGAGAACGCCAGCCTGGTTGGCCGGTTTTGTTTCAAAATACCCGGGCCGATTTTTGGTCCCAGTCTAGCCCTGTCCATGCCCATAATGTTCCTCCATGTCCATAATGTTCCTCCAGGACCATAATATTCTTCCATGTCCATAACATTCCTCCATGTCCACAATGTTCCACTGGGTCTACAAAGTTCCTCCAGGACCATAACATTCCTCCATGTCCATAAAGTGCCTCCAGCACCATTACGTTCCTCCAGGACCACAACATTCCTGCATGTCCATAACTTTCCTCCTGGACCATAACGTTCCTCCAGGGTCATAATGTTCCTCCATGTCCGAAACTTTCCTTCGGGTATACAATGTTCCCCCAAGGTCCACAACATTCTTCCAGGTCCACAGTGTTCCTCCAAGTCCACAACATTCCTCCAGGACCATAATATTCCTCCATGTCTACAACGTTTCTCCTGTACCATAACATTCCTCCAGGACCATAACATTTCTCCAGGAACATAACATTCCTCCAGGACCATAACATTTTTCCAGGACCATAAAGTTCCTCCATGTCTACAACGTTCCTCCAGGACCATAACGTTCTTCCATGACCATAACATTCCTCCAGGACCATAACATTTCTCCAGGACCAGACCCGGCGCCAGACACAGATTTGCGGATGGGCCTTGCATTGGGGGGGTACACATTTTATAGGCTACTGTAGGTACAGTATAGCAGCAAGGCGTGGTTCAAATAAACACACGTGATGCAGTAAGACATAGAGCTGATTTTATTTCTTTTTATTTATCAGAATGCAACGTCTCTTTTAACAGAGTACTCTCGCCAGTCTCTGTCTGCACACCAGTCTCTGTCTGCACACCAGTCACTGCTGAAC
>JBBPCW010000106.1:34474746-34484856 GCA_037974425.1 Phenacogrammus interruptus
TAGACATTTTCCATTGAAAAGGAAAGGGTAGTCCAAGACTAGGCTTAATCCCTGTCTGGGAAACCGGCCCTATATGTTTAAATACGTTTTAGCAGTTTAGTAATGTGAGGTGATGCCCACAATGCAGTTCATTTGTGCTGTTTGTGTATTCATCATATGGGCCAAAATACGGATGAAATAAACGTAACAGGAGCAACAACAACTACCACCAATACCAATTTTCCATTCTGAATCTCATCCATGGAGGCTCCACCTTGCAACATTCCTGTTTGGAAAAAGAAAATTGAATTTCCAGAAATACTAGGGAAAAAATATTGGATGTTAATGTAAGTTTTTTTTTTTCTATTGGTCCATTCATCATGAAATTGTAATTCAAAATAAAAAGTTACTTGCCTTTTTCAATTCTTTTGAAAAAAAAAAACCCAAACCAATAGCATTGGGTAATGTAGTTACTGATACTAAATCTAAAAGTACTACTCAATGCATACTTATAAATAATTTTTTACATCAGTCTACTTTTAAAATAATATATAATAAGTGGCCTGAACTGTTGACTAGGAAACCGTGGCCCCTGTATTCATGAGGACACTACTTTGACATGGACCACCTACCTAAACATCACTGCAGACTAAGTTAAGCCCTTCACTGCAACAGTTCTCCCTAAAGGCAATGACCTCTTTCAGCAGAATAATGAGTCCTGTCACACTGCAAACACTGCTCAGGAACTGTTTGAGGAACATGACAAATAGCTCAAGGTATCAACTCAGCCTGCAAATTCCCCAGATCTCAGTCCAATTGAGCCTTTGTGGGAAGTGCTGGAGAAACTAGTTCAGTCCATGGAGGCTCCACGTTGGGAAACAGAAGCTTGTATCTACACAGGTGAAGCAAAAACCTGAACACTTTTTTTTCCATTTCTGTTGGTCACTTTATCATGAATTTTTAACTTAACGTAAAGAGTTACGGGTATTTTCTTGATTGCATTTCCCAACACCATTGGGAAATGCAATGTCACATCTGAATTTTTTTCGTACACCCCATGCTTACATCTTTGATGCTCAGATTTTACAACCATTCATGCTGTCAGTAGCAGCTGCCAGAGATGGGGACTCGAGTCTGAGACTAAGATTCGAGTCGCACTTAAGTCACACAAACAAAGACTTGTGAAGGTGTTACCGAGTCCTATTAAGTTTCACATTTAGAGTGAGAGATATATTTTTCATATTTAACTTTTAGATTTAAGATCATTAATGGCAAATCCTCCATGTTGGTGAGGGCATATCACAGCACACAGTCCTACCCTTGCTAAGTAACAGCCAATTGTAATTGTGGGATGTGGCCAATTAGCATAACTTCTAAACATTTAGAGCTCAACATTTACAGCTAAAAAATCCTACACTTAGAGTCGCCGTTTCTAAACATTGCCAAGACTTGAGACTTGACTTGAATTCAGTAAAAACGAATTGTCAACATCTCTGGCAGCTGCTAAGGCAGGGATACTGTGCTTAATGGGTGGCCCTGAGACTGCAGCGTCGTCTGATGCAGCTGACAGATGGAGGCAGTACTGCAGCAAGGTAAGAGCCGACATAAGCACAGCTAGCGAGCTGCTAGGCTAAAAACTACCATTACTCCAAGAGACCAATGTTTTTGCATTCCCTCTAATATTTACTCCTAACAACAACCTGGACTAACCTCACACTGCGGTCAGCAACACAGCGGGAGGACGTAGACAGCTGTATAATTCTAGGGGCTAATGTTAGTGTGTTTTACACTGTTTGTATGTTGCGTATCTCCTCTTATTTTTAGTGTAAAGGTCAGATTAGGAAGAATTTCAGCCAGCATATCACCCACTGTCACGGTGTTAGAGATTTGGCAATGAGAATATTTACTATTTCTTGAGTCGAACGGGGAATTTTATTAGGATCCAAACATTCACAGACAAAGTAGCACATCAGACATTTGCATCATGACCCAAGTTACTTCTCTGTCCCTGTGGTTTGAGTGTGTGTGTGTCTGGGAGAATGCGCAAACGATTTCTAATTGAACTAGATAGGTGCTGTGGTTTTCACCATACCCAGTGGCCTAATGAGTGAATAACGCAATTATCTCGCTTTTTGTGGCTTTTTCGAATTTCGTGTTTCTCGTAATGAATTCATCACTTTTATTGCCCTGCGTAAGCCATTACTCTGCGCTTCACAACCACAGTGGAGGGATTAGCATTAAAAAAGAGCATCCCTTTCCAAAAGGGAAGGAAACAACAAGTCTTTGATGTGTTACGGCAGAAGCGACGAGCAGGAGCGTGATGGGGATGGATAGAAGAATGTGGCGATGTCTGAATGCAGTGAGTTTAAATGAGTTTGAGTGTATGAGAGTATAAAGGAGAAACTTGGAAGGAGAGAGATGTGTCAACAATAAAATACACAATTACCTTGTTTAGAGTAAACAGAGTGTTCTTAGCAGAGAGAAGCCCTCATAATTGTTCAGTGTTCACAGAACTCAGTAAGAGATGTGTAAGCGCTGCTGCTGGGTTGTACTAACGGCCATGAAAACGAAGGCTTGCTATGCTTGAACCCATCTTTACAGGCTGAATTACAGTTCAGGCAAGCTTGATCAGCCTGTAATTACATCCGCAGTGGTGCATGATGCGGCTGTTTAAGCATATGATGTCCCCGTTGCTCCCCCCTCTCCTGAACGAGGACATGATCCAAAACAGTTCTGATGGCAGCCTCAACTGGTACCAACTGCCCTCTCAACCAATTAATATTTCACTCATATGACAGCACAAGCACAAATTTAAACAGCCTTGAGAAGCCTGCTGCCTTTGTCCCACCCCACCCACTTTGAAATCTATACCAATTAAGTGCATGGCTCTTGTTTTTGATATTCAGAAGTCTCTGTTTCCCTGTATTCCACCACACTGTCCCAATAGTCTTCATTAACAAACTAAGAGAACATATCCTGAATAGAAATGGTGTTATGCTTTTCCCCCTCCATCACAATAGCCTAGCGAGGGTGCGTTTCTCTGCTTCCCTTTGGTTTGTCGATCCTTCCTTCCGTTGTTTTCTGGGTCACACATTTCAGGCGCTTCAGGTGGCGTCTCGGAGGTTCTGCAGGACTGAAAAATGTTGATGTGTTTCATGGGACAATGGGTCCCACATGGGTCAGTTCTCATCTCTTGGAATTCACTCGAGGTGTTTTCCTGACAGCAATCTTGCAGTTCAACTTGAGAAACAACTTAATTTCAAGCCGCCCATTGTCTTTCATGATCATTATTTATTATTCAGCCAACAATAAACAGTCTGGTAATCTCTGACCTTTGTCTCAGTTGGTGTTCTAAACAGTTGTAGTCCGTCACAATAGCCTAGCAAGGGTCCTCTTTTTTCCCCTTTTCACTTTGGTTTTCTGCTCCTTTGTCATGTCATGTCAGCGGCCACTAGAGGCTGCCAGGGTATACATTTATGTTGCAGAACTTTTATTATCAGATGGTGGTGGGTTTTCTTGTTTATAGCCATGGCTGGAGAGTTTGTTTGTTTATTGGTTGTGGGTTTTGAGTTTTAGGAGACACAAAGGGGTTTGTGTTTTAAGTTTAGTTGTCGGTCAACCGTCGTATTTGTTTAGTTTTCTCCTGTCTCCTTTTGTTTCTGGAATGGGCTGAAGTCCTGTATCTGGCCCCAATGCCAGCTTTAGTTTTGTGCCTTTTTGAAAATAAATGAAAAGAAATGGAAATAAATGTCTGCATCTGTGCCTGCCCTCATTTGGAGACAAAGGGGAAAAGTGACATTGTTCTTTTCTGTTGTTTTCTGAGTCGCCCATTGCAGGATCTTTAAAGTTGAAAAATGCTGATGTGGTTCTTGGGATATCGTACCACATAGGTCAGTTCCCAGTTTTCTTGAGAGATACTTCTCACTCAGGTGAGCAACTTGCCCACAATTTGGAAACCAACTTCAAGTTATTCTTTCAAGCAGCGGCAGCATGATATAGTTCACATATTCTATCGATGAAGTTCATTATATTTTATTTAGCCAACAATGAACAGGCTGTTTATCTCTGACCTCCATTTCCATTTGTCCTCCACAAAGGCCACATCCCATGGACAAGACCCCGGCATATTTTTCTCACCTGGCTTTTTGATCACAATTGCCTGAGATCAGGCCAAAGGAAAAGATATTCCCATTGGTGAGGACAGCAGGCTCAATGCGCTTCACAGGAGGCCTGGAAAAAAGGAACATAATTCATTTTACAGGTCGATGGAGGCCAACAATCTCCAGTCTGTGGAGCCTCAAATATAGACTCTGAATAACCCTTAAATCATTTTATGGGATATCTCTGACTATATTACAGAAAGGTAATGCGCCCAAGGAGCGAGCTGAATGTGGAAAGGATAAGCCATCAGATACCCATTTCTACTTAACTTCATATAGAGGATCAGCCTTTGAAATTGTGTCTCAAAATCAGTTCATTTATCCCCCCCCGCCCCCCAACACAGTCGCTGTAATATTTCCATTTCCTCGGTTGATGTGAAAGGATCTCAGAATTAATATATTTAATTTCCATGTTTAATGTTTATTTAATGTTATTGCTTTTCTAATTATGCTAAACTGATTCATTAGAGGCTTGAATACGTTTTTGGTTTAATCATCTTGATTTAACGATGGTGATTTTTTTTTTTACTACCAAAAGTGGGAAACTGTTTTCATTTTTTTTTTTTTAAAGATATATTTTTGTCGTAACAGTTATCACATTCTTACGGCTGAAAGTGTTGGTATGACTATATCAGGTGAAGTGTGTGGTTGTCTAAAGGATTCAAGGCTAACATGCAGTTTGTGGTGCTGAACAAATAATCCAATAGGATTTGATTGAAAGTATTAGTTTACTGTTAAACAGTGATTGTTGGTGATTGATATATCATAAAGCATCTTGTAATACACATGATCTCAAGGCTTTGTTGACTATTTTGAGACCTAGGGGTGAACAACAAAAATCAGAAATAATTTTAAAAATGAGGAAAAGATTAGATTAGAGCTGGGCTATTCGACTTCAGTAGCAAGTGGGCCGTATATGAAAATCACTGGGGGTTTATGGGCCACACAGAATATTTGTCAAATTTTCTTTAACTTTAATACTTTCACATAAGGGGCTTTTTAACCAGTGTCCATTTTTATATTTTGCTACATTCAACACATTTAGGGCTTGCATTAGCCCCTCTCCCTCCTGTCAAGTGGGCGTGGCAAGTGGCTTAGACTTTTCTTCATCTATTTTGTTTATGGACTTTATGTCAGTGCTGTCAAAATAGGCATTTTAATGGTGCCCGGGTCTAAACGAGAACTCTGACCATTAAAGTCGTTAGAGTAGATACATTACTGATATATCACAAAAACTACAAAAGTGTTCCCTTCGCTGACTGTGATAGGATTATCTTCATCTTCCATCACTGCCAGCCTTTTACGCTTTGCTTTTTTTTAACACACCCAATTTTTTCGGCTGCGATTGGCTAATAGTATAGCAACTCCTGTGCTCGAATTGGCCCATTTTATACAACACGGCCAATAACCAATCTTGGCAAAAGTAGCGGGGGACTACCAGCCAATAATTTTATTATATCACACGAATCACAAACTTCAAAAGGGCCGTATCCGGCCCGCGGGCTGCTAGTTGAATAGGCCTGGTTTAGAGGGTCATGGGTATTTATTGGCATCTTTTTTCATTTATCATGGTTGCATTATTAGCTGAGCTTGGTATTGAGCATGTTCATCGTATAACTTTGTGTGTGTGTGTGTGTGTGTTTTTGTGTAGTCTATACCAAAATACACTCTTTGTCTTTACACAGTGTGTATTTTCTGCACACAGTCTAGTTCAGTCCAGTCAATTGAGAATCTTTTGGCTCATTAAGAATTGTCACTGGAAGGGACTATAAACTTACAAGAGGTCATTTGCTGTACAGGATATTCAAACAGCAGAAACAGGCCAAAAGGGCTGAAGAAGAACATGATAGAGAGGCATGCAAATACAAAACGGACTTGCCTTTGCCAGCCTTGGATTGACCAACTTGGCTGGCTTCCAGAAATATCCCCCCTGGCTCATACTGGCCTTGAACTCTGAACATATCAGGAGAAAGAAACCTCTTCAGCAGTCGGCTTCTGTTGGCAAGAAAAACTTCATTCTGGGTAAAAATCGTCTGCACACCGTCACCTTTAGAAGAATTCAGGGAAGATATTCTATGTAAAAATAAACGTTGTTTTGATTCTCTGCATTCAGTCCAAAGACTGATGTGCCATCCAAGGCCACTCAAAAACGATTCAGCTGTTTTCTATTGTGTTTGGAGGGCTCAATGAGGAACAGTAGCCGGTAGCCCAGAGCTAAGACAGACTCTTGAACGTTATGGGGCCGTGGTTAACAATACTCTCTTGGCAAGCCCTTCTCAGCAGACACAGGGTTTCTAATCACAGTGTAATAACAGAGGTAGTCATTGCTGAGTCTCTTAGCTGTACGTCAACACAAATTCAGTGGCCGACCCTAATTTCTGCGCTTCTATTTACAGAAATGTTAATTGTGTGTTTGTCTGTTGTGCCTAACCTCCTGCACTACTGCTTCACTTCCCTTCTTACGCTGGAATTTCATTTCAGTATCAAGCCAAGTAACCTTTAAAACCTTTAGACTGTATCAGTGAACTCTGATTTCAGTAAATATAACCGGTTTAAAACAGTCTAGAACCGGTGTTTACCCGCATAACTCAGAGTGTATCAGTAAACTCTGGTTTCAGGAAATATAAACCATGTAAAAAAGTCTAAAACCGGTGTTTGTTCTCGCCGTTTGCTGCTCTTTTCACCTCCCGCTTGTGAGCGGAGACTATCCTGAAAGTTCTTCGGGTTCTTGTGTTTTTTCTGTTTGTTTCATTTTGTTTGTTATGTTCTTTTGCGTGTGATGCCGTTTTTAATCCCCAGTGGTGTTTTTTATTATTACATGTTTTTAAATTACAGTAACTATTCTTCTATGTGACACAGGAACATCAAACAAAGCTCAGCATGACGTCTAACCCCTCAAGCACCAACACACACCAGGGGAACTTCAATATATAGAGCTGTTTTACCGTATGACAATGATATACCATTTGATGCATTTCCGGCACTCTCATGTTCTAAGGGCTAAACATGTTTCCAATCATCATTCTGCAGACAGGGGGACATGTTTGGAGACCATTTCAGTCACAACAAAGAGCAGTTTGTTTGTTTCGGAGAAAATTTCAGCAAGGATTCGAACAAAATAACGAGAACACTGTTGTGTTTTTGTTCCTCACCATTGGATGGAGAAGTAGCAAGGCCCTCTTGTTTTCAGACGTATCTTTTTTTCCTGCAAGGAGTTGCCCACTTGTCTTTTTCACTGACAATCTTCCCTGTCAGGGCTCGGAATAACACCACCGGGGTGCAACAAGGAACTGATTCCCGCCCGGCTCTCTGACAGAGAGAGAAATAGGGCCATGTTTTGCAACCTTGACGTTTTACAACAAAGCCTATTATGCGTTCTCCGAGTGGCTCCGAGCTCGTGCGTGTACTCGTAGATGAATAACTCCGCATGAGTGATGCTTTCGGAGCTGCCATGAAAATTATGTGAGGCGCTTATGAGCATTAGAGCAGTCAGGGAGAGTAAGAGGAGACAACAAATGTTTCTATCTGCATTTTTTTTTTGTTGGAAATATCAATTTAGCGAAGGTCATTGCTGAGCTGATGCAGTTGAGAGAGAGGGAAATAGAGATAAACAGATAGAGAGAGAGAGAGAGAGAGAGAGAGAGAGAGAGAGAGAGAGCACTAACAAATGGTGCAGCTCCTGCCAGCATTTTTGTGCCATGTCAGTGATGAGGGACACGGCAGCCGATGGCCTTTTTCAACCATCAGTCTATATTACACCCTCTCCCATCACCTGAGACACAGGCAGGGATTCATCACACGCCCAGTTCAGAGAAGGACTTCTGGAATATTACACCATTTAGAACCCCGGCTTGTGGAACACGGGCCTCGTGGGCGGGAGGAGGACACAAATCATCTAAAGCTGCGGTTCGTCTTTAGTGATTTGCTGGGGAATTGTCTCGCCGCGGCCTATCGCTGGCCGGGAGCCGTGACGATCTGTTCCAGCCCGGAGCGAGTCGGGGTTGGAGGAGTTGGGAGGGGGAAAAAAAAAAGCAAAGTTCTCTAAAATCCTCAGCACCAGTAGATGTCCTCAGCACACTGAAAGAACTAGGAAGGTGGTAATGGTCTGTCTCTGTGGAATCGTGTTCTCCACCATATTCAGGCATGGCAATCGGTTTGAATGGTAAATTCTGGTGTACATGCAGGATTTCTGTGCCAGCGGTGATGGATAAATTTGTGGGAAACGCTTTTCTGTCCCTTCCTTTTCTTTTCTTTTCTTTTTGTTTTCTTTTGCTTTCTCTTACCTAACAGTATTCAGTGCATTTCTGCTCTACGTAAACAGTTTCCTCCGGTACCATTACAGTTTTCTGATTCTGTTTTTGATACTGATTTAATTTTCTCTTCTTTTCTTTCCTAAAAGTGTTCCTAATACTCTCAATTTCTGCTCTAAGTAATATTTATTCCAGGATCAATAAAGTTTTCTGATTCTGATTTTCTTTTCTTTCATTTTGTTTAATTTCTTCGCCAAATTACTTCCTAACGCTCTTCATTTCTACACTTTTTTGCTCTCATTTTGCCACAAACTAAACAGGCCTCCACTATAATGGATGCTGTGTTGGTTTATGATGTTGCTTTATGCTTTATTGAGGTACTGAATCTCAGAAACCACCTGCGCCTGGTCATATGTGATTTGAGCAAGACCTGCACAAGGAGATAAGGCCATATTCCCGAGTCTTTGTGATCAATACAGGATTAGGTGACGGGTGGTGTGAGGCTTCAGGATTCTGTGGTCCTTCTGGCTCTGCCTTTAACCAGTACAACATTCATCATGCCATCCATGGAGAATAGCCTCAGCCCTGCTGAGTCTCATCTTTTCTCTCTGCCCATGTCCATGTGAGGGTAATAGAGCAAGATATTGCTTCAGAGCACTCCAAAAAAGTAATATGATACAATATGACTACCACTGGCATAGACCATTTATAGACTCCTAAAAACTCATTTGATTTGTATTGGTAGAAGTGTAGTAGGTTTTCAGCACCAGCTTTACCCACACTATGAAAAGACGTCTCGAAAGACTCTGCTCACATCATGGGTTGGCGAAGTAATGTATATTTACTTTTATTTTTTGATCCCCAATACTGACAGTAAAGATAAAGGTTCTTTGGTTGTTCTGGGGGTAAAAAAATTTAAACTAAAGAATCCTTTGGCATAGAACAAGCAAGGTAATATCTGTGTGTGAATAACAAAGAACAAACCATTTAGGTCTCTTTCAGTGGCAATGTTTACAAATGGTGACTCTAAATGTGGGATTTTTGAGCTGTATATGTTGAGCTCTAAATGTTTAGAAGATATGCTAATTGGCCACGCCCTGTGATTACAATTGGCTGTTACTTAGCAGGGGGTGGGACTGCGTGCTGTGATATGCCCTCACCAACATGGACTCTAAAATTGCACTCTAAATGTGACACCACAATTAGATCTCGGTGACCCCTTTCCAACGACCCCTCGAAAACCATTATTAGCTGAAAACTGTTCACCTCGGACAAAAGAAATGGGACACCGGGGTGAGGTGAACGGTTTTCGGTTCATTGGAAAGAGTGCGAGATATAAATGAATAATTCCATGAAATGAACATTGTTTACTAGTTATGACTCACAAGTCACAGCACCGAGTCCGAGTCAAACAGTATTAGCAAACTTTAAGACTTTTCAATTCCAGAAAATTCATGCTGTATGCCCTTTAATATCATGAATATTAAAGGGAATACAGAGAGAACCTCAGTCATGACACTAAGGCCTCGTTCACACGGGCGTCTAAACCAGGCGTTTTTCTGGCGTTCGTGACTCCAGGTGAGCGCCTGTTGAACGCCGCCCGTTTTCTGCTCATTGAAGCAAATCAGAGCGTTCACACGGGCATTCAGCACCGGCGCTCGGCTGGCTGCGCGTTCGGACGGCATCAAATAAACGCTGCATGCAACGTTTTCTTGGCGTCA
>JBBPCW010000106.1:34514015-34524198 GCA_037974425.1 Phenacogrammus interruptus
AGTATACTGGTGGTGCTGAATGCTGAGTGGGTGGAGCTCCTTTATCTAGGCTCCTTGTATCTTTAGACACTTTGCAGGCTGTCAGTAAAACATGTGTGTCAATTTCTTTCATTTAATCTCCTCAGTATGACAAAGATCAGATGATAGACACAAAAATTGTGCTCCAACTATGTGATTCAATGCAAGATATAAAGGAATGAATGGTGACAAAACTTTTGCACATTACTCAATAACAAACATTGTCATTCACAAATTAGACTACACACATAAAGAAGCAAATATCAGACCGTGTATTAATTAAAACATCTGGAATTAGAAAAAAACTGTGTAAATGAGCTGTTTTTTTGCCAAACTGTTTTTAAAAATTGGCTGTTTCTTTAATATGTTTAAATGTTGAGTGGTAGACTCCTGTATGAATAGGCATTTCACACTCTGCCTATTCATGAAGGTTTTTCTCAATAATTTGGTAACTAGTCAAATGAAAACACTGCTAGATTATTTGTTCCATCATAGAGGCCCAGTCACAACAAAAGCTAATAAGGTTAAATGTTTTGCCAGATTCCTACATGCATTACTTACATGCCACAGTAGGCAGAATTACTCCTGATGGAATGTAACTCTAATTCTGTAATCCAGTACTGTCACGGCTGGTGGCCGTTAGTAGCCACTGTTTTCTGTTTTGTCCTGTTCTGTTCTGTGTTTTCTGTCATGCTTTTATTTTGACATTTTGTTTTGGTCACGTGCCTTGGTTTCTCAGCTCTTTTCTTTTTACATGGTCATTAGTTTTGCAGCTGGTTTGTGTTCCCCTGATTCATGTTCCTATTTATACCCCGTTTGAGTTCACCCCAGTTGTGTATCCATCACCTTATGTTTGCCCTGAATCTGCTTCACATTTTGTTTCGGCCCAAGTGCCAGGTTTCTTTTGGTTTTCTTATCTGTGCACCTGTAAATAAACTTCACATCCAGCAATGGAAGCCTGCCTGTTTCATCCCCGTTCTTCCCAAGGAAAATCAGAGTCTTGGGCTTACGCCCTCAACTCTGACAGATGGATACACCACCTACCTAAAGGCCTTGAGGGCGCGAGACTCATCCAGGTCCTCGACTGGAATGAGTTTTGCGAGGCGTTGGGGCAGGGAGAGCTGGAGGTGGCCCTGGTCGAGGGCCTCGGCTGGGTTGAGGTCAGTGGGACCGGACTCGCGAAGGAGTCGATGGGAGGTCGGTGTTTCGGGTGTCGAGTTGCGGTGCAGCGTAGAAGCGGACAACAAAGAGAGGGTCCATCGTCCACCCGGTCCAGCGCTGGCCAGAGAAGCCGAGGTCTCCCAAAATTCACAGCTGTTCCGGCTCGCCCCCGATCCGTCTTCCGAAACTCCTCCGAGGAGGGTCTCGAGCGCCTTCTACCCAGCCCACGAGGGCTGGGCCACTACCACCGTGACCTCCTCATAACACGGCGCGGTGGCCCCGCCTCTCCTCGCTGCCCTGGAGGGCGGCACTTCCATCTCCGCCGCAGAGAGCCCCCATGAACCCACCAAGCTCTCTTCCGCGGCCAAGAGGCGAAGAAGGAGGCAACGCCGAGCCTCCGCGTTCACCTCTACGCCACGCACGCACGAACTGGCCAGGAACCCGCAGCTGCCGCTGCAGCATGAGGCCGGCGAAGTGTGTCCCGGAGACGCCGGAGAAAAAGCAGGCCCAGCGCTCCCGCTCCTCCACCAACAACAGGAGCACCTCCAAGCCTCCACCACTCCAGCAGGCCACCCTTCCCCACTAGAGCCATGCAGTAAGGCCCCTGTCCTGAGCGTTTCAATCCCAGCTAGCCTAGTAGCTCGTAGCCTAGTTGCTGTTAGCTCGGCCTTGGGTAGCAGCCCGGCTAGCCGGCCTGTATTGGTTGAGGCTCCAGTTAGCGGCCTTGCTAGCGGGCCTGGTGGGGTGACTGCTAGGGCCTGCCTGTGTGACTCCAGTTAACTGTCAGGCTAGCGGTCTTGCTAGTGAGGCTAAAGCTAAGTGTGAGGCTGTGTGTGAGGCTGTAACCGGGTGCGAGTGTGTGGCTGAAGGTGAGTGTGTGGCTGAAGGCGAGTGTGTGGCTGAAGGCGAGTGTGTGGCTGAAGCTGTCTGTTCAGCTCCTGTCTGATCAGCCCCTGTCTGTCCAGCCCATGTCTGTCCAGCCCGTCTGTTCAGCCCCTGCGGGCGCGGCCCCTAACTGTGCAGCTCCTGATGGTGCAGTCCCTGACGGGGCAGCCTCTGACAGAGTCGCCCCTGTCCTAAGCAGTCCATCCCCAGCTAGGCTAGGTTTAGGTTCCCCAGGTCCGAGCAGCGGGCCTGTGAGTGTTGGCTCCCCGCCTTACCAAGCTGTAGGCTTCCCTGGCTTGAGTGAGGAGTTCGTGAGCTGCTTTGCCCTTGCTGGGCTAGGTTTGAGGTCCCCGGGCTCGTGTAGCGAGCTTATGAGCTCTAGCTCCCTGCCTAACCTAGCCCCCTGTCCCCCCAGCCCGAGCGGCGAGCTTTACTGTGAGGCAGAGAGAGTTAGCCGAGAGGCCTGTGTTAGCCGAGAGGCCTGTGTTGGCCAAGAGGCCTGTGTGAGCCGGGGGGCTAGGATTAGTGGTGAGACAGTGTCTGTCTGTGTGTCTACTGTCAGTGTGGTTGCTCCCTGTGTGCCTGTCCTCTGTATACCAGCCCTTGGTGTGAGCGGTGTCTGTGTGAGTGGTGTCTGTGTGAGCAGTGTCTGTGTAAGCATGGCTGCTGAGGTCTGTGTGGCTGCTGAGGTCTGGGTGGCTGCTGAAGTCTGTGTGGCTGCTGAAGTCTGTGTGGCTGCTAGTGTGAGAGTGGCTGCCGGTGTGAGAGTGGCTGCCGGTGTATGCGAGGCTGCTGTCAGTGCAGCCCCTTCTACTGTCAGTGCAGCCCCTTCTACTGTCAGTGCAGCCCCTTCTACTGTCAGTGCAGCCTCTTCTACTGTCAGTGCAGCCTCTTCTACTGTCAGTGCAGCCTCTTCTACTGTCAGTGCAGCTTCTTCTACTGTCAGTGCAGCCCCTGCTACTGTCAGTGCAGCCTCTTCTACTGTCAGTGCAGCCTCTTCTACTGTCAGTGCAGCCCCTGCTACTGTCAGTGCAGCCCCTGCTAATGTCAGTGCAGCCCCTGCTAATGTCAGTGCAGCCCCTGCTAATATCAGTGCAGCCAGCTCTTCTGCCTGCTCTCGTGTCAGCGGGGGGCCCGCCCAGTCCCCCGGAGGGGCCAGCCTGCCAGCCAGCCCACCTGCCTGCTCGCCTGCCGGCGAGGGGTCCGTCCAGTCTCCCGGAGGGGCCTGCCTGCCTGCCTGCCTGCCGGTCTGTCTGCCGGCCTGTCTGCCGGCCTGCCTGTCAGCGAGGAGTCTGTCCAGTTTCCCGGAGGGGGCCGCCTGCCTGCCGGCCTGCCTGCCAGAAAGGGGTCCATGGAGGGCCCCGATCAGCCTCCCGTAGGGGGCCGCCTGCCTGGCCGTGTGAGGTGCTCTGTGCGGCTCTGGCTACAGAGCCTGGACACTGGAACAGTAGGTGCCTTGCCGGCCGAAGGTCTGCCAGGTGGTGGTGGTACCACCACAGACATTCCTGGTCCCCCGAGTGACGGACCCGGACCGCTGGACAAGGGCAACGCCCTGCGGTCCATGCCTGCGTCACCCGGGCTGAAGGAAGGCCAGCCCGGCCACAAGGACAGTGGGGGTAGTTACGCAGAGAAGAGAGGGGCCGCTGTCCTTTCAAAAATTGACTTCTGCCAGAAAACAAAAGCTCAAACACAATGAAAATGGCTGCTAGTGTGGAGTTGTTAACATTATGATGCAGTCTGAAATGACAAGTACTGGATCAAACTCACACAGGGAAATGTTTTTCAGTTGAATTATTGCTTAGGAATCTGACTTTATTGAAAATCTCCATGACTGAAATTATCTTTTACATATAGAACAACCAAACCAAGATCACTGAGGTTTGTCAAGAATAAAATAACAGTTATCCTGGTATGAATTTTGTATCACATCCCTATATATAACACAGAGGGAAATAAATGCAAGTATATCAGCACAAGACAAATGGAGAAATTCATGCCAGAGGTCTTGGTTATACCACCTCCTCACCCTCCCACAATTTCACCATCCTGCTTGAGGCTATTCTAGATCCTTTAGCATCATTAATGGCTTTACAGAGACATTCATGGAGTATCTTTACACTACATCTAGTCGAGAAAACCTCAGAGGGACCAATCAACTCTTCAGTAACCCCAGGAACAGATATGAGAGACTTCCTTCTTGAGGGAGTTGATTGTTGAATGGCACATAAATAGCCAGAGTGAGCTTTCAGTCTAATGCAGATTTTTCTGAAAACTGAACTGAAAAATTATCAAACACCATAAAAAGTCTTGTCCTCATATTTTGGGGTTTTGAACCAACCCCCCACCCCAATTTTCAACTGTTATCTCAGTTTCTTTAGTATAAGTAAGTTGTGCCCTGTCTAAACATGTGGGTAGAGAGAGTTATTTCAACCTTTCTTTTGCCTGCTAATGCTAACCACTAATGCTAGCGTATTTTAAACAATAAAGGTTTCTGATTCTGCTTATTTTCCTTTACATTTTCTTTAAGGGTAATGAATTAAACTGAGTTTAACGCAAAATAAAGTGTTCTGGGAGCAGACTTGGGAGTAGATTTAGGGCTTACGCTATAAAAATACTCATTTTTTTACCAAAACACTACAACACGGTTTTTCACTACACGCGGGAACTGTATACTCATTTGTTTCATATGTTTGTCTCAAATATGAACACAATAGTGTTGTCTGTACAATGTTATTTTTGGGTCTGGTGAAGATACTGTGTGACTGACCTGAAGGTTTACTGCTCTTCAGACTTGGCAGTTGTGATGGAATTGTTGAGGCTTGCTTATAATTCTTTGTCCACCCTGAACAGGATATAAAGGGCATACAATTGTCCATGGACTGCAGCTTGCTGATTATACAACACAATGCAGTAGATTTCTCTAGATACCTGGAGGCACTTGCTCACTTGGCAGTGGCTAGTTGATGTGTTTTTTGTTTTCCTGGATGAATAAATTGTTCGAGTGTCTGGGGGGATAGCTGATATGAACACTTCTAAATTAAACACCTCATTTGTTTCTGAAACCACGCTATGAAGTAAAATTTTGTGGCCTTGGACAGTTTTCCGCACATCTTGAGGAACAGTTGGGATAATATGTGTAATAGTATAATAATTGACCCAAGTAAATCAGCAGAGGAACAATTTGTTCAGATTGGAATTATTTAGATTTCAGTGTTTGTCTTGGGATTTCCCTCCAATGAACAGTGGCCGTCTGGCCAAAATGATGGCTGGGGGATGAGTGGGGATGTCTGGTTACAGCTGAAACCTGTACTTCATCACAACAGGACTTTTGAGAGAAGAGGTCAGTGCTTTGGGACATTACAACAAAGACTGATGTAGTAAAGGAACAGATGGCTCATTTAAGAGCTCTCAACTGTGCAGGCACTGGCCCTGAAAAAACAAAAATCATGAGGCATTCATGATTCTGTAATCATGAGTTTACCACAAAATGTGTTTTTTTGTTGCAAATATTGAGAATTTTGTGTTTGACAATACTGCTTTATTTCTGTGTTATTATTTATTGCACAATTGATAGTAGATTAGGAGAAAATCTGATTTAGGTCACAGTACAGTAAACCCTCAGTCTGACACGGATTACTGCCAGTCTAAACAGTTATCTCAGTTTATTTAGTATTAGTACGCTGTGCCCTGTCTAAACATGTGGGTAGATATTTCAATGTTCCTTTTGTGTGTCTTTGTACACTGCAAATGCTAACCACTAATGCTGACTCTCTTTTAAGCAATGAAGTTTTCTGATACTGATTATTTATTTACCATTACATTTTTTTAAGGGTAATGCATCAAACTGAGTTTAAAATGAAATTAAAGTGTTCTGGGAGCAGATTTGGGGGCATATTTAGGGTTCACTATACGCAAGTGCTATTGGAACGTAACACCCGCGAAAAGCGGAGGATTACCGTATATAACAATAAGGGTCTTTCATGCAAAACCATTGGAAATTCATTTTTGATTCCCTAAAGACCCTTTCAGTGAATGCTTCTTTACAGCAGTGGCTCCCAAACTGGTTATCAGGGAACCTTATATCTCATTTCCACTACATTGGTGCTGGTGCCAGGTGCCTGGGAGCTAGCCAAAACCAACCAAGAACCAGCCCACATTTACACCAGACAGGAGCTCAGCGGGAGTTGCATGATAATACGTCACAGGACACACCCACTAAACAGACACAAACATGACTTTTAGTTCTACCTTTATTTCTTCATACACTTTTTTTCTTTCTCTGTGGACAGCCATATTGCTAAAAGAGTTTCAATTTCTTCCGTGCTTCACTTTGGCTCTCTGCCATTTTCTCTTCTAAAGCTACTTATCACTCCGCCCACAGCTTGTGACCTCACGGGTTCTGTATATATGAGGTGTGTGAATGTGAAGAAACTTTTTAAAGTTTAAAGAACCTGCAACCTCCAGGAAGAGCCCTTAGATTTGAATAGAGCTTTGACATTATTTGGGTTATTAAAGGGGTTTTTCACAAACTCCTTTTTTCAGCCTTAGTTGTGTTGAAAGTGTTTGGCATCACTCAAAAACCTTTTTTTGTCCAAGGGCACTGAGGTCTTTCCTGTATTTACTCTTTGCTGTCAGCTGGCCACATGCAAACATGTGGCAGACCATTCTGCTCTCTAAAGTTTGGAAACTCTCTGAACTTTGAGTGTAATTAATGAGAATAGATCTATCATGGCGATGTGGCCCCAGGCTTGCTCCTAGCGAGCTTTGGGCATTAGCTTTGATGCAACCTGTCGAATGTTTCATGACTATGGAAAAAATGAAATGTGCAGAAAGGGTGCAGACTCTTAGTAAATGTGTTTATTGCATGCTTATGGTTTTCTTATTAATGCAATTTTGATAGCAATCACACTATTGTTCTACTTAAGTTTTATTCATTTTTTTATTTTTCTCATTTGAGACTGTATTTTATTTTGGCAATATGCCAATGCTAAAATGTTCTTTAAAATCCAGTACATTGCATGTGTACTCAGACTATTGACCGGTTGATCAGGAGCTGAGTATTGATCATTCAAAAGTTAAATTTTTGTGGTCAGGCCGACTCTGTAATGTAAGGGTGGAGAGAGCGGGTGTTACTAAAAGAAACGTGTGTTTGTTGTGGCTTAATTAAAAATAGTCAGTCCATGAACTCGAATATAGTGTTCCCCCATGAAGTTTCCCTCGTTCCCCGGTGAAACACTCGAGACACTCCCCACTGAAACAGACACGCATCACAGGGCAGCAGCAAATGTACGGTCGGATATTTGCAGTTTCTGCAAATTTGTGGGGATTTCCGTAAACAATTTTAATTCCCCTGTGAAGCCGTTGTTCGGAGTTCTCAGACTTTTCTTAGAACTCTGAACAATGGCTTCACAGGGGAAAAAAATTGTTTGCGGACATCCCCACAAAATTGCAGAAACGGCAAATATCCTACTGTACATTTGCTGCTGTTTCAGTGGGGAACGTCTCAAGTATTTCTCCTGTTTTTTGTTTTGTTCTTCTTAAAGCCTGTATTTTTATTACTGTAAATTAAATTCATTTATTACTGTATATACCTGCTCATACATTCAGGATACATTTCACTGTGTGTTGTACTTGTATGACTGCATGTGACAAATAAAGTATCTTGAATCTTGAATCATACCAAATAAAAGGTGCTGCATGAATTCCAGTCTAGTCTATACAGGGGTAACATCGCTATTTACATTCTAGCACTGCAGGAGACAGCAGTATGGATACTCGTTTACCCTTTCTTTAAGGGGAATGTATTAAGCTGAGATTAAAATTAAATTAAATGAAAATAAAATGCATATATCTGGATTACACTATAAAAATATTATTAGGCATGTTTTAACCACATCACAAATTCACGGTATTTCACAATTAGCGAAAGCTCTTGGAATATAAACCCCTGCCGAATTTTGTGTTTCTACTATATGTGCATGGTTTTTGCCATCCGGTGCTGAATGAAGAAGTCAAAAAAGGCGCCAGGTCATTTTTTTTTAATCCTAACTTTTTTGTGGCCATGGAACCAATGTCTCCAAACACTGGTTTTATAGCAACCACACAATCACACTTCACATTTTCTTGCAGAAATGAAATCTTGTTGATTTTTTGCGCTGTACAAATAGGTAAGAAGGTAAGAAGATCTTTTCCTGTACGTTACCTCTTCAGTTGTGAAGGGTAAAGTCACGGCGTAGATGAAATCCTCCCCATTCCTTGGATTTTGCTGAACGAATCGCGGGGGGGATTACCACAGAGTTGGTAATGAGATGTTTGCACAGCTGACAGACAGTCTCTGCAGGAGGCGTCGTGCATCAGGGAACATCTGCCACTTAGGCCACTGTTCTTCACTCCATTTCCTGCCGGGCATGCAGGTGCCTACGCCAAGTAGGTTGTTTATATGGGTATTACATCAGAAACCGCAGTGTGTATATCCATACCTGAGACTCCTTTTCCATTTGAATGAAAGAAAAGTAGTATATTTAGGAAGCGTAATTTAAGGGTTTAGATTTCAACAATAAAAGCATTGTCCTTGACATCGCCCTGCTGCAGAGCCTAGTGAGGATCAAGGCGAAGTGTGTGAACGTCTTAAAGAGATTTCTGGTAAACTGAGTGCTCTCTGAAATGATAAATGTCCTCCAGATATCCTCCATGCCTGCCCAGGACATGTTAATGACTATTTATAGACAATGCTTTCGAACATGAAAACCAAAGATTCGCAGCAGAGAGCATGGATTCGCTCTACAAAGATGCCAATTGCCATGGTAACTACCTTGTTAGCCAATGCAGAGGTTATTTTTGACAAAAAAATGTGTAAAACAAGTATGTGTGATAAATATGTGGGTAGGTTTACAAGTGTCACATTCACAAATATTAGATCATGCTTCAGTATTTGGTCCTAAACTGTTTACCCAAGGAAAAGGTCATGATCACTGAAACTTGCTGAGATATTTCACTCACTGGGTAAGAATCCAGTAAGAATCTCAGGTAACTGAACTGAGTCTTTTTCATTGACATATCCCTGGTATTTAAGACGACTACATCTGCTGTGACTTGTTCTACATCACTAATTTAATCTGTTTTTTTATCACCCGGTGGGAAATCACTTATTCTCCTGTAATTACAGACTAGAAATGATACCTCTGTTTACACGGTGCACTTTTTGCTCAGCACATTCGTACATGAGGAACTTTGGCAGATTATTAATGCTGTAAATTGCACAGAACTCCATCACAATGTGTCCCTCATCTGCACACTGTTTGATTTTAGTGATATTTACGGCCAACCTGCACTTTGAGAGGCAACCAGACTGATGATACAGGAGAAAAGGAAGCATTCCTCATTCTGAAAAGCTCCTCCGCCTCATGATGTTTCACAAGGAACTTTTGAAAGTTAATGATAAAGCTGTCTAGTTTCTAAACTACAGGCATTTGTTGAAGCTTATACGTGCAACTTGGGCTCAGCAAGGCAATGTAAACATATCTTGTTGCTTTCAGAGATTGTGTTTGATTTGTTTGCATGGTTACAACAATGACATGTTTTAATGTCTTTATTTTGCATGTTAGGTTTGTTTTAATTATTAATCCCATGCATTATTAAACAACGCTGTTAACCAGAGTATTTATTATGTAACGCACTGATGAAAGCTGTCTTGTAGTTCAGCAATAATCTCAAAAGCATCATCAAACCGAGGCTCAACAGCACACGACGACAGTCAGAGACAAATTCTGTGTACTTCTGTTTGGTTTTCTTCTCTTCTTTGAGTTTTTTCCTCAGGATTAGGGAGTGTTGTTAGCAGTGGGGGAGATGGGGTAAGTTAGCACCGTCACCTCACAGTGAGAAGGTCCTGGGCGTGATTCCCTGCTGGGGCGGCAGAGGGTCGTGTTTGTGTGTGTGTGTGTGTGTGTGTGTGTGTGTGTGTGTGTGTGTGTGTTTCCACCAGCAGCTTAGTTTGCATCTCACTGTCTAAAGACCTGTATGTCAGGTGGACTAGAGGCTAAATTGTCTCAAGGTGTGTGTGTGTGTGTGTGTGTGTGTGTGTGTGTGTGTGTGTGTGTGTGTGTGTGTGTGTGTGTGTGTG
>JBBPCW010000106.1:34552969-34563789 GCA_037974425.1 Phenacogrammus interruptus
ATATATGTATACACACAGATGCGTATATATGCGTGTGTGTGTGTGTTTATATATAACACAAGCAGCAGGCAAACAGTAATAATGCACCAAGACAGATTGCACACTGCTCACTGTAATCTTTCATCCCAAGATATCCATGTTTTGCAGTCTTATGTCGCATAACGTCTTCTGTCTATTGCACTATATGTACACTGTAGAACCTGAGCTTCACCATTTGTCTCTATGTATATCACTGAGATGAAAAGTTAACTTTGACTCTTGACTTTACTGACTTTGACTTATGTCATTTACACTCACTCATTGTGGTTCCCACTTTACACCACAGTTTTGTCTGTTTACAGTGTTATTGACCATTTCAGCTATGGAATACACAGTAAAAACGAAATAATCTCGGACATATTCATGTATACGATGCGACAAAATAGAGTGACCAAGTGTAAAAGGGCACACCGAATACACATATATAAATAAACTCTAAATATAAAATAGATATAGCTTGAAAAAATGTTGGTTTCAAGTGTAATATAACATATTTGATAACAAAGGTCAACAGGTCAAAATCCTCAGAGATCAGTTTCTGTGGGTTCTATAGAAGCTAGTTCTATACTGCATGATAGTGCAATATAGTATAATGATCATATAATAATCAAATGCTGAGTGTTTTTGAAGAAAAAGTGGTATCTGACTGACACTGATCATTATATCTATGCCACAGTGTGGCCTGTCTGACTTCACACTGAAAATATTGAAACAGTTCTTGATTGGTGCTGCGCTTTAATAAAAACCCATGCAAGTCTATTGCAGATCTAATATTACTCATAATTCAAAAAGTTGATGTGACTGAAAATAAATGACAGCAGATCTGAGATGAGCGTGAAAAACTGGTTTAGAAAAGTGTGTTGTGGTTTCTGATGATTACAATTTTTTTGTTGACCTGTGTAATATCTCAAACATCAAATTGGTTTTTTTACACAAGATGTTGCACAACAGATATTTTTACTGAGCTCAAAGACGAGCAGGAATACCTGAGTCATTATGAGAAAGAACATTCAACCATAATACCTCATGATTGCTGCACAGACACTTGAGTACACCCCCTATTTTTCATTTTTGTCGTCCCTCCGCCAAACACTCCAAAAACGAATGCTAGGAAAATGCATTTGCCGTTTTTAATGCGCTGTTTTGTTTTGTCCCTCCATCTTCAAAAGGGATTTGAGAGGATGAGTCTTCTGTAAAGCAGCCAAAGCGGCAGAAGAAACGGTGACAGGTGACATCAGAGAGCACGTCAGAACCCCATTTAAGGCCAAAACCCATTTTAGCGAGTCCTTTTTCTTGCGGGGCGTGTTTGGAACTGGTGTTGTGTGGATGTTCAGTTATAGAATAGAAGTCTTTTCTACTTCAGCAGCCATTAGCACTAATCAAACAGTGGCAAGAAGGTGTGAGGTGCTTTTTAGAGCTGCTGTTAAAAGGCTTAGCTATACAGTGAGAGAGAGCGAGAGACACAGAGACAGATAGAGAGAGAGAGAGAGAGAGAGAGAGAGAGAGAGAGAGAGGGAGTAAAAACAATATCACGCAAATGGGTCAAATGTGAGAGAGGGTGATACGGAGGAGAGAGATGATTATGGCTCAGTAATTACACATTGATTCTTTGATTTTCAATGCGCAACTAATTCGGAGCGTGATAAAATGGCCGAGTCCTGAGGCAGGTCTGTCTAATGCAGCTGTTTGATGGCGTAAATATGAGCCACGTATCTTCTTCTCTCAGAGATGGAGCTTTTTGTGCGTCTGTGTGAGTGTGTGTGTATTTAATCAGATCCCAATAACAGCACTGGAGCTCATTTCCATCTGCTCCTCTCTGTCAGTGACTCGAGGCTTCAGGGATGTCTAATGGAGGTTGTCAGAGTGCTCTCCCATTCAATAACACGGCTCAGCGTAGAGCCCGTATTATCAATAGTGCAAACTTAATAGCAAGTCTCCTTAGTGGTTGTCATGACGACTGGCATTAATCTGCACAAAATGCAAGTCTGCCCCCTTTCACACTGCCGGATTCAGCCGAGAGAGAAGGGGTCAGCCGAGCCGGGACCCTTTTTTTTTAACTCGTCCTCCCTGTAAATGGACTGTATAGAATCAATGAAAGGAAAGGATGTGCACCTGCAAGCGTCACATGGCTGCGAGAGAGATCTGCCAAAGCACAGTGAACTTTAAAGGCTGCGCTCTCGTCATATTGTCTATTGCAAGTCTGCTGTTGAATACTGTGTGAATTAAAACCTTGCAGATATTTCTAGTCTCCATCTCTTAACGAATGGTTTGCTTTACTCAAAGTAAATTTAACCCTCAGAACTCAGTGTGTCAGTAAACTCTGATTTCAGTAAATATAACCGATGTAAAACTGTCTAGAACCGGTTTTGGTTCTCCTACACTCTCACAGTTTGCTGCTCTTTCTCTCGGCGCGCCGCCGCTCAGCTGCTCTCCGGAGCCCCTCCCTCTGCGGGTTTTCCTCTCCCCCTTGTGGGCGGAGACTATCCTGAAAGTTCTCTGGGTTCTTGCATTTTTTTTGTTTCTTAAACCTAAAATAACAGTTTCTTCATTTTTGTTCTTTATGTTCATTTGCGTGTGACGCCGTTTTTAAACCCCAGTGGTGTTTTTTATTATTACATGTTTTAAATTACAGTAACTTTGGTTCTACGTGACACAGGTACACCAAACAAAACAATTTACCATTTGTTGTGATTCGTACTACTCGTGTTCTAAGTGTTCATAAAAAATGAGCCATATTATAATTTTGGTGCAAACCAATTTGGTTTCTGTAGAACTGTCCATGTATTATTTTACACTGTTGATAGGGACGGTCCACAGTTTTCTCTCAGTGGCTGCTGGAGTCTGATATACTGAGGTTCGGTAGGGGTTTCAGTACACAAGTCTTTCAGAAAAGCTTTTGATCTCCAGCTTCTTTACACTTTATGTCTTTCACAGCTGAAAGGACAATATTCTATGTTTTGCAAGTCATTGTATCCCACAGTCTCAATACCACCCTGTAGCCAAAGGAACAATTATTACTGTCAGCATTAAACTTTATCTTCCTTTGTTCTACTTGGTCAGCAGAAGTTATCTAGGTTGGTGGAGACTGTGAGTGTGTGGCGTTGCTTTTTTTTTTTTTTTAAATTAATGTCTTTATGCAGCCGGGAAACAAAAATGGCACAGGTTTTTAATGTAAGAACAGATTTTAATATAAAGAGACCACTTTTGGCAATTGTTGGTCCTTGCCTTACATGCACAAAGATATGAAGGGCAGCTAATGTTATCGCATGGTGTTGGAAATACATAATAATTATGCTTAGATTCTTATATGATACAAACTATATGGGGAACTGGTTGTGTAATCATGCTTCTATTCATCCTGCCACAGTCCACCCCCTCACCCTGGCTCAAAGGACTTCTAAGAAGGAAAAATAATATTTGCTTCTCAGGAGATGTAGGTGAGGTGTTGACTGATGCTGAGAAAGAAAGAGCTGTTGTCCTGTGATGCAACACAGTGAACATGGATCTCTTAATGATGTGGTTCTTCCTGTAATGAGGGACTAACTCTGGCTGCAGCCCAGGGACAAACGAGCTCTACCCCGCCAATTACAATAAGTCCATAGTCAGAGCCTGCAAAATATAACACCTCTTATCAAGAGATCCTTTCGACTCATTTTCTTTTTCTAATTTCGGAATGCTATTCTTTCCATCTCATAAAATGTATTTGTTATATACTCTATATTTAGAGTATATATATAGACTAGCCTTAATATAATTAATATATTGTGACAACACGGTGATTGGACGATTGTGAAAGCTTCAGAATGGTTAATATTTCTGAATAAATATGACATAAATTATCACACAACCACAAGAAGTTGTTGAACAAATTATACTTGGTCATTTTTTATTTAGGACAATGATTCAGTCTTACATATCTGTGAATGGTATAAGTATGTGAACCTTTGCTTTTAGTATATGGTGTGAACCCCCCGCAATAACTGCAATTTAACGTTTCTTGTAACTGTTCATAAGTCCTACATGTTGGCTTGGAGGAGTCTTATAATGGGGGTTTTCCATTGACTGGTGCCAGCTCGGTTTGGTTCAACGTACATTTTGTGCTTTTCCATCACTAAAGTCTGGTTCTTGGTACCCGGTACCATACTTGTACCACCTTGGCCGAGGTTCCAAGTGTGCTGAAACGATACTAAATGATGACGTGCACATATTGGAGGTTACTGATTAGTGGTCCCTATGGTTACGCCAGTGTTGTTCACTGAACGTTAGCATTAGCATTAGCATTAACATTCACATTAGTCTAATGTTCCTTCTTTAAGCAAATTGTCTCTGTTTTGTGGCAAATAGCCACAAACCAAGGATAAGACATAAAACCCCTCTGATTTCATCCATGCTGGAACCAAACTGAACCAAACAGAGCTGGTACCAGTCAGTGGAGAACCCCCTTTAGATTCCGTTCCTTCATGCGTAACATCTTCAACTCTGGTACGTTGGAAGATTTCCTTCTCATTTAATTTCTGTTGGGTTAAGTTCGGGACTTTGGCTCGGTCATTCAAAAATGGTAACTTTATTTTTATTTAGCCATTGTTTGGTAGAATGTCTTGTGCAAAGAGGGTTGGTGTCTTTCTCTGGACATTTTCCTTTGGAACCCGCCAGTATAACTGAGAATTCATTGTTCCATAAATAATGGCAAGACGTTCTTGACCCAGATTCAACAAAACAGGCCCAAACCATGGACTTGCCACCACCATGTTCTTGTGGGTCCTCAGATGGGAATGTACTGATTTCTCTTCTCCAAATGTAACACTTATAATTTAAATCAGATAATTCTATTATTTTAGTTGCCTTTAGTTGCTTAGAAGTTACTCTGTTTAAATCAAAACTTAAGACCTACCTATTTTGGATGGCTTTTGGCACTTAAAGGCATTATGCAACTTTCATTTATTTTATTTTTTTCTGTTCAGGTTTTAATTAGAAAATTTTTGTGTGTTTAATTGCTATTTGAAGTCAATGTTGTCTTGTGAAGAACTTTGGTCAAATTGTTAAAATGTGCTGTATAAATAAAGATTGATTGTTTGTGATTCATGTTGTTGGTCTGCCACTCTTGGGAAGGGAATTGCAGTGAGTTCCTTTTTCCTAATAAAACATTTCTTATTTCAACCAAAATGTACTACAAGCTATCTTGATTTTTTAAATTCTTTTGACCTGTGGAGAGAAACTCTAGCTCTGACAGATATGTGTTCATAGAAGCAGGCAAATGAATTTAGGGTAAACTCTGCGACTCTGAGCCTCATGTCATTGTCTCTAAATTTTTTATCAGCACTGAATTATACTTTCTGTCATGAAATGCACTTCATTGTTAAGGATGCTGGTGGAACTCGCTTGTAGATGTTTGCAGATTCAGTTGCTGCAGTGATGGCATATTTTTCCTTGAAAGGACTCTTTCATCTCTTAAAGGCCCCATTTCATACTAAAAAGAAGTTCTCACTTATACTTCTGTATATTTATAAATAAAACCAGTCCATTCGGACCTTTTATGGAAACTAAACTTGATTGTCCATGTGATGCAGTGGCTTTATCCTTTAAGTGATCTCCTGATTAATGAATGTGAGGGAGTCTTTTAAGTTGCTTGGGAGTTGCTGGGATTCTTTCTTTCTTTCTTTCTTTCTTTCTTTCTTTCTTTCTTTCTTGTTTTTTAACCTGTTGTGTCTGGCATCTTAGCAAACAGATCATGAAGCTGGGTGCCTTGATGTGCCAGACACATTTGCTTTGCCTAGTGGGGTTTGAAAGTGTATGCCCCTCTTGTAATCTGAATTTTTGATTTATTTATTTTAATTATGTAGATTAAATTAAGCTAAATCAGACAGGGATACAGAAAATACAGTGTGGAGGAGGAAAGGAAGAAAGAGGAAAAACATAAAAGGAAGAAGCTGAGGAGGTTGAAGGTCCAGATGAAGACTGCTGTCGCTGGCTAATCACTGCAAAGTCTGCAGCTGTAAAACAAGAACCAGCCACACAAACACAGAACAAAATACAAAGCAACGGCAACACAAACATCATACACTCGTACTGTCAGTGTTATAATAGAGCACAGAAACATCAAACACTCGTACTGTCAGTGATGTAATAGCACACAGAAACCTGGGTGTCCATGCCTGTACCTGAACGTGTGAGGGCCTGTGTTAGTGATTGTGTATGTGTGTGAAAGTGTGCCTCTAATTGTCCTAAGTTTGCCTATGTTCATACGTGTGTGTATATAAGTGTACATATATGGGTGTGTATGCGCGTGTGTAGGTACGTTCCTTTGTGTGCGCATATGTGAGTGAGTTAGTGAGTAAGCGAGTGGCTGAATGAGTGAGTGAGTGTATGAGTAAGTGGGTGGATGATTGTGTGTGTGTGAGTGGGTGGATGATTGAGTGAGTGAGGGGGGCCCAGCCGTGGACCCCCAGCCATGGACCCCCAGCCGTGGACCCCAACGTCCACGTGACAGGGCCCCAGCGACCCGAGGCGACCATACACCGGACCCGAGGAGCCCTGCCAGGAGACGGCCCCGCAGGTGCAGACGGAACATGGGATTCACGCCCCGCGACCTAGAAGCCGCCCGCAACCGGGGAAGCCCGCCCCTCACTGGGCAGAGCCACCCCGCAGGAGCCGGGTCGGCAGGCGCCAGCCAGCGGCCCAGGAGCCAGCAACGCCCTGCCCGCTCACCCACCTAGCCACCCACCTGCCTACCACGCCCGCTAACCCCTGGGTTCCTTTGTAATCTTGCAGACTAGTGTATGTCCAGTTTTTGAAGTGATCTTTGTCGGTCGGCCACTCCTGGGGAGAGTCTTGAGATTTGATCATTTGTACACAATTGATCTGACTGTGGATGGATGAAGTCTTAATTCTTTATAGACAGTTTTGAACCTTTTCCTTTTCCTTTTCATGAGATCCTGCCATGATACACTTTCCTAAACATGTTGTGAAGGTTAGACTTTGATCAATCCCTGTTCTTTAAATTAACCAGGGCACCAACCTGACTGTTGTCGCATTCATTAAAACATCTTTCTCTAATAAACCGTGGCCACTCTCAGATATATTCAATTGGACCATTTCCCATAATAAATTAATGATCAAGTAAGACCTTTTGCATCTTTTGCTGCTTTTCAAATTTTAGGATTTGCGTGAACATATAGATGTTTTAGGTCATGCAGAAATATAGGAAATTCTAAGGGGTTCACAAACTAAAAGCTAAAATCAAGTTTGAATGGGATTAATAACTTTTTTGATGTGCTTTAATGAAGTATTGCTGCTGTATTGCGCCGCACTCTTCATTGAAATGCCTTTCCCTTTCGAGTGGTATAAAATGAATATCAGCTGTCGTCTCAAAGGATAACGTTGCTGCCACTGACCCGCTGTAGCTATCTGCTCAAGTGAGGAATTAAAGCAATTTAGTTGGCTGTGACAGAGGGTTCGCAGTTCACCAGAGTTATCAAATACTTCTGAGGGAAGAATGACTTTTTAAATTCTTTTGACCTGTGGAGAGAAACTCTAGCTCTGACAGAGACGTGCTCATAGAAGCAGGCAAATGAATTTAGGGTAAACTCTGCGACTCTGAGCCTCATGTTATCGTCTCTGGATTCTTTATGAGCACTGATTTATACTTTCTGTCATGACGTGCACTTCATTGTTAAGGATGCTGGTGGAACTCCCTTGTAGATGTTTGCAGATTCAGTTGCTGCAGTGATGGCATATTTTTCCTTGAATGGACTCTTTCATCTTTTAAAGGTCATCTTTAAAAAAAAAAACAAGTTCTCACTTTATATTTGTGTATATTTGTATATATAAAACCAGTCAATTCTTTTATAGGAACTAAAATGAATGCATATTAATGCATTCAGCATGTTTGCATATATCCTTATACATTCAGCAGCTGATATTATAAGGAATGTTTCAGCCAGTACTGCTTTCTGAATGATGCACAATACAGATCAGCCAATGTGATATTAGTATGGACATACATTCATGTGAAAAGTGCAGTAAAAGAGCCTATACAGGATTAGGAGGGGTTGAAAATTTGTTAGTTTCTAACTTTATAAAACATCGGTACACAAAACAGACCTTTGGTGAAAACTGCAGTGCCAAAAATAGTATAAATAGTGTCTGTTTTGAACTCATAAGTTTGTGATGTCACAACATTTTCATACACTCAGATATATTCAGCACAATACATGTAAAATTGAATTGTGTCTTTTTGGTGTTAATGGACCTGTGAGGGGAAAGTGGGCACTGTTTCATCACAGCAAGAAGGTCCTGGGTGGAGTGTGAATTTTCTCCCTTTGTCTGGGTGGGTTCCGGTACTCCGGTTTCCCTCCGCAGTTCAAAGACTCAGGTGGACTGGAGATGATGCACTTCCCCTAATTGAGTGTGTCTATGAGAGAGAGGGAGAGAGAAGGAAGGAGGGAGAGAGAGAGAGAGACAGAGAGGGACTGAGAGGGGGAGGGAGAGTGAGGGACCGGGAGAAAGAGAGAGACAGAGAGGGACTGGGAGAGAGAAAGAGACAGAGAGGCACTGAGAGGGGGAGGGAGAGAGAGAGAGACAGAGGGGGACTGAGAGGGGGAGGGAGAGAGATAGAGACAGAGAGGGACTGGGAGGGAAAGTGAGGGACCGAGAGAGAGAGAGCGACAGACCGAGAGACCAAGACCGAGACAGAGAGAGAGGGGTGATTATTTTAGGCTATTTCTCTCCCTTTTCACCCCCAGTCCTGGTTATGGATAAGTGGTTGAGAGAATGGATGGATGAATGCTAGTCGTGGTCCTTTTATCATTAGTTTATGGAGGCAGACCAAACTGAAACAAACATAAAAGCATGCCGTGTCACAGCCTGTCGAGATTTTCCATTGTTCTCCTTACCTGTACACTTATTTACAAAATGCACACACAGCCATTAAAAAACCTGTGAGTTGCTGATAGATTCTGAAACTGTGAAATCCGTGCTGGCGCTTTGTACTCACATATTTTATTCCCTTGTCATTTATTTTTCTGTTATGTAATTATATGCATCAGTTCATAAACACTCCCACATACCTGGAGGAAGGCTCAGAATGAAGTCATTTGTCTTGCGTTTTGTGAAACACAATTTGCTTTAGGAATACAGTATTAAATCTAGGTATATGTACAGGAAAAAAAGTACCTCTAAAACAATGTTATTAACAGGCCTGGCAATGGTATCAGTGACAGGAAAGGGGCTGCAAACCTAATAGATGTAACAGGCCTGAAAGCCCAGATCTTGTTATTAGTTATTGCTTTAATCTGACTTACCTGTAGGGCTGGGGCAATTACGTTTTACCGCAGTGAGGGTCGGATGGGAATTTAATTCATTTGGTCGAATTAGTTGTAAAAAAAATGTAAACACGCACGCACTGGCAAATTCAGATTCAATTGAGTTTAAATGGGGTGAAATTAAATTACACAGATTTAATACTAGCCTGGGATTGACAGGTTTTCATTGTTTGCATTGGTCTGAATCTCTTTGCCCATCGCCCCTGTGAGCCAACATGATGGAATAGTCTGGAAAAATCCTGTTATGGCAGTTTTGGGAATTGCTGTATTTAACATTCAGATGACTGAAGTGTCAGCTGCTCCTATATAAGCTGTACTGGTATAAGGGGCCCTGCAGAATCGAATGACACAGATTGTTCATTGCAAAACAGATCAGACAGATTTATGGACTATGGGCTTTATTATGAAAGCATCTCGTGATGTCATAAGAATAATTTATGGGCAACACATCTGACTGGGAAAGCTCCTTTATTTCGGCGCGGCGGAGAAAACAGTGTCAGCGGGAAAGCCAGAGGTGTTTAGTATAATGATATCTCTGCCAGAATGATGAAACTGTTATTTGAGCCCAGCTAAACAGTGTTTGTATCACTTGTCACAGGCCTGATAAGGATTGTAAATAATTCCAAAATGTGGCTCTGAGACTCAATTAGTGCAGTGAGCATTCCAACAGACTGCCCCCACAAATGGCAGTGATAAGAACAGCACAATAATAGAAGTTCAGTTACTTCGGGGACACCAAGCAGCTGGTTTCATAGATAGCTTTGTGTTTGTGTGTGTGTGTGTGTAAAGGTGTGCACTGGGAAACAACTTGGTTAGATTCACTTGTTAGATGAATGACATTCACCACATTCGTCACGTTTATCTAAAGCAACTTTATTTATTTCAGCTGTAGGCGAATGTGGTGTTTGGAGTCTTGCCTAAGGACTCTTATTTGTGTACTGCAGGACTATTCAACTTCAATAGCAAGTGGACTGGATAGGAAAGTCACATATAGATGCTTTAATGCTGTCCGGCGACTAATTATCCTTCTTTACTCTTGTCTTAAATCTTGACTTTTCTGTGGCTTTTGTTGTTCCGGTATTGTTTGGCAGGTGTTGACTATTATCTGGCTGATGTTGTTCAGGTGCACCGAATGTGTAGTATTTTGGTTGAATAGTTGATGTGGATTTAAGCTGTTCCAGGTTTAAGAAACGGTTGTGGACTACTTGAGCAGTGCTGTATCTACCATTGAGGACACCGAGGTCATGTCCTCTGTATTTTTTCCCGAAATTTCAAATTAGTCAAAGCTGAAATACAGCAGTGATGATCAATGCCAAACACAGAACCCGGTCCGTGTCTGAATCCATATGTCATCTGTTTTTTCTCCCAATTAAATTCCCATTCACTGTCTAATCTCAAGTGAAATCTCCGCCTCTATCTGTCTTTGCAGGCAGCGGCACTTGACACTGCGGTGAATCTAGC
>JBBPCW010000106.1:34564947-34577519 GCA_037974425.1 Phenacogrammus interruptus
AACTGTACTGTGCTGGTACTGAAGTTGTATCAGGTTCTAAACTGTACTGTGCCTGTACTGAAGTTGTATCAGGTTCTGGTGTTCCAGCGTATCTCAGTTCGGTGACAGAGTTTCTGACTCAATTCTCTCCACGGTTTCTGGCCGGTCGTCCCGAAACCGAACCCAGAAATCTTGTTAGTGACATCCTGGATCTCCTTCACGTTTCTCACACAGTTAAAGATAAAAACTCCCACTGAAATTTGTCTTCAGCCCAGACAGACAATGATGCTTTAATTGTGTCGACATTCTGGTTGTTAGTTTGTGTCTGCATTGTTTTTTTGCATGGACATTAAAAAACAACCTGGTTCCATTGTCCTGATACTACGTTTGACCAATCAAAAAGCAGTGATACAGTCAGCTCACCTGCAGCCCACTTTCAGCCCTGCCGTTGAGAAGCTTGGGTTCAACTCGGGTTCAAATCGCTTGATTTGAAACATAAAAACATTTGTTCTCAGTACATGGTTCCTTGTTCTGGTGTAAAAGAGCCACATGACAGCAGACAGTTCAGAGTGCAACCACTTTTACAATTGTTTTAAACTGCACTCCAGATATAACACTCAATTTCAACTGAGGCTCTGATCTGATAAGGTGTGTAGGTGATATTAGAATGAGTGGCAAATTTCAAATGACTTTCTCTGACTCATTTTAAAAGCTGACAGTTGAAAGCGCCACTGAGCTGACACTGTTTCCGAAATCCATTTTTTCCTCTTCTCTCTCTCTCTCTCTCTCTCTCTCTCTCTCTCTCTCACTCTCTCTCAGATGTCTGTATAGTATTAAATAGGATAAAAATAAATAGGAACATTCACAGGAAGCAAGGGAGACGCTCTTGCATGAACTATTCATTCACTCTTGCAAGGCTCATACCACAGATATCTCTGCAAAAGCTTATATTATGGCCGATTTTGGAGCCAGAAAGGATGACATCAATCCATAATTGGACTGGCTGGTCGTATGCTAACTCACACCACACAGCAATGCTGATTCTGCAATTCCCAAAGTGCTCTTTGACATGACCAATTTGCAAAGTTAGTCAACCGGGGAATTATTTTGGCTTTAATCTCTCATAAGGCCATATCAGCCCACGGTGTGCAAGGCATGAAATAATAATAATAATAATGGAAAAATATAGAACATTGACCAAAAGAAAGAAAAAAAATAAGCTGGACAGCGACATAATTACATGCGTCACAAATGACACTGGTTAATCAGCTTGTTAGCATTTTGCAGAAACAGGAGCATAAGCTCCATGAAGCACGAGGATTTAAAGCTGTCAGAGGGCTAATAACTTTACTCTGAAATGGTTAGAGCGGCCCTGGGAGAACATCCAGGCGCATGTTAAACAAGCACGCTGTTTATTCATGCAAGATGAAGTTATTCATGGGCATCGTATTGATTAGACCACCTTTCTCCCATTAATAGAGTGGAGAAAAATCAATTCCTCAATAAAAATGGAAGATTTCAGTAGCAGATCATTCATAAAAATAAAAAAAAATCAGTCAAAGATATGAGGTGACCTGTAGCCTTAGAGAGGTGAAGGCTCTTGGGCAAATCTCTTAACCCCCACACTGCCCTCAACAGTGCTGCTGGCAATTCTGCGATGCTGTCAGGCAGCAAAATGATCAATTTCTCTTCTTACCATATCAATAGAGTGAGAATTATTATGCTTGAGTTAAGCTTAACTTCTCAAGTGTTTGTGGGTCAGTTACACTCTTGTGCTCAGTTATGCACAGTTATGCACGCTTTCACACTGGAAGAAAATTTCAAGTAAACTAAGTTTAGAGAGAGACAGGCTGGCTATTTGTGATCCGAGGATCAGGGCACTTTATGACCCTGATCCTGAAACAATACATTAATCAGTAACCAAACTTAGTCTGACTGTTGCTTTGTCACTTTTTGACCTGCCCCACCCTGCACCCATGACACTCACTGCTGACTCAACCCCCCCCCCCAACCTGCGGGTCAACCCTCAGGACACACAGGTTATGGGTCGACCCACACATCACTGCTATCCGGCAAACAGATCGCTTTTCATTCCGGGCCACTTCACCAATTAGGTTTTATGTTTCTCTGCACCAGATTCTGGCATTTGTGATGACTCGAAATGTTTCTTTTGCAGTGGTGCACAAGGCAGTATGCACAGAGTTCTGCCATTCTACACTAAATTTATTAAACAGTCAGGTGGCACGTGTCATTACCGTAAACCCCAAATATATGCACAAACACTAAGTTATTACCATTTACAGTAATCCCTCGCTTTTCCCAGGGGTTATGTTCCAAGAGCACCTGCATATAGTGAAAAACTGTGTTGTGTTTTAGTAAAAAGAAAGATAAAAGAAAATATTTTTATAGTGTAAACCCTAAATATGCCCCCAAATCTGCTCCTAGAACACTTTAATTTCATTTTAAACTCAATTTAATGCATCACCCTTTAAAGAAAAGGTAAAGGTAAATAAATAATCAGAATCAGAAAACTTTATTGCTTAAAAAACCATTAGCATTAGCAGTTAGCATTAGCAGCGTGCGGCAAACGAAAACAAACAATTGTACACAAAAAACAGGGCACAGCTTGCTAATACCAAATAAACTGAGATGACTGTTACATTGGGGGGGGGTTAAAACGTTAAAATACGAGGACAAGATACGGAGCAGTCATGCTACATGCTGCAGCAGCTTCTTCTTTTTATGGCAGTTGACAACTTTTCAGTGTATTACTGCCACCGCTGGGCTGGTGGTGGTAATACAGTTTGGTTCTCAGAAAAATCTGCGTTAGACTGAATCCACGAATGCTGATCCGCATAAATCTGAGGGGTTATTATGTCACAGTTTGTTCAAGGAATTTTCTGAATTTACAAAAGCTCTGACAGACACAGTGATACAGTCTGAGTAACATTCAGTTTTCACATTGATACATTTGCAAATAAGAAAGTACGTTTCTGCTGGGGTTCATCAACATTACATGGACAAACCTGTGGCTACACTGTGATACTCAAACTGGCAGCAATAATAATGGGAGTTCGTTGAGTTTAATTATAATTATGATGATTATTATATTATTATATTGGTAGATATTTTGGGGGAACATTGTGAGCTCATCTGAATACTGGGCTGGGACATGGTGGTATATAAAACCTTGCCTAGCAGTTACAGCCGTCCAGATCTGTGTCTGTTCATCAAATAAGTCTCATCTCTTGACTGTCAGTAGAAAGTGAGAAAGTTTTTTGACTGTCTAGATCAGTGGTTCCCAACCTTTTTTGCACCACGGACCAGTTTCTTGTAAAACGATATTTTTATGGGGTAACGATACAACTGAAAACAAAGTGCTTTTATTTTTATTCATGTTTGATGTATTGTTTCACGTGACCGAGACAAGTGTTTTTTTTTTCAAAGTAAAAGAGATTTTATGGGGTTCTCCACTGACTGGTCACCTGGAGAGGGAGGCGGAGAGTGGACGAGAAAAGTATATATTAGTTGACGGGGGTTGGGGTGTGACAGATGAAACTAAACGAAACAAGTTAAACCCATTGCAAACACACAACTCAACTATTTCATATCACTCAGAATTTAAAATATTTTCCCCTCATTTTGCTTGTAACTTCTGTGCTAAATGCAGTTCAAATCATCCAAGCAACGCTCGGCTGATCAACTTGATATATCCTGGAAAACTGTGTGAACGGGGAGAGGGATGAAATTGTTTCCTTTCCAAGGTTGATTAACTAATGAATCACTCTTGATGTTTACCAATGGACTTATGATAAAAGCTTATGATAAAAATCTTTCAGGCATTGCCTGTTCTGTGGTGGTGCACAGGGGATCCATTCAGCAAATTCACATGAATCTCTGTTTGAATCTGTTTATGGTCATGCTCTACATTGCTGTGATTTATTCAAAACAATGCACCCCCCCACACCCCCCTTACCTGGGGCTGATTCTACAGCAGTGAGTTTGTGTGCATATGCACTGAAATTGAGGCACGATGTGGATTAACCCTTAGAAGCCAGAGTACATTTGTAAAATTTCAACAAATAAAAACGGTGTAAAACAGTCTAAAACTGGTTTGTTCTCCTACACACTCGATCTTGTGTTTTGTTTTCTACACCTTAACAAATGAAATTAGGACGTTTTTGTTCTTTATGGGCATTTGTTGGTATCCAGTAGTGGTTATATGTTTTTAAATTACAATAACTGTGGTTCTATGCAACAGAGGAACACCAAACCAAGCTCAGCATGACATTTGACATGTCAAGCATCAGCAGAAACCGGGGGGAACATCCATAGCTATAGGGAGTTGTGTGGCTGTGTGATGACAGTTTACCATTTGGTGTATATTTGGTGTATATTTGAAGAAATTGATGTTGATGCCATTATTGCTTGCACACTTAACTGAGAATAACCACGTGGTGCAGCAAAGAGTTTAGAACAAAGCGACAGAAGTTTGTGGAAACTTACACTCAATTAATATCCGGTAGCTGCCACTGAATTTGTTTTCCCTTGTCAGGCAGGTCTGGGTGTCATATTGATGAGTGGGAGCAAACTGTACTGCAGGCGTCTGCACCATACAAATGAGGGCAGAATCCTTGAAGCAGCAGAATGGAGGAACATACAAACACTGTACATCATCCCCATCAACATCAGAGTAAGCTATAATACTCTCTGTATGGCTTCCCATTAGGTGTTAGTCTGATTTCCTTGCTGTCAGTCTGGTAATAACTGTCCGGTCTCTGTGTTGAGCTCTGTTTGATGAGCTGAAGTCAGGCAGTGAAAGAGATATTTGCCATTTCTTTGCGTTCCCCTTTGGGGCGAGGGGGAGGGCAATCATCTCAAGAGTTTGTTTAATACTGCAACGATGCATTAACCAGTCCTGCATGTCTAGCATTCATTATTCTTGGTTCTCGACAGGAAGAAGCTCTCACACAAGTCTCTTGTTTACATGCATCTCGTATGTTCCTGTGTAATGTGTGTGTTTGGGTGTGACGGCGGACATCCATTATATTCTGGTATCGGCTCAAGTGTTAAAAACAGCTCTGCCTGAGCCGGCTGGGGGGGTGTTGGAGTATAAAATTCCAGACTTACTGAGGATGTGAATCAACCCCTCCACCCCATTCTCATTCCACTGGCAGGAGAAAACACAAACATGCATATATTCATGTGTGCAGTAGTGCAGTGCTGCCACTTCATTCAGAGTTATTGTGAAATCTTGCTTCTTTGAGATGATGTAGTTTATGAGGAAAATAGGTAAAGAACAGAAATGACATCATAAACCATCGTCCACCACCAGTAATTCTGTAATCTTGTTGCGCTATTGTTTATCATCTTTTATTCTTCCGTTGCACTGAGCATGCGATTGGCAAAAGAATTTTGTTTGAGATAAATAATCTTTTCTTAATGCTCTTGGAAAATGCTCTTACTTTTTGTAAAATATGTCTACACTTATATGAAGCAAATCTATATTTGCTGACATTTTTATTAATGCAAATGTTTGTTAGGTGTGAGCTGTTGCTGTGTGTAGTTTTCGAAGAGGTCGAAATGTACAGTGGCAGTGTTGGGAGACCAATGGAATACCAATGGAACCCACAGAACCCAGTGGAAAACTATCCCGTTGTTTATGAAGAAAAAGGATCAGAAATTGATGCCTCAGGAATCTGCTGTTATGGGGAGCTGGATAGAAAAGCAGCCTGTGGAAACAGAATCTTGTCATCTGAGACTCTGTGTTTTCCTCTGCGGGTGTGTGACATATTTACATGTTCAGTAGCTTTGCTTATCCCAGGGCTTAGATACTGGATTGAAATGTACTTGCAAGGTTAGAGGTTAGAGATTTTGTGTCAAAGCAAGATATGGAGAAACTCTCCCATGCTTTATAACCTGCAGGGGTGATTATTCCATTGCTCTTCCCCTTGTTCCCCATAAAAAGAGCATTAGATGGTTACAGCCTATTCAAAATGCTGCTGCTAGAGTTCAAGAAAAGACGATCGCTCCAGTCTTCAGGTCCTCACTCTGGTGTCCAATCAAACATGGAACTGAGTTTACAGTTAACTGTTTGTCACTCAAAACTTCACTGAAATCTCTGATTACTATCAACCTGAAGCTGGGTTAAATGCTGAGAAAAAATTTGGGGGCAGCTGATGGCCTAACTTTGAACAAGGCACCCTCCCAAAACACTGTTCCCTGGATGGTGAATGGGTTAAATGCAGAGAAAGAATTTCACACTGATACTAATTCATTATTTTGAGATAATGAAGTCATTATTTTGACTTAAATTATATATATTTTTAAATCAGGCTGGTGGAAATGGGCTTCCATACTTTACAGTTGAGGTAGAGCAGACAACCTAAACTAAACAAGATGTATCTTTTATACCTAACATGCACAAACCAAAGACCAATGAACTTAATCCCTACCCGTCTGAAAACCTGTATGCCTAAAGCCGACCAGAGATTAGACCACACCCAATGTCAACATAAAGTCCCCATAACTCTAGTCCGATGGCCTCTAGGGATGTCACAATTGTACGGTCACTTGTATTGCTTTAATACTTATTTTATATCATTATAGCGCATTAACTGAACTGTGTATAATAATGTGCTCCACAAATAAATCAGGCTTGCCTTGCAAGAGTTTATCAGATGTTTCTGATGTTAATGCTCAAGCAAGTCTGATCAGGAGCTTTAAAGAGCACTTTAATGTTTTTGTTGAACAGCTGTCCAGGCCACAAAAAAGCAGGCCTAAAGGGGTTCAAATACTTAAAGCAGTCAAATGTAGATATGCAAATGACTAATTAAATAAAGAAATATAATCTCAATTTTGTTTCTATTGCTGCCAATGGGTACTGATGGACATTGTTCTTTGCTATTTGAATGTAATATTTTAAGATGTTTATCAAAATGTGGGACTACTTCTTCTTTTCAGTCTGGCTTTGTCTGGAATAAAATAAAGAATTGATTGAGGTTATTTCTTTATACCAAAACAAAAGGCATAACCTGCTGCAGTGTAGACACAACACAACACTGCGCATTAATAAGGCTATTACTTCTGATAGTTGATTCTCAAAACAAGAAAGACACAAAATTACATCACTGAAAGTGAAAAATGAAAAAGGGTTTAATCTTACTGTTTGGGTCTTGATTGAGTCCTGTGCTATTATGTCTAAAGCTGGGAGGAATCCAAAGATGTTTGTGCCCAGGGGACCGTTATCAGACCTGGTTGTTGAACAGTCATAATAAAAATGGATTTTATCAGTGGTTTGTTCAGGCCTAATAAACCAAGCAAATTTGTTGCCTCCTGAAGAATGTAAGTGACAGTTTCATATATTGCTGATCAATCAATAAAGTAAAGTATATGTAAGTTAGTGGATCTTTAATAAGAAAGAAAAGTAAAACACTGTGCTGCACAAAAAACTATTTCCATGCCTCCCAGTCTGAGAATACACACCGCACCTCTTTAAATTCACTGCCTTTGTATAAAGCCACAGAGACCAAACAAATATACTAGCTAAGCAACCTGGAGTGTAGCCCTGGTGCACACAGCCTTTGTAGACTTCAGAATAAGCCACACACATCGTGGGAATAAGAAAACTGAGACTACAGCACATTTCAAATTCTAGAGTTCATATCGTCTCCTTCAGAAGTGTGTTATATAAGCAGGCCGGCCACTGAAGTTTGTGCTTATGACTCTGAGCTGCATCCCTAGAAATTTGACCTTGTTATTACTGTCAAAAGCACCAGAATATCCAGGCTGCGCTGCTCTGTACTTCCAAGCATTAAGGCAGAGACTGATTACATTTGTGTCTTCTTAAATTCCCCCAAATTAACCTTTTCTTTATGAGCTTTTCTTTGTGCAACAAAACCTGAAAAAGGAAAAGGAGAAATAAACTGCTGCAAGCATAAAAGGACAGTATGTGAATTGCACTGGAGTTTGTGACATCACAAAAATGATCAATTCTCAACAGACTGTTTCTTTACTATGGAAACCCGTCTCTGCCACGTTGGTAAAATATTATTTAAAATTTAAGTCAAAATAGTTATCTCAAAATAATACACTATAAGACTTACTAATTTGAAATACTGAAATATTGAGATCACATCAGATTTTTTATTTATTAAGTCGTGATTTTGAAATAAGTCATAATTTTGAGATATTAATACGAAATTTTGAGATATTAAGACAACATTCATTATTTTGAGATAATGAAGTCATTATTTTGACTTAAATTATATATTTTTTAAACCAGGCTTGTGGAAACGGGCTTCCATACTTTACAGCTTAGTTTACACATTAATAGACTCTTGCATAAAAAAAGGGGGGAAAAAGTTTGGTTTTCGATAGTACTTTGAATACAAAATCTGAAGAAAAGGAAAGGGAGGCCAATATATAAACTGCTGCATATGCCGCTAGAAGAGAAACCTTTATTAGTCCCAGAAGTCTTTTGTTATGGAAGAAAGTGGACAGATCAAATTTAAGAGCTGCAAAAATTAAGAAAACAATAGAATAGAACAAAAATACTAAACCAACATTACAGTATAAAATGTTCACCATACAGTCTAGAAATATAAATATGGACATCTGTATTGTAATATATACATATATGTACATGTAAACTAAATGTAGACTTAGTCAAGTTGTATGTATGTACACTATGAGTATATACAGAGTGGATATATTTACAATTACATTTATGGCATTTAGCCGACGCTCTTATCCAGAGCGACGTACATCAGTAAGAACATACACATACAGGTACACAATGTAGCGACAGGCATAATACATGAATGCACTGGGTCACAAAAACATTTAATTCTAAACAGATTGCTTTTGCAGCTCAGTTTATGAACAGACTACATAGTCCATCAGCTTATTATATAAAAAAAGAGAATGATTTGGTATTCATGGTGTGAGACGTTTAAATGCATAATCTGTAAAGGTGGGAGACTTTAAAGAAAAGGGCATGCAAAGTTTCACGGGATGGTCTTGATTAGTAGCTCCAAGCCGTCTTCTCTCTCCCTCACCCTGTTGGGGTAATCAAATCACATTTCAAAGCCCGAGGACGACGCCCCTTTAATAGTGTGTCTCTGCTTGGTGTCGCGGCTCCCCAGGCGTCAGTAGAGACGAAGCAGAAGAGAAAGCCCTCCTTGCTTGTGCCAGAGAGAAATGTCAAGGTTAAGGAATCCGTAATGACATGAGTATTTAATGTGAGGGCACAGTGCGGTACGCAGCGGTGAACCGTTCTAATCTGGATCCTTATGTGTGTGGAGTACCTCAGCACTTCCCCAAAGAATGTCAATGAGTCCCTGCAGGTTGTTCTCCCTGCAAATATGACCTTGAAATTAACTGTACAGTAGATCAACAGGCCTATGGGGTGCAATCTGCACTGTTTTACATGAAAAAGTAAAGTGGATTAACCCTTAGAATGGCAAGCAGAAGCACAACAAATGGTAAATTGTCTTGATACAGTAAAACAGCTCCTTAACACAGTTCCCCCGGTTTGTGTTAATAATGTCAGATGTCATGCTGAGCTTTGTTTGGTGTTCCTGTGTCACGTAGAAGTTACTGTAATTTAAAAACATGAAATAATAAAAAAACACCACTGGGGTTTAAAAATGGCATCACACACAAATAAACATAAAAACAAAATGATTCTTTTATTTTTTATTTTAAAAAACAAACAGAAAAAACACAAGAAACCAGAGAACTTTCAGGATAGTCTCCGCACACAAGTGAGAGGGGAAAACCCGCAGAGGGAGGGGCTCTGGAGAGCGGCTGAGCCGTGGCGCCCCGAGAGAAAGAACAGCAAACGGCTCGAGAGTAGGAGAACCAACACCAGTTCTAGACTATTTTACATTGTTTATATTTAGTGAAGCAGAATTTACTGATACACTCTGACTTCTGAGGTTTACAACATCAAATGATCAGTTCAGTGCCTGTGAAGATCTTTATGGAGTCCACGGGAGAGCTGCATGATGGTGTTTTAGTATATAAAAACATATACTGCACTCTCCATATCTCACTCTCTATATCTCACAGCTTCCCATAAAATGTCAATTTGTCTCTGCAGGTTTTGGGGGGTGTTACGTTCCAAGATCACCACGTATCGTAAAAAACGCATTATGTTTTTGTAAAAAAAAATGCCTAAATTGCCTATTTTTATAGTGTAAACCCTAAATATGTCCCCAAATCTGCTCCCAGAACACTTTAATTTCATTTTAAACTCAGTTTAATGTATTACCCTTAAAGAAAATGTAAAGGCAAACAATCAGAATCAGAAAACTTTATTGCTTAAAAAACATTAGCATTAATGGTTAGCGTTAGCAGTGTGCACAGACTCGTACACAAAAGAAAAGGTTGAAATAACACTCTCTACCCACATGTTTAGACAGAGCACAGCTTACTAATACTAAATTAACTAAGAACTGTTGAAAATTTGTGTGTGGGGGGGTTAAAACACTAAAATATGAGGACAAGACACGGAGCAGTCATGCTATATGCTGCAGCAGCTTCTTCTTCTTCTTCTTCTTCTTCTTCTTCTTCGGCAGGAAAGATGTGTGATAGTGTGTCGCTCGACCTACAGCAGATATGACCTTGAAATCAGCCATATAGTAGATCACTAGGCCTAAAGAGTGCAGGGTGTAGTATTTTATGTTAAAAAACAAAGTGGATTCACCATTATGCAGGTCTCTGGTCTCCTGTGGACTGCATAAAGACCTCCACAGGCATGAGTGTGATCGCTGAACTGATAAGCATTTGATGTCTTAATCCGCCGCACTGTACTTTGATACTGTTAAACAAAAAGTCTGGCGACGAAGCGCTCAGGTGACGTAAAGCCTGCCCTTTGATTCTTCATGCAGCTTCATTAAAATTCCACACCTGTTTTGTGATGCTCGCAGCAAAAAGAGCGGCGAGCCCCCAGAGGAGTCATTTTTATTCTGGTGCACGAGTGCCTCTGCCAAGGTGTCACCTAATCGGGAAGAAACAGAGAAAACAACTGGCTGAGAATCCGCAGACGTCCGCGGCCCAAGCATTCCAATTAATCTCATAATGATGATAAAACCTCCCTTTTCAGCCCGCAAGCTCATTAATGCCAGGCATGTTTGAGGACGTGTGATGTCAGGGCGTTCTGCCACAGGCAGCTATTTTGCAGTTGCTATCTCCACCATCTAAAAACGATCTACTGTCCGTGAGTGGTTCGCTTTTTTTTGTAAGACTTTTGTATGGGTATTTTTGATGGGCGTTTTACTGTACAGAGACTCGTTCCTATGTAATGGACTTTCTTGTATTCCGAAGCCACTCTTTCCTTGCTTTTTTATAATTTATAATTGAAATCCATCTATTTTCTCTCTGAGCTCTCAGAGCTGATACTGCAGCAGGCAACAGTGCCGAGCAGCTCCTCATTTCTTTATATATGTTGTTTTGTATATGCCTTGTTGGTGCAAAAATATACGTTTATGCCTGTCACACAGTCTTATCTTTGGCATAATGAGAAGATTGCAGTACCACCCACTCAGCATTCAGCACCACCAGTATACTGATCATCGCCTGATCATCTGGAATCATCTGCTCCTGGTTCTTCACTGATTCAGGACTTCAGTTAGATGCTCTTTGTTCTGCTTGAATGATTCATACGTAGGTCACTGAGTGTCTTAACCAACAGAAGCATTCCTCTGAAACTGGTCAGCTTCAGGGACTGGACTGGAAATGAGAGGCTCTGAAAGTCCTTCAGGAAGCCTGGAGAACTGTTCTGTGTGGCTGAGAATAGCTTTTAATTATGCTAATGTGAATGTAACCCATTACAGTGTGACTGAATCAACTAGTGGACTTTAAAATACAGACTTATACAGTCGTATGCAGTGGAGTTATTGTCAGAATGATGACATCTAAGCCTAAAAAACATCATGCTCACATTGACTGGGTTAGGCCAGATCACTAGTCAAATCAAATGTCATACTGGAGGTTTCTCTGTAGCTAGGATTTGCTGATGTTGCTTTTTGATTCCGCAGCCAGAGGAGTTTCAGTGGGAGCATGTTTATCACACAGGCCAGAGAAAAGAGATGAAGACTGAGCTTTCTGGGTGCTACTGCATTTCTGTCCTTATGGAAAAGAAACACACACTTCACACATACAAGCATACTCTTAAATTCACTCCATCTTCATCTTCATACACATTCACTCTATTTTACTTACATCCATGCTTTCATTCACTCCCATTCACTCTATCTCTCATACACTCTCAAATACTTCCATACACTCTCATTCACTTTCATATACTCCTACTCGCTCTCATATACTCCCATTCACTGTCTGGTTCACTCCCATTCTCGCTTGCATACTTTCACACTCACTACCAAATTCTCTCTCAAATTTATGCAATAATAAGCCAGGGGGAGCACTGTGTCAGCATTTCCACCAGAATTTTTCTTTTTTCCCACTAGATTTATTTTCTTTGAGGAAACTTATGACTGTGTGACACAGATACATACACACACACACACACACACACACACACACACACACACACACACACACACACACACACACACACACACACA
>JBBPCW010000106.1:34593138-34611236 GCA_037974425.1 Phenacogrammus interruptus
GAAAAATATATCTCTCACTCTAAATGTGAACTCCACAGTTAGATGGGGCTCGGTGACCCCTTTCCAACGACCCCTCGCAAACCGTTATTAGCTGAAAACCGTTCACTTTCTGACAAAAGTAATGGGACACCGAGGTGAGGTAAATGGTGTTCAGGTCATTGGAAAGAGTGCAAGATAATTCCATGAAATGAACATGATTTACAAGTTTTGACTCACGAGTCACAGCACCCGAGTCCGAGTCCAGTCTCGAGTCGTTGAGGGAAGTCTAAAGTCAAGTCACAAGTCTTTGTTTGTGCGACTTAAGTGCGACTCAAATCCGAGTCTCAGACTCAAGTCCCCATCTCTGGAGTAAGGCAAACTAGTAGAGGCAGTGTAATGCCCCGGATGATGTTCTGCTGGAGAACCTTGGGTCCTCCATTCATGTGGATGTTACTTTGCCTCCTAAACACTGCAGACCAAGATCCCCCTTTTGCTTTGGTGGCACAAAGGGGACCAATGAAATTAGAAAGGAGGCTTTAATGTTATTGCTGATCTGGTGGGGTTTACAGGTTTAAAGACATCATTTTACTTTGCATTAAGCAAAAAAATTGTTACTGATTATTTATAGTTTTTTTTTTCTTGTTTTTATTGTTATTTGTTTTTCACCTTCAGTCTTCTCTTGATGTTTTGCTTATTCACTGCTTTTTTTCTTAAAGAAGTCGACATGATTGATCTGTAGATGCAGCACTGCACTGCCAGGCTGTGAGATCAGGCACGGAATAGGAGAGGTTGCAGAGGCATTGTGAGTGAAATCCGATCACGTTGTATTTGTATCAACATTATGTGACTGTCTGATGTCCACACATGGAAGCAGAGCCTGTGATGACCTTGTATGAGAATGTATTTCTCCCTGTAAACAAATTGCATCGTTCAAAACAGCATTTGCAAGAGAGCTGTCAGATATAATATTCTCATGCATTTAAAACTCTAATTAAAGTTAGAATGGACTTTTCTGCTCATCTCTAAATGCTTTTATGAGCAGTTAATGCATTAAGAAAGGAAGACGTGCCCTGAACGTTATGAATTCACTGCACTGAGACTGTTATTTATATTATGTGTTCTTGAGGAACAGTTCTCCAGGCTACCTGAAGGACTTTCAGAGCCTCTCATTTCCAGTCCAGTCCCTGAACCTAACAGGTACAGAGGAATGCTTCTGTTGGTTAAGACACACAGTGACCTACGTATGAATCATTCAAGCAGAACAAAGAACATCTAACTGATGTCCTGAACCAGTGAAGAACCAGGAGCAGATGATTCCAGATGATCAGGCGGTGATCAGTATAGTGGTGGTGCTGAATGCTGAGTGGGTGGAGCTCCTTTATCTAGGCTCCTTGTATCTTTAGACACTTTACAATAAAACATCTGTTCACATTTCTTTCATTTCATTACCTCAGTATGGCAGGAATAAAATAGTGTTTTTGCCTGAACAAGTTGATTCAAAGCAAGATATAAAGGAATTAGGTGGATTAAGATTTGGGTGTGTCTTAATAATTAATACTGATAACTCTATTTCTTGGCATATTTTGTTTGCTTTTTTTAGGCTACAGTCTCCCTTACTCCCCTCCCATCCATCATCTTGTCATGTCAAAATTGCATTCATGCATATAAATAAGTAAATATATATTTACACATCACACACACACACACACACACACACACACACACACGTGTGTGTGTGTGTGTGCACGTGTGTGTGTAAATATATGTGCATATCCCACTTCAGCATTCCCACCTCACATCTGCTCTTGTTGTCCAATTTATCAGCTCCACTTAGCATACAGGTGCACCTTATAGTGTACATTGACAGACAGAGTCCATCTGTGTCTCTGCATCATTTGTTTACCCCTTTATGCCCTCCTGCACACTGGTGATCCTGTGGGGCTATTGGCCATTGAGGGATGGGGCAAAGGGGGCTAACAAATGATGCAGAGAAACAGATGGACTACACTCTGTGACTGTGAACCATAAAAAATCGCACCTGTATGGTCAATGGTGCACAACAATGGACCATGAGTGTAGATGGAAGGTAATAAAGAGGCTTATCAGTGTTTACACGGTATATTTTGAGCCTATGAAGCTCACACTGATCAGCCACGGGGCTGTCTATTGGCTGTTTTAGATGTATGGGCTTATACAACAGGAAATATGACTTTGGAGTTGAGAGAAAGGAATGAAAAGAATAATTAAATGGATGGATTTACCAAAAACTGTGGTTCTAATGATGAATACTGTGACTGCTGGTACAGATCCCAGCCCACAGGCAGAACACGAGGCAATTTCAGCTTTATTAAGTACAACAAAGCCCCTCACGACTAAACATCCGTCTTCTATCTTTTCAGATAAGCTGTTTTCTTTTTGCTTTTCCAGTGTTTGATCACCTTATTGTGTTTCATTTAATAACAGTTCATAGTTACTTAGACATTTTTTTCTCGAATTAGAGTTTGAGACTAAGATTCTATTAGAGTTGGAGTTTGTCCTCCATTAGATCCCTCTCAGATCTCACAGACAAGAACAACCAGAACCCTCTCAGACCATACACATGCACAGAAGACAGGTTTGAGTTATAAGGGAAGTTTGTGTTAGTTTATGAGATGAAGACGTAAATGTTTTCCTCTGAACTCAGTGAAGAGTCTTCAGTTTCTGTCTGAAGACAGTGAGGGTCTCAGCAGTTCATTGCACCATTTCAGAGCCAAAACTGGGAAAAGTCTCAATCCAGGTCTTAAACCTTTGGGAAGAGTTGGGCGAGGGCTTGATGCTCTGAGAGGAAAGAGCTCTGATCTGTGGTCTGGTCTAGTGGACCAGTTTTGGCTCTGTAGACAAATGTTCATTTGAAATATTAATGCAAACAGCCAGATCAAGTGTTTTGAAATACAAAAAGCCAAACCCCTAAAAATGTGGCTCTCCAGTTATGAGTGCAAATTCTCAATGATTCACTCATGAAATTTTAAAACCCTTTTGACAAAAATGCTTTACAGTAAGTCTACTCTTATAAAGGGTTTATTAATTATTCATTATTTTTTTAATTAATTATGCTGTTAATTAGGTTGTAGACCATTTATAAGCACTTATAAACACATTATAACAGTCGTCATACATTGCGAGTTGTTAAGTCTATCTCATCTCATTTGCTAAGTCTATCTCATGTTTAAATGTCAACTTTATCAAATCTTTGTTAACATGATACTACCATTAAAACACCCTGCCAAACTTGTTTATAACTGCTTATTAATGATTTATTAATTAATGATTTTGAAACTTTCTTAACAACCTAATTTATAAACAGCTTAACAACCAAATTATAAATCATTAATAAAGAGTTATAAACTAGTTTTAATGGTTTAATGGTAGCAGAAGATTAACAAATCGTGAGCCTGCATCAGTGTATGACAACTGTTATAATTCTAATAGTCTTTGTTTGTGCAACTTAAGTGCGCCTTGAGTCCGAGTCTCAGACTTGAGTCCCCATCTCTGGAGTAAGGCGAAATAGTATTAATGATTTATAATCAGGTTGTTAATTAGACTGTAGATGATTTATAAATCATTAATACGTTTGGCAAGATCTGGAGTATTAATGGTAATAGCATGTCTGCAACCTAGTTAATAACCTGATTGTAAGCTCTTTATAAGGGTAGTCTAACTGTAAAGTGGTATAAAAAAGAGATTAGAAAGGAAAGAATCCTGCAGCAACTCTGACCTGCTGCTTCCTTAGAGGTTGACTGGTGAGTGGAACCAGCGCTTGCTAATCTATAAGTGTGATTAACCTCGTCTGATTGGCTCAGTTCACTCCGGTGTTAGGGCACTGTCTACAGGACATGGTTTTCAACCAGATACTCTTTAGCATGCAAGAAAAAAAATGTCAGTAAAGGAAATCGATTACCTAAATGACGAGCAACAGGGAGCAAAAACAGCTTTTGAATAGAAATTCCTGCATTATGTTTACGGTATGGAAGCATTGTTATGCATTATCTATATTTTCATTCTGACAGCTTAGTCGGCAAGGTCATTCCGCAGCCTTGAATCGTATATTAAGATTTTTTTTTTTTTTAAATTTAAAGGGTAAATAAATAAATAAATAACCCCCCAGTCTTTTGAACTGTCTGTCCTGCACCACACTTTTACAGGCTAATTAAGGTGTATTGGCAGGTCTGTATGAAGCAAACCTGATAATTTCCCAGGGCGCTTAAGATTAATATGTGTCATGAATCGACTTTGGTCACTTAAGCAGGCAATTAGTAAACTTAAATGGGTAATTAATGCTGTTTTGGACACAGGAGACCCCATAAACAGATTATAGCAGTACAACGGTAATTAGAGCTTTTTCTTTGATGTCTTCCTGAGGTTCGCTCCATCAGACATCTCCATGCTAATTAAACACAAAGTGTCTTTATTTGTGCTAAACAGCCTGAGTTTATCTTTCAGATTCTTGCTGTAACTGAAGTGAGAGGGGCTCAGATTCTGAAGGTCTGGGTTCTAGTCCCAGTCAGGGGATGCGTGCTCCATGCCTGGTCTCAAGGATTTCCTATATGGGTGGATTAGGGTGGCCTTTCAAACGGTACCTCTGCATTTTTTCTTTTTGTGGAAAAGCTACGACAGAAGCCTCAGGGGATGTTGATGCTTGGATTACCAGCATGACCTCAACCTCCTTCTCCATTAACTGTTGATCTCTAGAAAGACTTTGTAAGGTTGTTGTCTGTTCGGCTTTTAATCTGTGGTGGTAATTTGATGGGGAACAATTGTCCAATAGGCCTTAGTACAACTAGATAGTGTTTCTGCAAGAAAATGTGAAGTGAGTTTGCTATAATACCAGTGTTAGGACAAACCCAGATGTTTTTTTAAGGCCAGAAAAAAAGTTTGTTTCGAAAAACTTACACGCAGTTTGGGTTTGAACTTGATTCTCTTCATTCGGTGACTGGCAGCTTACTGCTGAACCACCAAGGGGGAATTACGGATAAGAATGGAATGGACTGAACTCTCACCCGAAATCATTACTTTAAATCGAACCACATCAAACAGTGTCGCATAACTGAAGCCTATGAGTTTGAGTTTGCAGTGTCTTTTGCTCTGTTGGTCCATTTTTTGACTCTTTAGCCTCCATAGTCGTGATATCACAGACTCTCTCTCTGACGAACATTTTACATGACTCGACTAGCCACACTCAGCCACAAAAATCAATGTTTTAAACAATCGGTATTCAGCCCCTGATCAGCCTATCCACAACTCTGTACAGGATATTAGCGGATGTTTGGACCTTTCATATTTCATAAACTGTAAGTGGGGAAGAGACGCCCAAATTCAAGCTATAAAATCTATTACTCTTACTACTACTACACTACTACTGCTACTACTATTAGTACTACTGCTAGTACTGTTACTACTGCTACTTTTGCTATTACTGCTACTATTACTACAACTACTACTACTGCTGCCGCCACCACTACTACTACTACTATTACTGCTACTATTGCTACTACTGCTACTGCTATTACTACTACATCTACCACTACCACTGCTACTACTATTGCCAAAACTATTACTATTACTACTAATGCTACAACTAAAACTGCTACTATTACCACTACTTCTGCTTCCACCACTACTGCTACTACTGCCACTGCTAATATTACTACTACTACTACTACTATTACTGCTAACACTACTACTACTATTACTATTAGTAGTAATAATAGTAGTACTAGTAGCAGCAATAGTAGTAATAGTGGTATTAGAAGAAGTAATAATAGACTATCACTATTACTACTATTGCTGCTACTACTACTACTACTACTACTACTACTACTACTAGGAGGTAGCTCAGTGGGTTCGAATCCTACCTTCAGCACCACCATTGGGTCCTTGAGCAAGACCCTTAACCCTAAGTTGCTCCAGAGAGACTGTCCCCTGTAGTTAGGGAATGAAAGTCGCTTTGGATAAAAGCGTCTGCTAAATCCTGTAAATGTAAATGTAGTAGTATTAGTACTACTACTACTGTTACTACTACTACTGCTACTAATAGTATTATTGCTACTACAAATAATAATTGTAACAATAATAAAAAACTATAGAAGAATAATAGTGTGATTGCTGAGACACACTAATAACCCAATGTATTTATACAGACCAATGGCCAGCGGGACTTTAGGGTGAGATGTCCAGCTCCTTTACTGTTGCAGCTTGTAGAAACCTTTCAAATGGTGAAGTTTTGATGTCATTCTTTCTTTCCTTTCTTTTTTCATTTTTATAGTTTCATAATAACATTTTTTTTTATTTTAAAAATCTCATATCTAAAACAATGACATTTTAAAGTGTAAGACCTTTGAAAACCCAAAACACTTTCACTATTCACTGCATTCCAACAAGGGTCTGTTTTATCAGGGTCAGCAGAGTGCAGTTTGAGTTTAAAAACATTCTGCTGTTATTTTTAGGAAACTTTTTCAAAGCCCATATAAACCCCGTTGATAATAATGATCAATCAAGATCTTTGTGATCCTTTGCAAGAAATGTGGACTAAAACAGTCAGTGGCAATGCAGTTTGCATCTTCAGCAAAGAGGAAAAGTGGAGGAATCATAGGTGGGATTAGTGAGTGGGTGACTCAGGGTACTCAATGGGCCACTCATGAATAATTTTGATTCGTATACTAGCAGTATGTGTTGATATCCGATCCTTTATGTAACAGACTCACTGAGCCCTGAGGTTCATGGTCTTTAACAGAGGAAATATAGATTGTTTGCAAGTGGCTGCAGCTTCAGAAGAGCTTCGCTGAGGCGGAGGAAGACTTTATTACACATTCCCAGGATACAACACAAAGCATCTCCATAATCTTCACCTCAGAGCGGCGCGGCGAACAGACTCATTTTCAATCATTTCTCGTGGCTCTATGCAAAACAGGCTGTCATGAATAAATGCATTTCAAAAGAGAGTTAAAACATGCTGCCACACATGGAGAGATGGGATCTCACCAAGCTTTCCAAGAGAGGAGAATTGCTGGTGTGTACTTGGAGATAAAGAAGGGGGTTGGTTTGGAGAGTGGGGGAGGTTGATGTGTTACCTATGCTGGCACGCTGTCAAACATGTGTACAAGTATTAGTGATGGCATTGTGCTTTTTGTACTGAGGTCTGATGTCCACACCTCCTCTCTCGGCCACTCATGAGCTGAATCTGTGCCTCAGCAGTGTTTGAGAGTTTTAAAAGCAAACTTGGTTCGCTCATTAAAAAAAAAAAGAGGAATCAGTCGTTCGTAACACTTTAACACACTTTTTCCCGAAGCAACCCAAAGACACCGGAAATGAATTGCCCGAATCCCTCAAGGAATTCAGTCCCAGAGAGTGTAAAACTGTCATACATTATTCAAACCTCTGTCTGCCACTCCTTAAAAGATGTTAGGTTTGCATATTTGCATAATACTTGGTGCCTTCGAGTGACAATTTACAACCAATCGTATATCATCGCTCTTGTAACCGAATTTCACATCTCAGAAATGGGAACGTAGGAGAAGAAATTAAAAAAGAGTTCTTAACTTTAAGGTATGTGAATGTAAAATTATTTCATTTTTATTGGTCCATTCTTCAAACAATGTAAAGCATAAAAAAGACAAGAGAAAAATGAGCAGTGATGATACGCTGCCATTACAAAACACAGAAGAAAAACAATGTTATAAAAATAGATTTAAAAGATGTAAGATATAAAATAATTAAAATTAAGTTTTATATTTGTGTCATGTCATGGTGCCAGTGGAAGGAGGCGCAGATGCAGGTTTCCTTGTTTTAGACAAATAAAGACAAACAAAAAGGCATGAGCGCCTACACACAAACAAAAGACCAATCTGGATCTCTAACAGAACTAGATTAAGGGTTAATGTGACAGTGGACCAACACCAGTATCACAAAACAAAGCCTCTTAAATTCTAAACTGAACAGAACCAAGAACAAATCAAAACATAGAACCACTTCACTAAACCTCCTGCTGGCTGTGAACACTTGCCTAGCTGGACTGCACATGTCAAAATAAAATTCTCTATACAAAATAGTGGTGGGCCGTTATCGGCGTTAATGTGCTGCGTTAATGTGAGACTCTTATCGGGCGATAAAAAAAATATCGCCGTTAATCTATTCACAAAGTTGGGTTGGGAGCTGGGTCTGTACTACACAAGCTATGATGACTTTCACCTTGATATTTTAGCACGGATTTACTCTCTTTCTCTTTGTCTGTCTGTCTCTCTCTCTCATTTTAAACCCGTCTCGCTCTCTCTGTTTCTCTCTCTGTTGCTCTCTCTCTCTTTTGCGCATTCTCTCTCTCGCACGTGCACGCTCTCTCTGTGTCTCTCTCTCTCGTTCGTGACTTTTCCGGAGCGTGCGGATCGTCTCTCCCTCGCTTTCTCTTTCTTTCTCTCTTTTACTCTCTCTCTCTCGCGCTCCCTTACTCTTTCTCTCTGTCTCTCTCTCTCGCTCTCTCTCTTACTCTCTCTCATTCCTGACTTTTCCGTATTTAAACCTCGGGTTTATATTTACATTTTCTTTAAGGGTAATGTATTAAACTGAGTTCATAATGAAAAAGTAATCTGGGAGAACATTTGGAGGGATATTTATGGTTTACACTATAAAAATAGGCATTTTAAGGCATTTCTTTGACCAAAACACAAAAGGGTATTTCACTATACGCGGGTGCTCTTGTAACATAAACCCTGTGAATAACGTATACCTACTTTGAAACAGAGACGTCACTAGGACGGAAAGACAAGGGGGGCATAGCCTTAGCCCCCAGGGCTGTAGGAACGAATTAGCGTGTATAGATGGCTGAAAACCTTTTACCAAACCTTTCCTTTCACTTAAGGAAACAAGAAAAGTTAAGCAGTGAACAGTTATGGACACTCATTGTATTGTTCTGTTAAACTGAGTACAAACGGTGCTACCAGAGAAATATTACTGAATGGGCTCAGTAATACCAATCAGCCAGTACATCAACAGCCAGTACATCATTTTAATTCAATAATGATAGCTAGACTTATTATTTTTGATTTCAATTCATAGTCTTGTTTCTATTAGAAAACCCCCAACGATGCCACAGGTCCTCATCCTCAGGGCTGCTGGTCTGGACGCTAGCAGGGGCACTGGCATTGGCATGCTCTGGAGGGGCAGGAAAGCCTGCATCCTGGGTGCAGGCATGGGAGCCGGCAGCTGCATGCTCTGAACAGGCGTGGAAGCCTCCTGGGGGCCGGTTTGGGCAGAGCTCTGTGCACTAATTCTGGGCTCGTTGGAGCCACCAGTGTGGGAACAGCGGGACACGTGAGCTCGCGGCTTTGGAAGAGGCTCACCAGACCAGCAGGGGGTTCATCGTTTGGGGCGAGTCGGACACAGCTGTGGGTGGATGAGCTCTGGAGGAAGTCGGGGAGTTCTTGGGCGGCTGGTCAGTGGATTGGAGATGGGAGTGTTGTGACCCACCTCGCCTCCTATGCCCCCGAACTGTGGAGCTCCCGTCTCGCCATCTGGCGAGCCTTTGCGGGAACTCCCCCTCAGCCAGGCCGAAGACAAGGGAGCCAGCAAACAGGAGCCAGGATCACAGGCGCTTTGGCTGACCTGCTACTCCAGATGTACCAATAATCCTCTTCCTCGGAGCTGAGCAGATGGAGAACCGCCTCTCACCTGCATTGGTTTCCCCCATGGCTGGGTCCGGTTTGCCTTACTCTGTGGGCCCTTCGCCCAGGTGCCATATCTGGTACCGCAAAACAAAGCCTCTTAAAATCTAAACTGAACCAAGAATAAATCAGAACATAGAATCACTTCAACGATACCATCAGCTGGCTGTGAACACTCACCCAGCTGTGAACACTCACCCGGCTGGAGTACACATGTCAAAATAAAAGTCCCTTTAAACAAAGCAGCCACTGACCATGGACATGACAATTTAAATGATAAGCAGAGCACTATGTGAAAACATGACAAATAATTATCTAAATTGATCACAGTCATTTTATATATTTTTAACTTTGGCAACTTGTCAAAATGCTTTAAATGTTGAAATGAAACATCTAAAATGCTTAAAGCTGCCTAAGACAGTATAAGAAAGTGTAATATCACTGGATCTTAAATATCTGAAACATTTCCTAAAATATAGTGACTAAAACTGCAGAGTTTGTTTGTACTGTATATGTGGTGTTCTCCCAGAGAGAAGTTTTCTCCTGTTCTGTTTAGTTGAGAGTGACATGGTCAGTTACCACCTCCTGATTACTGCAGAAGAAAAGTGACGTGAAGGTTCTGCATCTCCCTCAGCATCGCTCTGGTGATGAAAGACCTCTAAAAGGTCATGTCTAAGTGAGGAGTCTTTTTTCCCCGTGAGTCTGTGCCACTCACTCCAAACACACTTTGCTCACATAAGGGAGTCCAGGAATAGGTTATGAGGAACATCCAGGGACAAAAAAACGTCCAGTAGACTATTACTTGTTTACTCCCACAGACTGATGTTTTGAATCTACTGAATAAAATCTATTCAAATTCCTTAATTTTTCAGCCCTCCTTTTATATTTAGGACCAATGTGACCCCAATCAACATTTAATGTCTTTAAATAAATAACTGATATAATACTTCATATTAAATATCCTGTACGCATCTTGTACATTGGCCACTGGGGCCACTTTGACTGATAAGAAATATCAGTATTGTACATACATTTGTTTTGATATTGAGGGTAATATGCTGTAATATGTCATTCTGTAATCTTCAATAAATAAACCGCTTTGTTCTGTAACTGAATGTGGGGGATTTCTTGAATGTATGTTTTATTTAAAGCACTATTTAGGTGACTACTAGTCAAACTGACCCCAAGAATAAAGGATCTAGGCAAATTTTAACATAATATGAGGGTTAAATTCAGAATGTTTCTATAGCATGGGCTCTTTAACAATATCCATTAATCCATCCGTCCATCCATTAATTCTCTGAACCACTTAATCCAGGGTGTTTTGGAACAGTAGCAGCGAACTTTCTTACTTCTAATTGCTTGACGTCACACTGCAAAATTCATACAGTAGTTCATCTGAAACAAAATTCATCTGACAGACCTTCAAGAACACTGAAGGGTTAATCTGTGTGAGTGTGTGTTTACAGACACACACACACACACACACACACACACACACACACACACACACACACACACACACACACACTAGAAGCAATTTTATATCTCCAGTCCACCTGACCTGTAGATGTTCAGACTGTGGGAGGAAACCAGCACTCCCGGTGACAAGCACACACACAGAAAAAACCCTCAGCCTTCTCCCCATTGTGCCAACTTTTTTAACAATATCTGTCCAGTCAAATGAAGAGCAAATCAATAATAACAACCACAGATTAAATGTTGTGTTAATAGCACTCAGTCCACACGACAACTTGGTGCAGTTTTTTTTTTATGTGCCGTATTTTATTCTTATTATTCTTATTTTAATCTTTCTTTCGTTACAGTGCCAGTCTGTGCCAATCTGACACCTGAGTACTAAATACAGACAAACAAAACAGTGTGTTAAATGTGTTAAGCAGTCAATATAGCCTTTTCTTTAAGTACCAATTCAGGCGACCTAAATGGAAAACACTGTTTTTGAATGAAATGAAGAAAACGTTGAATAATAAAACAAATGTCTCCGTTCAAAAAGGGGGAAAATGACAACAAAAAACAACATTTATCTGAGCCTAAAAATGGCAAGACTAGCAGAGGGAGGTGTGTGTGTGTGGTGATGAATGAATGAGGGATGGTCCTCCAGTAGACTAGGTCTGAGATGAGTATGAGAGTTGACTCAGGTGAGGATGGACTGGGGATACTGCAGTCTCCTCAAACGGCTCCTCTGCATCACCACAACAATCTTTTAACCTGTCAGGGTTCATCCACTCAATCATGGCCAATCATGAATATTGTAGGTGCGAGTGGGACGGGGCAGGGAGCTGCATGTTTAAACCATGGCCCTCTGTCTGCTACCCCCCTCGCCCCACAGACACACACTCCTCAAACACAGCTTATCTGTTCCATTCGGAAATGTGAATTGCCGACTTAAACGGTTCCATCTGCGTCAGTATAAACACTGTAATGGCACGTAGATGGCCGACTGAATATTTTATGGATACAAAATGTTTTCAGTGTTTGTCTTCACGGCACCGAGTGGAAGTTAATGGTAGTCGTAGATAGAAATTCCATATATTACTACTTTCCATATATTCCATGTATTACTACTCTATATTAATAATATTACTTTAATTAATATTATATATTGCTAAGGATTATTATAGATTAGACTATGCTAATTAGGATTATATCAGGATTAGGGTTAAGGATTAGACTAGGGATAGGGTTAATTAGGATTACATTATGGTAAGGGTTAAAGGTTAGGGTTAGTCTAGGGTTAGGGTTCATTAGGATTATGTCAGGGCTAGGGTTAAGGGTTAATTTAGTGTTAGAGTTGGGAGGGTTGGCCAGGGTTTGTTTAGGTTAGGTTACAGTTAATTTAAGTTTGTTATATTTCGTCTATTTTGTATAAATTTGCACAGTTGCCAGTGTTCTTTTATATGTGCTGTTTTGTTTACAAAGTAGATGCACACAACTCTCTCCACTCCATACAGAACAGGCTTATTCTGAGAACCCACCCCTGCAAGCGTCTGCCAAGATATTTTTGGCGACGTTCTAAGAGTATGTTCTCAGGTTCAAGAAATACATTTTTAAGCGCATACAGTCGTACACAGAAGCTCGGATGACCCCGGCCAAATAACATGTTTTATTGATTTTTAAAATGGGTTAACGCGTCGTCTCCAGGGAACAGATTTAAATGCATTTTTCTGCAAATGTCAGTGCACAGTTTGTTTATTTGCTGAGTTAAAATGCGCTCTGATATATGGTCATATTTTCTCTTCAGTTTCACAATAGATCCCCTGCACTGTGTGCATGTTTTTGCCTTTGTATCACTTTATTCCCATCACTATGTCCTTCTGTTTTCTAAGGAAAACTAAAAGAGCAGAGAGATTTTATTTTGTTTGCCAATTTTATTTATCTACAGTATTAAATCCACCTCTCTTACTGAGCACAACGTCTTGTGTATATAGAATCGTGTAATTACTGTTAAGCATTATCAGAGTATTTTCTGGAGAATTTATATCTGTTTCTCTGTGTCTGTGCAATAAGCAATTTGTTCTGGGATTTGTGATTCTGATGATTCTGCAGTAAATGGGATCTCACAAATATAGTAATACCAACATGTGTGTCTAATAAAATGAGAGAGTGCACAAGGAGCTTGCGTTTACCATGTGTAACCGGTATTTACAATGTTGTCAGCTGCTCAGGTGCAATCGGCTTGAGGTTTACAAGGTACGTCTGAGTGCATCTTATGTGTGTCTTCATCGTAAGGAACCGAGCCCTGGAACCGAGGGTGGCAAGACGTTTATCAATTCATCAAACGTATGAGTGGTGCAGAGATGGGGACTCAAGTCTGAGACTCGGACTCGAGTAGCACTTAAGTCGTACAAACGAAGACTTGTGACTTGACTCAAGACTTGACTCGGACTCTGGTGCTGTTATTTGTAAACAGTGTTCATTTCACTGAATTATTTATTTATATCTCGCACTCTTTCCAACGACCAGAAAACCACTCACCTCGCCCCGTGTCCCATTACTTTTGTCCGAGGTGAACAGTTTTCAGCTAATAACTGTAAAAATGACTTGTGAACATCTCTGGAGTGGTGTGCACAGGGCTCCTCCTAAAGGCTGAGCTCATCACAGGTTTGCTACCGTATTGCAGCGCTCACTGGCATACAAATCGAATAGCACCGAATCAGTTGTCAGCCCAAATCACTCCTGATCATTCGTTATGCAGGGGCTGTAATTAAGTGTGGCTGAGATGACAGGAATACCACTAGAGAGGTCTGACCTCAGGTCTGGCCTTTAATAAAGAGACATTAAATAAAGTGTTGCTTCCCTCCTGTGAGGCCGAGCGGTCCACATAAACCCGGGTAATTGTATAGTTATTTGTCTCTTTCCACTCTCACCGTTTGAATTTACCCTTAATTGAATATTGATTTGTTTGTTTCACTCTCTTTCGGACTGCATTACATATTTTGCTCAGAAATCGAGCATGCATGTTCCAGATGTTTCATTTATGGAAAGAGTGCCTGAGGGCTCCGGTTTCTGAGTTCCATCATTAAAGAGATCAGATAGCATACTTAAGTCTAAATGAATCAATTTGCTAAAACTTAATATCATATCACATAAGCACTGTGTGTTGTTTGAATATTTGTTTGATGGTTGAATCAAATGAATACCATCCTCAGTTTTCCCTGTTTGACATGTTAAACACTGATCCCTTGACTTTTCACTTGATTGTGGTTTGAGCTCCGTGCCCAGATGGCAGCAGATGATGTGGCAAGGAGTGTGGATGTTCCATGGCTGCGGGCCAGCTGAGATTGGCATCATTCCCTGGGTGGACCCCAGTTGTTATGGGCTGCAGTTTAAATTAACTCTTAGAACATGGACATACTGAAAGCGCAAGAAATGGTAAATCGTCATCATACAGCCAAACGACTCCTTATATGGAAGTTCCCCCGGTGTGTGTTGGTGCTTGAGAGGTTAGACGTCATGCTGAGCTTTGTTTGATGTTCCTGTGTCCCGCAGAACCAAAGCTACTGTAATTTAAAAACGTAATAATAAAAAACATCACTGGGGTTTAAAAACAGCTCCACACACAAATGAACATAAAGAACAAAACTGAAGGATCTTTTAACCTGGGAGAATTTTCAGGATAGTCTCCGCCTACAAGTGGGTTGGGAAAACCCATAAAAGATAGGGGCTCCGGACAATGGCGGAGCAGTGACGCGCCGAGAGAAAGAGCAGCAAACGGTGAGCGTGTAGGAAAACCAACAGAACCAACAGTTCTAGACTGTTTTACACCGGTTATATTTACTGAAATCAGAGTTTACTAATGAGTTCTAAGGGTTAAAAACATTTAGCTCTGTCCAGCTGAACGTATAGGTTTGTGTGTTGCAGGCATGTGGCTCTTCAGATGTTCTTCAGATATGACCCTTTTAGCAAACTGGGCCAGTTAGCGTGGTTAGAGTCTTCCCACAAAGACATCGACTCGACTACCCTAGTGTGTGCATGTAAGTGAGTTTGTGTGTGTATGGACTTCTTAATGCAGAGACAGAAGCTTTGAAATATTTAGGCTCGGGACTCTCCATATCAATTATTCAGAGATGCTGTTCTAAGACAAAGTGTTTGCCATATGTCTAAGACAGAGTCTACACATGTGGAGCGAGTTTGTAGGTGGATTTGCATTTGAGCTCATTTCTCAGAAGCAAAACAGCAGGTAAGAAAGATGTATAGAAGAATTTGTGAACTCTAGGTTTGACTGACTTTGGCTTTTAGCTGGTTGTTCTCATCTACAAATTGTCATTCAAATAAAAGGTTAAAAGAAGGTCATTGGTTTCTGTATGGCGTTTAAATCTTCTCCTGTGTCTGTGTGGGTTTTCACCAGGATCTCCAGGTTCCTCCCACAGTCCAAGGACATGAATGTCAGGTGGACTGGAGATACTAAATTTACCCCTAGATGGGTGTGTGTAGGGTGGATGGATGAAGTAAACCATTTATGGCATCATAATTTTGAATTCAACCACTTTTACACAGTTTGCAATTGACGAGAAACTTCTTCCCGTTGTGTAACAGATTCGTTTTACCTTTAAGATAACAGGAAGACCTTCTTCCTAGCTTTAAAACTGTAAAACTACAGGCCCAGTGTCCTGCACAGTGTGGCAGTTTCCCTGTCCAGACACACCTGATTCAACTCACCTGTTAGTTGTTTGTTGTTAGAGAAGAGGAACAACTAAACTGTGCTGGAAACCAGCCCACCAGAACCTGACTTGGGAAACTACTGTGGTATTGATATACACTCAAAGGTACAAGACAAAGGTGGCAGAGAGGGTTGTTGGTAAAATGGCAGAAGAACCACCTTAGATCTTAAATAATCATTTTATAGATTGTTTCTACGAGAACCATTCTTGTAAATTAGATGTTTTTTATAGTTATAGTATAACTATAGTTATTTTTGCATTGCTATAGTCACACAAAGGTACAGTTTTAGGGCTTTCCCTAGAATAACATGTCCAATTTGGACTCTTTGTTTATAGGAGTTTAGTTGAATAGTATAGTGTTTAAGAGATAAAGATCCCTTCAGCCACAAGAGAATTACCAAGATGTTATAAGTATAGAGCCAGGCTGAGCCGACCAAATCTAGGATACAATTAGTGGAGGGGGGGGAAAGAATTACACAGAAGAAACACACATTCACTTCTCATATTGCTTCCAGCTAAACAACTGTCGGTTACAAATTAGCTTTTCTCCTGTAAAAGCGTCGCAAGCAGGGAAAACTGAGTAGAATTCAATTAGTGTCACTGCTCCAAGCTCACTCTTAGGTGGCCAGAGAACAGGGCTTTAGTTTGGTCAAATGGGTAATGAAGCTACAATCAGTGTCTCTGAGACGTTTTGTTGCTTTGCAGTATCTCTGGAAGATGAAAAAGGCTAACGTACAGATGGTGGGTCTTCAAAAAAGGATGTGTGTGTAAGTGTAAAATGCCCATTTGTTATACGAGGACACACCACCACAGCACACAGTGTGAACAGCACAAAATTGTTCTTTGCATTTAACCCACTTAACACATTTAACTCATTTAGAACATTTAACCCACTTAACCCATTTAACCCATTTAAACCACTTAACCCATTTAATCCACATTTAACCCACTCAACACATTTAACCTTTTTAACTCATTTAACTCATTTCACACGTTACACATTTTACACATTTAATCCACTTAACATGGTTTAACGCACTTAACACATTTAATACATTTAACTCATTGAACTAATTTAACTCACTCAACTCAATCACCAAGCGATTCAGTAGGCTGTCAGGAACACAGCACTCCGGGAGCAATGTGTGGGGACAGTACCTAGCTCAAGGGCATTTCAATGGTGCCACTTCGTGACTCCACCACACAAACCGTATTTTAAAAATTTTGAGACTCAGGTAAAAAAAAAAAAAATCTAATTTTGCCAAAATACAGCCTGGGTGAAAAGCTGTGTCTTTTTCAGTTATACAAAGAATAATAATAAATAATAATAAAAATAAAAAAACAACAGTAGTGGGACTCAAACCTCTTAGGTATTAAACTGTTGTTGGAATAACAGAGTTAATTTAACCTCCAGGAGAGTCAGTGAAACCCAAGAATCCCCAGTGCACCAAGGGAGGATGATCATCAAGCTGCACTTTAAAGTAACACTGAGCCTTTAAGGTAATAATCAGTCATTGGGAATGCAGTTCAAACATTTAACTTCTAAGAGAGAGGAATGAAATTAGGATGAAGGGGGACATTCGAAGGCCAGTGTTACTTTACTCTTTCTCTCTCTCTCTCTCTCTCTCTCTCTCTCTCTCTCTCTCTCTTTGTGTTCTCAGAGCACAGCGAGCCTCTGCAATCTCCAGTGTAAGATGAGGTCAGTCAGCAGATCATCTAATGGTCATCCTGTATTCTTGGTTGACCTGACAGAGTGGGCGTCACATACTATTGAGTATGGCACCTCTGCTTGTGACACACTCTCATTTCCTCCGTATTAATCAAACGGCTGACAGAGGGGAAGCTGGTGACTAATCAAATGTCACAGCGACTCCAACAGAGGTGCAAATCTGGAGAGATGGGATCTGAAACGAAGTGTGAGGAACAAGCCACCTTAGATTGCCTGTACTGTACTGACCATACTCCTCAGGTCTGTAATGCGATTCCAGGAAAATGTCAAATACTGCATGATTTAGGACCCAGATTAAGCCTTAGTCTAGACTAAGAAGAGCATCTAAAGGCAATTCACCACTTGGGCTGAATTTATTATAAGACTAAAAACAATTCAGATTTAGCCTTAGTCTTAAGCCATAAGTTAGTCTAAGCCATTAGTCATAGCCACAGATTAAGCCATAGCTGTTGTTGATTTAAGTACAGCTTTACAGGTTTAAGAACAGTTGTGGACTACTTTAAGCACTGATGTACGTCG
>JBBPCW010000106.1:34644406-34657743 GCA_037974425.1 Phenacogrammus interruptus
ACCAGTATACTGATCACCGCCTGATCATCTGGAATCATCTGCTCCTGGTTCTTCACTGGTTCAGGACTTCAGCTAGATACTCTTTTTTGAGGCATGGTTCAAGACTTTTAGATAGTACTGTGCCATTTCCTGGTCAATGTAATTAATCAAAATCTTCCCTCATTAAATTGTATATGAATGAAAAATTAATTCTATCTCCCATAATTATAGTTTTAATACTGTACATATGTAGAAATGCATATAACACAGATGCATATATATATACACTCACACTCCAATAAGAAACAGATTCACAGGATGGGAAAATAAACAAACAAACAAAACATTTATTTATTCATTCACTGATGTGAATATTAATGTTTATATGAAAATTAGCCCAGTGCGATTAAGATCATGCATTATGGCGTCTGCTTTATGCTGCATTCCGTGTCCATATTATGCTCTGATAGATAATTTCACATGGTGCATGTTTTCGCTCGCGTTGGGAATTTATAGCTCTACCCATGTGATAAAAGACCGACATGAAAGCTATGGTACTTTCCAAATTAGAATATATGACAATATATTAAATGATATCGTAGTCCAACCCAACACCCCTGAAACATGACCACCTCCCCAACTCAATCTGACAATGTCCACTGCCATTGGATCAGAGTTCCGTCAGTCACTGCTAGTAAATTTGACAGTGTCCAACGCCAATCACTGCTTGTAGATTTAACAACAACTAATTCCATTGGGTCAGAGCGCTACCAGTCACTTACTTTAAATCTGTCAATGTCTAACATTGGATCAGAGAATTGCCAATAGCTGCTGGATTTGTGATGAGGAATAACAGTACCAAATTTTTAAAACAGGAGGAGGGACATGAGTAAATTTGACAGGCTAGAAATGCCCCCAACACCACCATTCCCTCAAAAATTGTGATTGCACTGAAGCTAGGGGCAGCAAAATTCCAGTCCTTTCATTTCCAGTCCTAGATTTTGTAACGACTGCTAGTCAACCGAGCTATTGATGTAACCTGGTCACCTGATGTCATGCCAACCGGTGACGAAAAAGTCCAGGACAGATTTCAAGGTTCTGAGTTTCTCTGTGATATGCAAATAGCATGAGCTTGATATTCATAGTGGCATGGAAAGATAAACAACTCAGTAATCAAGGTCATGCTGCATCTCCCTTACCTTTATTCTGATAAAAGGTACAGTTTCAGACTTTAGCATGAGGTACAGGATGGACCTCTCCAAATATAAAGGATGTATGTTGTCTATCAAGGTAAATACACTCAGATTCCTTTGAATCTGCATAATTACACCAGCAGGGTCCTCGCAGGGCTAAAAGGAGAAGTGTGCGAAAGTGACATCTGGCACCATGGGCAGCAGTTCTTACACAGCACAAACTGGGTCGATGATCTGAGCCCCAGGTTCACTGAATGCAGCAAAACGCAAGAAGACTCTATTGATGCTACATATAAATCATGAATAAATCATTGAATAAACAGATGTTTTATTCCTTTGTTTTGAAAAGAAAACTCGAGAAAAAAAAGAGCTGCAGTTTGAGGCTGAGAGAATGAGTTTTTTGAAAATATTCAGCTTCTGTGAATCAGAGGCAAGTTGGTTTTAGTTTATGGATGGAGGTTCTTTAGCTCTGGGTGCTAAGGTTGAGCATTTATATCATTTATTTTGATACGCTTGCCATATAGTGGGAATTTTCAAGTAGATTTGTTGTGCAGACTGGTATATAAACACAAGGTTACCCAGATACTGCCTCTAATAATGTGCATTCAGCACCACCAGTATACTGATCACCACCTGATCATCTGGAATCATCTGCTCCTGGTTCTTCACTGGTTCAGGACTTCAGCTAGATGCTCTTTGTTCTGCTTGAATGATTCACACGTAGGTCACTGTGTGTCTTAACCAACAGAAACATTCCTCTGAAACTGGTCAGGTTCTGGACTGGAAATGCGAGGCTCTGAAGGTCTTTCAGGAAGCCTGGAGAACTGTTCCTCAAGACCTAATATTAAAAGAAGTTGGCTCTTGAGAAGTAAAGTTTGAAGAAATGAGGGCCGACTCAAGACTTTTGCACATCACAGTGTGTTTCATAAAACAATGTTTTACTGTTAAAAGCCTCATCCATTTTTGAGATGTTTGACACATGGATGTTGTTTTGGAGGTAAATCTAAAACCATATTTCACATGCGAACACACTCTGGAACCCAAGTGCTTCCTATTCACAAACACAACACATAGACACACTGTTCTGACATAAACAAAAATCATCTTGACTGCCACTTTAAATGCATTTGATTATATACTGCACATTTTCTGTCCTGCTGCTGCTATTTTCACTATTATTTATCGGCGTCAACCTCAATCTTTGCATTTTTGTACACATATTGACTGTAGAGTACAGTATATGTGATAGAACTGTATTTACAGACACTAGTGCTGATTCTGCTCCTGTCAACTGTCCTGTATGTTGTCCTATAAAACTGCACTCGTTTTTTTGCCTTGCACTCTCTCTCTTTTAGTAGTCCGGTCCGCACTTGTGTAGTCTTGTGTTGTTTCTGTTATTGCGCCATTTTTATTGGAGAACATTGTGGACCTGGAGAAACTTTGCAGTCCTGGAGAAACTCTGTGATCCAGGAAGAACTTTGAGGAATGTTGTGGTCCAGATGGAACGCTGTGGTCTTGGAGGAACGTTGTAGCTCTCGAGGAAAATTTGTGTGGCTTGACTGTGTACTGTGTAAAATGACAGTAAACACCTACTTGACTTAACTTAGCCATGATTTTGGACACAGACGGGACATAGATGGCATCAAATGGCTGCACTTTTGGTCATTGACTGAAATTTTTGCCAAAGGCGATGAAGAAACTGCTGTTAAACTTCACAGCTTCCTCTGGGATAAGAATAGGAAAATAGTGACAATGGAAAACACTTCAAGGCAAACGAAGCTAAACCAGGACATTCAAAACAGCTGAGAAAAGTTTCTTGTTCTTGATTTTGCCTGATCTGTGGATTCAGTGCTCTTATGCATTAACCCCAAGCTGAGGTTAATGATGTAGTATCTGTACACGGATGATTGGCTCCTATAACTGCTTGTGACAGACACTGAGGGAAGATTGAGTAGCTAATAACATTTTGGTCCGTGTGATTATGAGCTAGATACAGTAGATCATTTCACTCTTTCATTGTTGTAGTTGGGAAGGAAAATATTTTAGGACAAACAGAGCTAAACCAGGACAGTAAAAACAGCTGAGTAGAGTTTCTTGTTCTCGATTTTGCCTGATCTGTGGATTCATGACAGCCAGCTCTGTGTATCAAACAGAAAGCCTGAATTACTCCTCAACACTTTTAATTCACACTGAACATAACATACAGTGTGATAACTATTCATCATCATATTCCTGTTGTTTGTATTTATTATATTTGACCTGACTGGGGATCTGTCCTGGTGTTTCTCCACAGTATGCTTTATGAATAATGAGGCTTTTTTTGCTTCCACAAATTATTAGGTTTTGAATATTTGGGTCTAAAAATATGAAGTAGCTAATATTTGGCTGATTTATATCTAGCCCAATGTGTAGATTCACATAGCCTGTTATTCAGTGTCAATTGTGTTGTGATACTTAGAGAAAAAACCACGATAGTTTCATTCTCTGTTTGGGCTCATTTCACAAAGTCTTTAGTCACTATATAGTGCGGCTCTAAAATCTACAATACTGCATACATAAATGAATGTTTATTATTGTGCCAGACACAGACCAACTGTAACTAAACAGCAATATTTAATGCAGAACTGTTCTAATTTACCTCATAAGAAATCTGTATTTAATCAATTTGCATGACTGCAATTAGACTAATTTCTGTTAGTGCCCTTATGCATTAACCCCAAGCTGAGGTTAATGATTTAGTAGCTGAACACGGATGTTTGGGGCTTATGACTTCTCATGACAGACACTGAGGGAAGATATTGACTCTTGAGCAATAACATTTTGGTCAGTGTGATTACGAGCTAGATAGATCATTTCATTGTTTCATTGTTGTAGTTGGGAAGGGGCTCTCAAATGTAATGCTACAGTGTGTGATATTGGTGGGTGTTATTGATTTTAGCCATCCCATCCAATATTGTGACCAGCCGTCACTGTTCTTAACTCAGATCCAATCCAGAACCAAACAAATGAGAGTCTTTATAATGTTCTCCTCATGTTGGTTTGGTTTATAGAACCAGGAAAGTCATTCAAAGCTAGGAACATGATACCTGTATTTTCAGCCTGCTCTGTTCTCCGTGACTCAAAACCTGATACCACATGTTCAGCAGGAGACCCTTTTCAGCATCCATCAAGTGCTAAATACCTAAGGAATAAACAAATTAGCACATCTATTGATTACACACACTGCTGCCTCACTGCACATATAAAATACAGCTGATATCTCAGCACCCTGGTCCACACTCTGCAGCTCAGTGCTGCTAACCTGAGCTGTGCTACATCTCAGTGATCTCAAACTAATATGCTGTTATTCTTACTGCTGGTAAAATAAATGGCTTTAACATTAATAGAAAATGAACAAATACAAGACCCCCACTTTAGAAATATTGTTATGATGTTATGATGTTAATAAGATAATATAATAATAATAAGATAAATGGTAGTAGTAGTAGTAGTAGTAGTAGTAATAATAATAATAATAATAATAATAATAATAATAATAATAATAATAATAATAATATATGATAATGATGATGGTGATGATCATGATGATGGTTTTTGTTATTTGTATTGTTGTTAATGTTGTTGATAATGATTAAGATGATAATGATCATTAAGAATAATAAGAATAAATGTTTTCTACTTCTTTTTTATTTTACCAGAAGCAATAAAATATTCTTATAATTATTATTATTAAATAAATGGATAAATAATAACTTTGTGCAGTTTGTACAGTTCTTTTTATATTATATAATATACACGAAAAATAGAAATAAAAATAATAAAGAGAGCAGCTATGCAAATCCTGCCCAGAACCGATGGTGCTGTATGGCTTCATTGTAATATTCCGGTGAACTGCTGACTGTGCGCTTCGGATCTTTTATCCAGAATAAAGATTAAATATTGTTGTGTGTGACCAGAGGGACATGTGCGATGAGTCATGAGTATAAAATAGCCGGCCCAGGCCAGGCCAAAAGGTGGCAGCGTGTGTGAATTATATAGTTACCTGTAATCCGCCCTGTGTCCTTTCTGCCGCGAGGTTAAAAGCAGATAATCTGCTCTCATCATTTAATCGGACAAAATGTTCAGAATTAAGGCAGGTGTCCCAGCTTAACACCACTCTGTGTGAATTACCAGCAGGAAATAGGTCAATGTCACCTTACCTACTAAACCGCACACTCCATTTCTAGCCTGATCTAGTAGGTTTTGCATGTTTGTAGCACCAAAAAGTGACATTTTAATATCTTAGGGACACACAGATTGCAGGTAGGCAAAGTTATACGGTAAGATAAACCTGTAATAGTCCCGCAGTTTGGAAATTTGCATTGTTATGGCAGAAAATGGACAGAACAATGGTAAGAGCAGTAAAAACAATAGAATAAAAACTATACAACCCAATACTATAGTATATAAATACCCCTTACAAATTATACAAAAATGTAACTACAGACATTTGTGTACACAGATCTGGAAATAAATAAGTTACTGCTGCAAAAATGTTCAGTTTCTCAGGTTTCATCTTTTCTAGCTGCAAGTATTTAAACTGAACAGCTTTGCCTTCATTTTTAAGAACCGCTGACAATATTTCTCCTCATTTTCAAATAAAAATATTATTCTTTAAAGCACCATTTTAAAGGAAACGACAAAACATCTGAATAAGAGAAATGATGCAGCGTTTACAGAACCTGAATAATTCAAAGAAAACAAAACTCTCATTCACTCTTAAACAAAACAGCAGTAATGAGCTTTGAGGAACTTCTAGTAGTGTTTCACCTCCAACTGGTCTCAGTGTGAGAGGAGAGAGTCGATTACAGCAGTGTTTTATACTTTTCCTCATTAAATAAGATGTGATTCAGTTGATCACTAATCAGTCCCTTATAAAGCAGAATGAGGTGCTTGTGCAGAAATTTAACAGACACTGGACTGGAATGGGTTCATACTCAGAGAGATGCTGATTTAAAAATAAGTATTGTCTCTTATTTTTTTCAGAAGCTGTATATTTGTAAACCCATATAAGCATTAGCATATGTATTTGTATATAGTGGATATATATACGTGTATCAACATGGGGTATATTTACACACAGGAACAAAACTGGAGTGTCCTCATATGGTATAGTTATGTTTGTGTGAGTGCAATATACTCATAAGTACAGTATTCCTGTGCATGGCGATGACGTGCCATCATGTCTCGAAGTGCAGATACAGTTGGCTGCTGTATGTCTCCCTACCGCAGAAGTAACACAGAGCTCATAGTGCTTCTTGTTTTCAGGAACCAAATGGTGTGTGGGTGAAACACATTCTTGTCTGTAGGTGTTAGATTTCTCTCAAAAGCAACGAGTATTAGGAGTCCTACAGGGCGAATAACTAAGGGAGCACTGCCCACGGTTTCCATGGTGCATTCAAAGATGACTCGCAAAGAGCAGTTGCGCAAATCATGTGACGTGATGACTGGCCATAGGGATCTCCAGTGTTCGTGTCAAGGTGCTGCTCTGTTTACCTCCCTGTTTCAAGCATATTTCAAGTAACATACAGTTTTTTATGTGTCTTTACATGCTATATGGTCATACCCATGCTAACTAGACATAAGGGACCCTGTTTAAAGTAAAAATGGCTACTTATATGAACACACCACTGCACACAGTCTGAACAGTGTGAAATTCTTTCTCTGCATTTCACCCACCAAACCCATTCACCAAGTGAAGCAGGGGGCAACCACCAACGAGGCGCGCCAGGGAGCAGTGTGTAGAGACGGTACCTTACTGAAGGATACCTCAGTGAGAACACTACTGGGATTGGGATTCGAACCCACAACCTTCTCAACACAGGCCAGCCAGCTCCAACAAGCACTGATAGAAAGCATGACGCAGAGTGGATTGCTAGTTTTATACCGTCATATTTTCATGCCATGTTTTTCAAAAAATAAACCAAACTAAAGATTTGTGAGTTTCCGACTCTTAGGAGTGGTGCTGTTTACACCCAGTGTGTTTAGGAGATTTGTCAGCATGTTGCTGATTTAATGCAGCGAAATGACTTCGAACTTTTAACCAACAAAGAACACGTCTAAAGACAGTGCTGATTTTTAAAAGATATTTAAGTTGCATCTTTTAGAAATTTGCAGATGCACGACACTTGTTAGGAACGCAGGTATGCATTTTCACACATTTTATTATGGTTATATGTTGTAACATTAATACACCACAGCCCCCCCCCCCCCTTTTAAAGGTGAGCTGACAAGCCGTTATCATTTTTTGACACTCAGAGCACACCTCTAAATAATTGTAAAAATAGCAAAATTGGATTGAACACGTGCATAAATGTTGTTTGCACCTAGGGCTGGACTGGCCATCGGGCATACCGGGCAATCTCGTCAGCACCCCTCGTGAACGTGAAAGCCAGCCTTGCTGGTCTCGGCTCTAAATACCCGGGCCAATTTTTTTGTCCCAGTCCAGCCCTGGTTACACTTTTCATTCTGTGCTTTATTTAGTCACAACCACCCCTTAATTATTTCATTCGTGCATCTTACTGAGCCATTCCTTTCTTTATTATCTCATTCTCAGCTTCATTATCTAATTTCCACACCTTTCTGAGTTACGACAAAGCCTTCATTGTCATTCTCTCCCTCAATATCTCATTCCCTCCTTCACTATCTTATTCACAGATCCAGAATCGCATTCTCTCCTTTAGTATCTCATACTCTCTTTCATAATCTCATACTCTCCTTCAGTATCTTATTCTCTCAGTCATTATCTTAGTTTCTCATTCCCTCATTTAGTATCTCATTCTCCCTGTCTGCATCTCATTCCCTCCTTCAGTATCTAATTCCCTCATTCATATCTCATACTCTCTTTCATAATCTTATACTCTCCTTCAGTATCTTATTCTTTCAGTCATTATCTCAGTATCTCATTCCCTCATTTAGTATCTCATTCCCTCATTCATATCTCATACTCTCTTTCATTATCTCGTTCTCTCCTTCAATATCTTATTCCCATTCACAGCTTCACTATCTAATGGCACACTTTACTAATTTACAACAATGCCTTCGTTATCTCAATCCCACATCTTACTAAATCATGATGAGTGCTTTATTATCTCATTCCTATGTCTTTCTGAGACTATAGTTTCTTCACCTCCGGTCCACGACTTACTAAGACATTAACTTTATTATCTTGTCCAGTTGCCTAGCTAAGATGTGGCCACAACTTCATTATCTCGTTCACATGCCTGTGGTCATGCATAGGAATCTTGTTTGTTATTTTGTGCCTGTTATTTTTATTGAGAAAGATGTTACCAGCCATGGAAGCTTACAAGATTTCAAAGCTTTGACATACAACACAGATCCTAGTCAGGGACAGCTGGTGTAAATGATGAGCTGATGAGTACAATCAGGTGTGTTGGGAGCAGAGAACAACACAGAAATGTGCTGTACTGTCTCATTCCAGGACCAGGAAATATAAACCCCACCAGCACTGGGCTGTGTAGCCCTGGAACATTATCTGGAGTGATGGAGTACCATCCAGTACCTCTGGGATGGGATAGAGTGGCGTTTGTGATCCAGAACTAATCATTCAACCTCAGCACCTGACCTTACTAATGCTCTCCTGGCAGTAGTGATCAAATCCTCACACTAATTTTTAACCATCCGGTGTCCAGCCTTGCCAAAGGCACTGTGTCGGGGGTCCCTATTAAAAACCATGTATTTGGAAGAAACGTTGGATGAAAATAAACATATTGTGTTATTCACAGCGATCACCTAGAATACAGTATTAGTTTGTCGAGGCCTTTTTCGAGGGCAAGGATGAGTGAGAAAATGCCCCTTCCTCCCACACACTGCCATAGATTCGCAACTAGTTTTCTCTGAAAAGCACTTCAGTATACGGGTGTCGCACTTCTTTATTTATTTTTTACATATGTAAAAGGAGGAAAATTAATTGAAGGCAGTATATATAAATAAATTAATAAATTCATAAGTAAACATATGAATAAATATGTTTTTGCCTGAATAAGTTGAAATGGTTTCCATGGATTTGTGCTTTTTGGAAAAGTGTCAAAATGTACAACTCACTCCCAGCTACTTGCTGCCTATGTACTTTAAAACTAATCTGCTATAAAGTCTGGATTTGAGTTCACGGTTCTGTGATGTCACACAAACAAACTGACATAATCCGCCTTTTAGTCCCATGGCTTAATTTACATAAATCTTAAAGGAACATAAAGGTCTTTCTTAGGTTGGAAAATTGACTCAAAATGATCGAACATTATAAGAGGAATTGAGAGAAAGTTAATTTATTGTTACTATTAATGAAGTGGAGACACTATAGACAAATAAATAAACATCTGAATAAATCAATAAGAAATTAACCTGCCAAAACATCCTATTTTTAATTCATGACATTCAGCCCGCATTTTCACACTGAAACTACAAGGAGTATTTTGCTTTGAATGAGTCACAATACAGGGCGGCCAATCAGAACAGAAGTCATTTACATACCTCAGTCTTAAAGGAACAGCCTTTTTAAACTCTAATGAATGAAAAGAGGAGGGAAAATGGACTTCTGTGCAAAATTATCCAACATTATGATTGGGATATGTGTAAAATGTAGGACTCTTTAATATAGTGCTACTATCTTGCAGGTGCTTTAGCCAGCAGATCTGGTGAAAATATCCCTTAATTCTAGAAATCTGGATGCAATATCAGGCATTCGGTCATTCTCACCAGGCTCTATTATGTGGGAGGAGCAACTCTTGTGCTTCCAGTCACATGCGATGGTGGGTGACCCCTAAAATGTGAAGAGTGACAGAACAACATCAGAAGAATCCTTCCTCACCACAAAAGCTACACAGTCCCTGGTTATCTCCAATCTGGACTACTGCAACTCTCTACTGGCTGGACTTCCACAGAAGGTAACTAAACCACTTCAGCTGATCCAGAATGCAGCTGCCAGGTTAATGTTCAACGTTCCTAAGTGCACCTGCACCACACCTTTACTAAGGAACTTCCACTGGCCCTGTGGTGCTCGTGTTCAGTTCAAATCCTTAACACTTGCTTTCAAGGCCAAGGATGGACTTGCACCCCCAAACATAACAGCATTGATCAAACAATGTGTCACTTCTCGTCCTCTCAGGGCTTCAAGCACGGCTCGCCTTGAGCCTCCGCTGATCAAAAGAAGAAGGAGACCTGCATCAAGACTCTTCTCAGTCTCGCCCCCTAGTGGTGGAATGAACTCCCTCTTCCAGTCAGATTGGCGGAGTCCCTTGATGTCTTCAAGCGTCCCCTGAAGATCCGCCTCTTCAAGACCTGCCTCTTCAAGGAGCACTTCTGCGACTATGTCCATATTCCGCTGCTTAAAAAAAAAAAAATCTTCAGCTCACTTCTCTTGACTTCTCTATGGCTTTTGTTGTTCCGGTATTGTTTGGCAGGTGTTGGATAATTATTATCTGACACATGTTGTATAGGTGCACCGAATGTGCAATATCTCGGTTAAATAGTTGATGTGGATTTAAGTTGTTTACAGGTTTAAGAAATAGCTGTGGACTTCAGCACTGATGTACGTTGCTCTGGATAAGAGCATCAGCCAAATGCCGTAAATGTAAATGTAAACAGAAGAGTATTATTTAGAAGAGGCCTATTAGGACATTGCAGAATGACCTTTCCAAGTCCAGCAGCTGTGTGTCTTGGTGAGGTTTCCAGAGTCAGAAATTGTGGCACGTGGGCGTCTCCAAACGCCAGCAGGACAGAGAACCGGCGCCAGCGATCAATCGCCAGCCAGCCAGCCTCGATTCTCCATTCAACCAAACACGGACCTCGTAAATGGGAAATGACACTGACAGGCGGCGAGTTTAACACAGCGAGGATTCATAAACCAGCTCTGACTTTAACACGGATAAGTCTTTCAGCGCGACGCTCGCAGTCACTCTCGCGGCTCTAGCGATTCAATCGGCTGAGGTTTTGCTGATGGACGACGTTAATTAGGGCCGTGCTGGTGCGAACAAGAACATACTGAAGTTCTAATGGAAAAATCAAAGGACATTACGACTGGCATGTGGTCTTCATCCACTCAGAGGCACGTGGAAGTCACCCAGCAACTGCTGGGAAAACGGCAACAAATGAAAACATCAACAATGACAATAATGATATTTATTTCTATAGCTTTCTTAAATCCAGGTGGATCAAACATAAAAGCAGAAGACAACTTTAATCATATATATATTCTGTTCTAGGACTTATAATTCACTGTTGACCTGAAATACATGTTTTATTGTCCTTGCAAGCAACAAGTAACAGAAGAGTGATATAGAATTGTATTGTTTTGATCAAATTGTTCAAATCAAAGTGTTCTTGAGTTAATATCACAGTTTTTTATTTTCTTTTTTATGTTCTATTTTCACACGGAAATCGTCCTGTTGTCCTCCACAATGGACATGCTGGGAAATTAAATAAAATATATATTCAAATAAATTTAAATTGTAAGATGTTTTTTAGGCTCAAATACACAGGAAACCACACAAAAAATAAATTTTAAGACTTTTATTTTCTTCAGTTCTCAGTAGGATATATATATATATGTACATATATAAAATCAAAACTGATTAAAGACTCTTATCTCAGCAGTGTGTCACAATAAACACAAATAAACAACCAGGAAACCTTAAGAAATTGTCTTAATAAATAATTATTTTGGTTGCACTTCTGAGCCTTATGTGGACTTGTTGATGCCATGAGAACCACCTAATTAAATAATTAAGTTCATTATTTAATTAACGAAGGGCTGATCACCATTTGATAGTGACTGTAAATTCTTGGCTTTGGTTCGGAAATGGTTATTCCAATAATTTTGCATCAAATTGCGATGACTATTTTTTAACTGGTATTTGTTGCATCAATAAAGCATGTTTTTTTTTTAAATGCATTTAAACAAACAAGCAAATGCGCACTAAATATTACAGAAAAATATCATATTCCATTACCAAAAACAAAAACAAAAAAGATGAGTGTTTATGTTCCGCATGAGTGATTAAAGAACAGACGTTTTGATCTGTAAAAGTGAAGCACGTGAAGATACAGTTCCTTTTAATTATAACTCGCTCTGAGGAATGCAGACGACTGAACTGTTTTGTTTTTGATTCATATTTTTTATTTTTTCCCAAACACTGGTCCCAAGACCTGATGTGTCACTCATTCTTAGTATTCCATCTCCTTTGATACACAGTAACAAGATGTGTTTGCGTTCATTTGGCTGCCCTTATTTGCCGTAGAGAGAGAGAAAGAGAGAGAGAGAGAGGGGAAAAGAACGAGTGCGGACTACAAATCAAAAATACATGCTGCCCTGCTCTTATCTGTTATGTGCTCGATAATAAAGAGAAGCGGGTCGTATTTGTCGAGACACCTCTCGTGGGTTTGCAGATACTAAGAATGAAATGAAATAATGAAAGTCATTTTTTCCTCCTCCGAAGGGAGGGTGCTTGAACTCGGCTCTGAATTTATGAGGGACTAAAAGTGCTATGCTTTGTGGGAGGAGGCTTCTGTTTGTTTGCCTTGACTCTCACTAACTGAGTGTTGATCAAATAGAACAAGAGAAAAAAACCTCTATAAACACAGGCCCTCCTATCAATTCCCCAAATGGCGAGGCGCTTTTAAAAATAGCCAGCGCACCTAATGCCCATCAGATTAACGGCACTAATGGGAATTGTTTCATCCACGCCGTCCGCCTCATTTGTTTCATGTGGATTTTTCGTTTTAAGGCCACCCTTCAGTCATCGAAGCACAAGCATGTGGTTCCTCAATTACATGGCTGACTAACAATCAGTTGGTGATTATGCTTTATCACGATAGGCATTTGTTCTGCTTGGTGTCTCTCCTTGTTTGCTGGGGGTTCGGGGCCTAAGGTGTGTTTTCTGAACATTCTGCTTAGTTATGATTGTTTTTGGGATGTTATTTTTTGCTCCCTGGCCAAAGAACGTGGATCTCATGAGCAATCAGTTAAAGGTTCAGCAACATTATACAAATTTACAAATTTCCAGATGTGAACAATTAGCCAAGACATATTTGGAGTCCAACTTTTGCTTCTAAAGTTTAACCCAGTAGAAGTAGAAGAAGGCAACCCTAAAATTGACCACAGGGTGGTAA
>JBBPCW010000106.1:34771252-34786742 GCA_037974425.1 Phenacogrammus interruptus
ATCTCCACACATGTGATGTGTGTCTGTCTTCTCTGCTGCATGTCTCTCGTCTTGTTGTGGTCTCGTGTTTAGATTCCGCTCGCACCAACGGTCCCGCCCCTTTTATGAAGGGACTATAATAATTGGTTAAACCAAGGAACGCATTTCAGCGTCAGCCAATCAGAGGCAGAGATTGCATTGTGTACACAAGCGTGGGCAGAGAGAGGAAAAAACACACGACTAGCCGACTTCTCTTTTTTGTATTAATGCCCAATTGTCCTTGTGTGCCAGAAAGGCCCCTATAAATAAAAATGTATTATTATTATTACTGACTATCATCATGCAGCTCCGGTTCTAATGTAAAGGATCATAATTTGGACACGGGACACATCGTCTGATCAACTGTATGTGGACTATTGTGTAGATTTGATTCGTTTAAGACCACAAATACAGCGAAAGTACCTGTAAATGTATCTGTATTAAGTAGACATGGATGGAAAGCACGAATGAATCAGAGCAGACATCGCTGTTCTTCTAAGAATATTTCATAGTCTGCACAGACGCCCACATTCTCTGTGGCGCGGAGTCTTGGCTCACCTTAGGGAAGCTGTGAAAAAAGAGCTCCATAATTGAATTAATAGGGGTGGCTGAGGAGTGGGTGAAGAGAGGAGTATGCTGACCCCTGGTGGCCAGCGCATGCCTCTCGGGCCTCGGCGGTGTGTGTACGAGGGCCAGGCGGGTGGAGGGAAGTCTCGACAGCACCACCAGGGGTCTGGAGAAGAAGCGTGGGCTTTGACAGCTGTCAGAACCCCCCATCCGGAATAGCAGCCTGCCCGTGCCTAAGGCCCTCTAGCCTGCCTTCGCTGCTCCGGCGGCTCGCCTTTTCCAAACCTGGCCCCCTCCACATTCAAAAGGAATTCTTTATATCAAAGTTGGGTGAAGTAACAGCACTGGCATCACAAGCATGCAGGGATTTTTATAGGGGCTCAGAATGAGTGGTAATCAATGGTATAGGGAGAAAAAAAAACAAGGAATTGTTTTTTCTGGCTGTCAGAACCTGTTACTCGTCCGTTGTCAGGATAGGAGAGTTCGGTTTGCTTCACATCGTGTTGTCTAATGGAGGCCCAACATTGTGAAACTTGTCAAAACAATACAAGAGCATTCACCAGCCATCCAGTACTCCACAGCCAGTGTGCATTTTCAACATGTTGACAAAGACGCAGGGTGAAAATGATCTGTTTAAAGAAATACAAAGACAAGAGTTAATGCTTGTCTTTCCTTTTCCTCACTGCAGATGACGCCTATTTACTTTCGGGGCTCAACATCGAGGAGGTTTATCCAGAGACTGCAAGTTTTATCACCTACGAAGGATCCATGACCATCCCCCCATGCTTTGAGACTGCAACCTGGATTCTCATGAACAAGCCGATATACGTCACAAAAATGCAGGTAAATGCAAACATGCACTCATAGCAATTACATAAAACACTCTAGGGACACTTTTCCACAGGTCTACAGGAACCGTGCTGTGTCTAAACTGTAATGTGAAGTTGCAGCATGTTTGGATGTTCCACACTACGAAACCAAACCCCTTAATTTTACCCCATAAAATTACCTTAAGAGGGAAATTGCACAGATTAAGGCTAATTAAGGGTAAAAGTACTGAATTTTCCCTTACTCTGAATAGAACCTCCTGAATGAATTGTTTATGTTTAAGATTAAGGGGTTTTAGACTCATGCCTTAAATCCACTTTTAAGGTAAAATTAAGGGGTTTCTCAAATTAATGGCCGCTTAATACAAATTAAGGAGTTTGGTGTATTTTCAGGGATAAATTAAGGTAGAGTTAAGCACATTTTAAGTACTTAGTGTTTCGTAGTGTCTAGTGTATCTCAGCCCAGTTTCTGACTCAATTCTCTCCAGTTTCTGGCCGGTCGTCCCAAAACCACGTCCATGGCGTCGAAACGGCCGAGAGTTTTTCTGTCAGAGCTGATTTTGTTATTGTGCTCTTTTATTATTTCTAGTCTTGTTTGAGTGTTTTTAAAATTAATTTTCTCTGCATTGTTGTAATGAAATCCTAAACCAGCTAACTTGTTAGTGGTGTCCCTCATTGGTGGCAGCCCCCTGCTGCACTTGATGAAGGGGTTAAAAGGGTTAAGGGCAGAGAAAGAATTTCCCACTGTCTGCTGTGGTGTGTTCATGCATGACTATATTGGGCCGCTTTACTTTTATTCTAATATAAAACAGTGGAAAAGTGCCATAGGTGACCATAAGCCACAAGCTGCACAGCCCTAATCAGCTGTGTGGTGTTTGGAAGCGCAGCAGTCCTTATTTGCATGTGTCATAGTCGTAATTTTGCCGATTTAGCACCATGCCAGTGCAGATGTGTCGAGTGTCGCTGTGTCGCCCCTGCAGATGCATTCCATGCGGTTGCTCAGCCAGAACCAGCCCTCGCAGATCTTCCTCAGTATGAGTGATAATGTGCGTCCAGTCCAGCCTCTGAACAACCGTTGCATCCGCACCAACATCAACTTCAGCATGCAGGGGAAGGACTGTCCGAACAACAGGGCTCAGAAACTGCAGTACCGAGGTCAGAGTCTCTAAAGCTTTTTGGGGGGTTTGTTGGTTTAATTGTATATACATTAGCTGTGCAACCAGTCACTCAAACAAAAAAACAAACAACGAGGACACATCCAGAACTTTACACACAACACATATGTGAAAACTGCACTATTGTGAAAGTGTATAATTTAATATAATATAGATCAATTATAGGTTTTGTTGATTTTCTGAGTTAAAATCAGTGAAAAATAAATGAATATGGGTTGGATAACGTTGTGTAGAATCGGAGATCTCAAACTAACTAAATATGTTTTTTTCTTGATTGTGTAAACCCAGTCACATCTGTATGTAAGTGTGGAGGTGGGAGGAAGGGTTGTGTGACTGTTGACTGGTTTGAAAGCAGCACCGTCAGAGAAGAGAAACTCTTTACTTATGATTTAATTATATAAAGTTTGATATTTTTTTCCCCAACATCTCTTCTTATAGCACTATTGTGTGTGTAAGCTGAATGCTGATATGTGTATTTGTGGATTTTTACAGTTTAAAGAGAGACATTTCTAAGTGGTTAAACTATAAAAATAGTATTTTTATCACAACGGCTAGCTGTGCTGAAAAAACAGGTATGAGGCACTTTTGCACAGTGTTTACAGGTTTGAATATTAGAAAAGAACAAGTAATGCAGATATAGGGAAAATACCCCTAGGATTCTTAGGATAAATATCCTTGAAATTACTTCAATTTATATAAGTTGATATTTTTTAAATGTGTTAGTAAATGTGGATTTCCTGCAGACTGTATGTTCTGGTTTCATGTGTGTTCTTCAAGAACTCAGCCGAATGCGTGACTGAAGTCGAATGATTAACCTCGATCCGTGTCTGAAATGCTGATTTGAGTAAAATGGTCTGTTTTGAATTTGGTCTGTTAGATCTGGGACCTGTGAATAAGAGTCCTTGGGCAAGACTCCTAATATTACATCAAGATTCAAGACTCTTTATTTGTCATAAATCTTAAAGTCTGTTACATAATTAAGATGATTAAGAGCATGAATGTAAAGCACATCCTCTAAAGGCATTTTAATGTACAATTACCTTTTTGCCTGTTTTAACATAAAAATAAATATTAAATGTGTCGCACACTTACCAATAAGTTCAATTCTGCGAATAATCCATAACTGTGTATTAATGGTTGTTTACTGTAAATGGTTTGTTTATTTTTTTCCAACAAAACAAATAATTTGTGTATTATAAAATATTTTATATAAATATAAAAATATTGAGATTTGGCCATATTTCAGTTCACTAATGGAATTAATTTAATTGTTCCTATTTCGTCAATCCATATCCTATCAGTCTAATGTTTTACACAATAATCATAACTATGTATCTGTACTGACATTGACGGATATGCATATGAAAAATATCAGTACTGGCCCTCAGTTCTTGTATCGGTCCAGCTCTATTATTAAGTCCACAATTACATTTACCCTGTATAACTCTCCAAATCGTATATACAGAAAAAAGAGAATTATATTCTTGAGCTCTTTTAGAGTCCGTTTTACATCCTGTTTTACAGATATTAATGTTTATTAAATATTAAAATATTTGCATCTTGTTTTGGAAACAGCGCACAGCACTATTCAACAGTCTTGAGCCTCCCCTCATTTCTTCATACTTTGCTTCCAGAGATCCAGACTTTCTTGTATTTATTGTTCTTGCGGAACAGTTCTTCAGGCTTCCTGAAGGACTTTCAGAGCCTCTCATTTGCAGTCCAGTCCCTGAACCTGACCAGTTTCAGGGGAATGTTTCTGTTGGTTAAGACACACAGTGACCTACATATGAATCACTCAAACAGTATACTGGTGGTGCTGAATGCTGAGTGGGTGGAGCCAGAGATGGGGATTTGAGTCTGAGATTCGGACTCAAGTCGCACAAACAATTACTTGAGACTTGTCTCAGACTCGTGAGTCATAATTCGTAAACAATGTTTACGATTACTTATTTATATCCCGCATTATTTATATCCTGCACTCTTTCCAATGACCCGAAACCAATTCACCTCGCCCCTGTGTCCCATTACTTTTGTCCAAGATGAATGGTTTTCAGCTAATAACAGTTTTTGAGCGGTCGTTGGAAAGGGGTCACCGAGCCCCATCTAACTGTGGAGTTTCACATTTAGAGTGCAAGGTATATTTTTCATATTTAACATTTAGATTTAAGATCATTTAAGGTAAATCCTCCATGTTGGTGAGGGCATATCACAGCACACTGCCCCTCCCCCGCTAAGCAACAGCCAATTGTAATTATGGGGCGAGGCCAATTAGCATATCTTCTAAACGTTCACTCAAAGACTTGAGACGTGACTTGGACTTGGTAAAAATGACTTGTGAACATCTTTGAGTGGAGCTCCTTTATCTAGGCTCCTTGTATCTTTAGACACTTTGCAGCCTGTCAGTAAAACATCTGTTCACATTTCTTTAATCTCCTCAATAAGAGAAGAAAATAAAGTCTGACAGAAAATAATATTTTCATACCAACATGGTGATTCAAAGCAAAATACAGAGAAATGTGGGATGGCTCAGAACTGTTGCATAGTACAGTATAGCTACATCCATCAGAATGTGCAAAACATATTACTAATATTAGAATATTATGAATCTCCTCTCAAACAGCAGTAAACAGTTTTCAGAGCTTCGCTCGGGCTCTCAGTGATGTACCTGTTCGCTTGCAGAGGCCTTTGCTTCCTCTGCAGTCTATCTATCCCCATCCGCTGCCAAAAAACACCCTCAGAGAAAGAAAATTAAAATTGCATTTAACCCTCTAAAGAAACACACGATGCCAGAAGTAGCTCCAATTATCTGTTGTGCTCTCGTCGCAGTGAAGTCGCATGCAAAAGTTTGTGCGCCCCCGGTCAAAATGCACGCACTGTTGATTTTTTTTAAGAGACAATTAGTGCACATTCAATACAGACGACACACTTTTACATCTAGCAACTGTCTATGGACTGAATTTATTTTGTTGTGTTAAAATGGGCAAATATACAGCTCTGGAAAAAATAAGTTCCCACTGGAAACAAAATATCAGGTTTAATCTTTTATAGCTGTAAGTGTTGAACTGAACAGCTTTGCCATAATTTTTAAGAACTCCTGACAATATTTCTCCTCAGTTCCAAATAAAATATTGTTCTTTAAAGCATCATTTTAAAGGAAATGATGAAACATCAGAATAAGAGAAATGATGCAGCATTTACAGAACCTGAATAATTCAAAGAAAACAGATCTCTCGTACAAATCTCTGTTTGTGTGTCTAGAGTGTAGGATCTCCACACATGTGATGTGGGTCTCTCTTCTCTGCTGCCATGTCTCTCGTCTTGTTGTAGTCTCGTGTTTAGATTCCCCTCGCACCTATGGTACCGCCCCTTTTATGAAGGGACTATAATAATTGGTTAAACCAAGGAACGCATATCAGTGTCAGCCAATCAGAGACAGAGGTTCGACGTCGACCTGTTGCCACATCTGCTTTTCTGTAAATGTCCTACTTTATGCTGAATTAGGTTATGTTAAAACTGGCAGATTCATTATAGATATTGTGCCCAATAAAATTCCACAATGCTTATTTTTAATCAACAAAACGTGTTCAGAGTAAAGTATATACCTGTATATTGGAAGTTAATGTAAAAAAAGAAGGGGTGGATGGTTGGTGTTGGTCCATTAATCACAGAAGTCTACAGAGGGGTGCTGTTTTTGGCAAGTCTTGCAGAATAAAGGTAAATAAACATCGAAATCACTTTTTTTTGTCCTGACGACGACAGTATGTGTTGACTTCTTTTAGCCTTCCTATGAATAAACAGGTGCTGGATTGTGTTTAGAGTGTTTATTTTGTCATTGTGTTTCATCTGTCATAATGTTCCTTTTCTCCACTGCAGTGAATGAGTGGCTGCTGAAATAGATCCTTTTTGCGGCCGAACCCAAATATATATGACGTCCGGGACGGAGCGACAGAGACATCAGAGGAACCGGAACAGATTCGAGACTGCATCACATTTGTCCTGCCAGATAAAGTCATGACATTGTAAAGAAAAAAAATCAATAAATTAATAAAAGATGGGAAAGAAAAAAGAAGCCGCAGCGAGAGAAGAGACTTTGCACCATTGGCAAAGAGACTCCGTTTCATACATCAACTCCAAAACAACCAAGTGAAGTTAAAATATAACTATTACAAACGTTTTTGATACTTACCTTTTTTTTTGGTGGAGACAAAAAAAGTGAAAATTTACGAAATTTACATTTATTTCATAGTCGCTTCACAAAAAAACGGAACTAAAGGTGACTTTTTAGCCTTTGTGTGTATATATGGATACATTATTCCAAGCATCGGGACGAACGCGGAACCAACGTGACAGAATGGGAAACATCAGAACCACACTGTCCAGTGGAACCGGGGTCAGAACCGGAACCTTCAGGACAGTGGTTTCGTCACTGAAGAATGTGAGTGCATCGTCTGTACGGCAACGAGTGTACCGGCTTGTATATAGATTTATTCATGCTGAAGATTAATATGTAAAGATACAAATAAACATTAAAAAACCTATATCAGAGGGAAAAATCCAAGAAAAAAAAGTTGAATATTTTACGCTTGGCGCACTTTGAATTTCTGGAGCAGAGCTGATGCCTTTTTTCTGTTTTATTGTTTACAATGGTCATACACTGTGTTTGTTTAATGTTATCGGCCCAATAAACGTGTTTGGAAAGTCCTCTGTTTCACTGTTTTCAGAGCTGAAGATGTCTTTTGTACACATTAATCTACACCAGTCAAAGGTTTTGGCACACTGATATTTATTGACACATTTGCATGTTACTCACTTAATATCTACTAAAAATACATTCAATATTCTTTAATAACAAATACATATTTTGTATTTGCACCAGTCCTTTTGTTAGTCAGAAAATGCCATGTTTGTATTATTCATCACTACTGACCTACAAAAAGCCCCAAATATAATGATAATGATAGCGTGGATCTCCAGACCAGTGTTAGATATTTAAGGAGCTATTAAATGCTGAAACAGTAACGAGTGCATTTAAAGTTAAAGGACAGTCTAGACTTTGAATCTGTATCACCAACGACCAGCTAATAGGAGTCAGACCTGCACTGTTACAGATTCTCTCATCTTAGAAAGGAAACTGGGTTTTTTTCACACATTTTCATTTAGAGCTGCTCAACCAACACCTTTCCAGTTTAACAAGAATAAAGTGGCAAAACGTGTTTTACAAAAATCTTTGACTTGTAGTGTATACAAAATGATCATAATGATCATAAAGGGTCATATTGGCACCTCTCAAAGTTGTAAATCATGAAATGTGACGATAATTGTTTTTTTGGTTAGAAAGCTCCACCTTCAATCAAAGTAAACTCCCAAGTCTAAGAGTAGCAGGCTTTAACTAAAACTCATGCAGTCTTTACAATTTTTGGCATTTTGCACTTTGCTTCCTTTGCTTGTATGGCAACATTCGATCTTCTCCAGTTATGCTTGATGAGGTTGGAGGAAACAGAGCAAACTGTCTGAAAATGTTTCTCAATACAGAAAATCTCCAGGTCTTCCAGGGTTCTCTCTGTAGGTCTTCATTTGGACCCTCCACATCAATTCAACAACACCTTTTCAATGGGATTTAGATTAAGGACATGGATTGGTCATGCAAGAACCTTAATTCTGTGGTTAAGTGAACATTTTTTTGTGTAGATTTCAGATATTTGTTAAATTTCTTTTATGGAGTTCATAATGTCACGCATCCCAGGTTCTTAGGACCTTTCCCGGCCCATAATTATCTGGCCGGCCCAAATTTACCATCGGCCGGGGGAAGGAGGGGGCGGTGCTGACAGGATTCCGCACTGGCCCAAAATTACCATCAACCCACCGGGCAAATGCCAGATAGCCAGTCCATCAAGAAAGTTCTATAAATCCAGGGGTTTCTATTGGGATATACCGACCATCCTTCATCAGGTAGGTTCGCTACAGCTCTGGTTGTTTTACACTTTTTAATTATTGCTCTAACAGTGGATATGGAGATTTTCAGGTATATATTTGCATAGCTATTACCTCTTTTGCGAAGGTCAACACACCTTTGCCTCATTTCATTAGTGTTTCTCTGATCTCGTTAGTGAACGGCTAATGGAATTCAGCCCCCGTGTCATTATATTTTTGTATCTCTGAACACTCTTGAAAGAGTGAAACAAGTGAACGCATGTCTTAGACACATTTTGTCAGTTTCCAGGGATAACAATAATTATGATGCTAGTTTTTTTGGTTTTTAGAATACATTTACTTCAATTAAAGGGTTTTCTAAGATTTTTCCACAGAGATTGTTTTTATTTTTATTTTTTACCAGTAATTACAGAGCTGGTCATTTGTCCAGAGACCATCTCCTGAAAGCATGTGTGTTGTTTGCAGTGTTTGCGGTTTTTGTTTCTCGCTGCTGGTTTGTTTTGAGCCCTTAAATCCTTATTTCCACCGAAAGAATCTTTGATCCGAAAAAACCCAAGAAATCTCAAGGATCTGTGGGGCATAATGCAAAGTAATGAGATGGAGTGGGTTTAATGAGGCCCACGCTCGCTGGAGAAATGGCACAGCGATGCTTCCCCGTGTTGTTGATCTGCCGTAGCCTCTGTAGCCTCTTCTGGAAGGAGGAGGCATCGATTCCACCCTCTTTTGGTTTAATTATATCCCAATCAATGAAGGATACCTCCAGTTTTAACCCTGATGTGAGCAGAGCCGCTGCCCACCCCGATCCCAGGGCTTCATCATGGTGCTTTAGAGCTGGGTAATAAAAAAATAAAATAACGGAGGGAAAGAAGTTCCCACAGCTGGAGCTCGAGGTTATTGTGCCCATCATTCTATCAGGTGAGCGGGTGGAGAGAGCCATATTGAGTCTTTTGATAGATAAACACTCAGTGCCTCTCTCCAGACGAAATAATCACCCCAAGCTCGGCAACACCTCCGATACTGTATATCTCCGCAGTGCAGCCACGTTTGCTACCCTGTGTTGATATCCCTTCATGCCAAAAGACTATAAACCTTGGAAACTAGAAATGGATGCCCTCGTAAGTTTTTTGGAGGGGTATTAATGATAATGCATTAAATAAAGCAATGAGGAAAATAAAAAAAGTTCTCCAGCTCCGGGGGTAATCTAAGTCGAGTGCAGCAGCTGTCGCGCAACAGTCGTTGTAGGGGACGATAAATAAATAAATAAATTAATTAATTTATGAACATCCATTGTGCTGGTGCAGACCTAGACTTCCAGATGTTGCGATATGTGTTGAATTAAATTGCGGAGATTTTACTTCGGCCACAGTGAAGAGTCCTTTACTGTGATGTGGTGCGGGGGTTGAGTTTATGCAGCATCTGTACTAATGTATAGCAGCAGCCAGAGACATCTGTTGTTTTGAAAAACCAGAGGGAGGTATTTCAGAGGGAAATATGTAAATAGCATCACAGAGATCTCTTTTCTTTCCTTGGTTTGATTGTTTGGGTTTTTTTGTCCTCAAGTCAGGTCAGCTAGATTTCCCTCAAACACGCCTCTTTATCCCCGCTAATCCTGGCTTGAGCTTCAGAAGTTCTCCCAGATCTGATCTTCCTCCATGACCCTTTACTCTCCTTCACCTTTGTCCCGCCGTGAAGCGCCGCCGCCTCGCTTGCGTGGGCCCACCTGCGCTGAGCGCCGTGATTCTTACTGATTTGCCGAAATCCTCGACTTGCATAAGAGGTTGGTGTCGGCTCTTCCACTCGTCTGCATACCCTCGAGACAAACATCCCCCTCCACCGCCGCTTTTTAAGATCACAAACGCGAGCATAATGCTAAGAAACCGTCTGCAGGCGTGTGAGGCTGTGAATATACTTTAGAACAGATCAAAGGAGCAGCGCTGGCGTTTCAGAGTGACGCGGCCGCACTGCAGCTTTCGGAATTCCCTTCTTGTTTTTTTATTTATTTATTTTATTTCTCCATGTCTTTTTCTGACAACCCCCCACCTGCCTCCCAACCCCTCCAGTGCAGTGTCATTGCTTAAGAACCCTCCATACATGTGTAGGATAAAAAAAAAAACAAAGAGGTGAGTGAACCCTAAATGGCATAATTTTTTTTTTTTTTTATGCAGTTCAACTGCAGGGCCACCAGAACATCTCACAACTGCTCTGTAGTTTGGCTTTGAAATCGAGTCATACAGGACTGTTTCACAGTCTTGAGCCCCTGTCATTTCTTTATATTTTGCATTAATTCACCTGGTTGGTGTAAAATTTCTATTTTCTGTCTGTTAAATTGTCTTGTCTCTGTCACACTGAGGAGATTAGATTACAGAAATGTGAACAAATGTGTTACTGACAGCCTGCAAAGTGTCTAAAGATACAAGGAGACTAGATAAAGGAGCTCCACCCACTCAGCATTCAGCACCACCAGTATACTGATCAGCGCCTGATCATCTGGAATCATCTGCTTCTGGTTCTTCACTGGTTCAGTATTGTTTTATCGTATTGTTTATTATTATTATGTGTTTCTAATTTTCTACAACCAAATCAGGTTCAGTTCCTTCGTTTCGATTTCTGTGCGATTTCATCGCATCGCATGAAAATCATCGCAGCAGTAATTTAATGTTGTTTATTAGAATGAGGTTCATGAAAGGTGTAAAAAATAGAATATTATGAGACTAGCGGAGATGAAAGCTATACGTGTGATCAGGATGGAGACAGATCTTTTAAATGGGTTTCTTAGCCTCTTTTCAAATTTCATGAATGGAACCAGAAGGTAAGAGAGGGGGAGAGGATGAGGGTGGACATGCAAGATGTTCAAACAATCAGAAACCTCTGCAGCTGAAAGGAAATTTGAGTAAACATCATTTTTATATTTTAAATAGATTCAGCCACTGCATCCATGAATGAGGGGGTGGCTTTAATAAAGAGTCTCAGTCTGACAATTCTTCCTGAAAACAAGATACTCTTCACAAAATAAGTTCAACACAGTTCCAAAACGAGAAAGTAGAACCCTTTTTGGTGCCTTATAGAACGTTTTTGTTCTAAAAACATTAGTTAATACAGCATTCACAGCAGACATCAAAGAGGAAAACCGTATAACCATTCACTGTGCCGGTTCTAGACCAGAATAACCAGGGGGGCTGAGGTGGGGCCAGTGTGTTTTACGGGGGGCACATATAACGGCAAAACAGGTCAATATTTTATTTTAGATATTTTATTTAATATTTAGCTTTTCATTTATTTTCATTACAGCCTGAAATCACACCATCTTTTTAAATCATACCGTCATCATCTCACTGTAGTGAGGAGTAAAAATAGAAAGTTAGTCCATTTCAGGCACCAGCTGTTCGCTTTTACAACCGGAGTTTACACTTTGTGCTGCTGGTCTTCAGGTTCCAGATAAAATCCTGTGTCTGTAGCACTTTAAGCTGTCCGTCTAGAACACACAGAGCATCAGTTCCATTCTTCGAGCAGCGCATGTTAATATTTAAATAATTGGCTGTTATGTGCAGGGGTCATAACACGGGCCAGGAGCATTTCTACAGGGGCCCTGGCCCACGCTGGCCCCCATCTAGAACCACGTATGACCATTCAAGCATTGAAATACTTATATATAAAACCTTTGGTGCCTGGTTGAAGGACCATGTCTTTTACTTAAATCTCAAGCTAATCACAGTCTCATTGTTCTGTATCTGCATGGGGAACCGGTTCTTCCTAACCACTAAAGAGGTTAAGAGTATATTTTATTACACCTTTTTTCATTTTTAGAGGCAGTCCTGTTTTAACGAGCTACGGAGAGGAGAAAACGGCGACTGCGAGATTGAAGTGTGCGATTAATGCGAGGGGTTTGGCTTCTCTGGGGTGAGATACAGATACAGCTCCTACAGCATTTTTATTTATTTTTTTATAAGGAACAGATGAAACGTTCTTCTTCAGCCGCCAATATGTTGTAGAGACCATCTTGGCCCAGTGCTTGACAGTGAATTCTTATCTCCAGCCTGTTGGGATTTTTTTTTGTGCAGCCTGGCAGTGTGGCCGTGCCAGGGATGCATGTGTTGCTCTCCACCTCCGAGTGTTTTTTCTGGGGCAATTTCTGCATATTCCCTGTCCTCCCTGCCTTCTTGCCATTCTCCATTCCTCCCCTGACTTTCCACTCCTCCCTCCTGTAGCCTCCTCTTGTGTCATCTTTATTCTGCATAGAACCGCGTTCAGACCGTTCAGTCCTCTGAGAGCTGTGGATTTTGTGTGTTTTTTTTTCTGCTTAACCCTTAGCATTGTAGTAAACTGTGATATCAGTAAATATAACCGGTGCAAAACAGTCTAGAACCAGTGTTTACCCTCAGAGCTCAGAGTGTATCAGTAAACTCTGTTTTACACGGTTATATTTACTGAAATTAGAGTTTACTGATACACTCTGAGTTCTGAGGGTAAACACCGGTTCTAGACTGTTTTACACCGGTTATATTTACTGATATCAGTCTAGAACCGGTGTTGGTTCTCCTAGACTCTTGCCGTTTGCTGCTCTTTCTCTCGGCACGCAGGCACTCTCCAGAGCCCCTCCCTCTGTGGGTTTTCCCCACCTGTGACTTTCCTGAATGTTCTCCAGGTTCTTGTGTGTTTTTCTGTTTGATTCTAAACCCTAAAATAAAAGAAATTTCTTGTTTGTTGTTATTCATGTTCTTATAACTTTGGTTCTACATGACACAGGAACACCAAACAAAGCTCAGCATGACATCTGACACCTTGAGCACCAACACGTATGAGAACGGTTTTGCTGTATATCAATAATTTACCATTTGTTGCACTTCCAAGGGTTTACAAAGTTAATTCTCAGACTTTACAACCAAACGCTTTGATGCAGCGCTCGTCCTGAACACTAATACTCGCAGGGGTCGTGCAGTAAGCTTCTAAGGTCTCTGGCAGACAGCGAAAGCATTGCGAGAGATAAAGCCTCAATTAGTCATAAGCCTTGTGTAAATTGGATGCATGGGCGATACAAACGAGGTCACCAGTCAAGGAAAGCACCTCAGTCAACGTCGCCTCGTGTTTTTTTTTACGCGTCAACCTTTCGGCACGTAACAAGTTGGCAAACGTGGATTAATGAGAGGGGTTGGATAGGGAGGATGCTATTAGTCTACCTCTCAGACCATTTCACTGCACACAGGCTGCATGATAATATTTCACTCCCCCACCACCACCACCACCACCAGCCCTCTCCCCACTCTCTCGCTCTCTTTAAATCCAATTAGCTAAAAGAAAGTGCTTTGTGGCACCACGCCGCATCAATTATTCATTCTAGTTTTTACACCCAATCCATGCGGGTTCCTGTGCATATTAAAGAGTAAGTGGAGCGGCCTGCCAGATGTGCTGATCCTGGCCGTTTTCATCTGTTGCCTCTCCTGAGAGCCCCCCTGCTCTCTCTCTCGCTTTCACACAGCCATACACACACATAGCACAGGTGAATCCAAAGCATGTCAACAACAGAGAGAGCACATCAAAAACCCTGTGTGTGACAGGAGAGAGAGAGTGAGAGCGAGAGAGAGAGAGATCTGGATCTGTCCTTTATTGAATATGCACATTGTTCTAGTAGCTGTTGTATTGTTTTGCATCCCATATCGAGATACAAATGTTTAAATCAAAAGATCGGTTGCTAAGGAACAGGGTTTGCTTTAGAATGTGTCAGTAAATCCTCAATAGTCAAGACTTTGAAGCGAGGAGGGGGGCAGAAGGCAAGCTACAGGAACATTGAGTGGAACCTGCATTACTGTATGTGCGTGGCGCAGTAATTACATCCGTCTTTTTAAAAGACGGTGACGCAGATCTCTAGGGCCGTCCAGCTACTTTGCAATAATATTTTATGCGCCTCAAAGCCTTAATGGCTTAAATGCTAAAAGGAATGAAGAAAGGTCACAGATAGACATGCCAGCGCTTCCACACATTGCGTGGTCAAAAAGGAAGTCTTTAAGAGCTTGCCGAAATGGCTCTTAAGACGAGTCTATCCTTGGGATATGGGCAACCTTTTGGCCAGACAGGGGAAAGAAAATGTTTCCAGCGAGGAGTGGGTGGCGGAAACATGTCACTTTCGCTTAATTTGGTTTTCGCTGCTGCTTCCGTGCCCCACTTCCACACTTCCAAATCAGTCTCTCTGGGGCTTTCATCCAGCGGGCTGCGAGTCCAGACTGCTGCCCACTCTCTGGGCTTGTAAGAGTTCACCATCTCGCCATCAGGCCCCACCGACGCACCGCGGTGCAATCCACCTCGCATGAGGAGCTCAGGCGACCCTGTCCCAAATAAAACATCCCATTTCTTTGAAATAACCCTCATCAGTGTTTTGTGCTATTTAAAATGACAATGTGTTTTCATTGGTGTTGCACAAGAAGAAGAAAAAAGTCTTCAAAATATCTTTACGGCAGGGGAGAAAAGCCATTTGGGATTTCCACTGGCCTAATTATCATGAACCTATAAGGTGTTTTCGAGCTCTGAGAGCCAGAAATGCTCAGAGGGCATAAACAGGAGAGCTGACTTTCAAAATGGTTTTAAAACATCTCGGCAGGGTAGCATTCGAGGACACACTCAAACACACACGCGCACACATTTTATACTGTCCGTGTTATAATACTGAATATAAAGATTTGGCCAAATAACCTTTTTAACAAAGATTTGGTAATTTTTTGCAAATTCTAATACATAATTTCTATTTATATACTGAATTCACCACATAAAAATAATTAAGGGGTGGTTTAAATCCTACCTTCAGTATCGCACCTCTGGGTTCTTGAACAAGACCCTTAACCCCAAGTAGGGAGATTGCCCCAAGTAGGTATTGAATGGAAGTTGCTTTGGATAAAATAATCTGATAAATGCCAGGGGCGTTTTTTTTTTCTTCCAAATATGATAAGTACTTTAACAGTACTGTGACGTGTGTGTGTGTATATA
>JBBPCW010000106.1:34927537-34941491 GCA_037974425.1 Phenacogrammus interruptus
TTTATAATGCTGTAACTCAGTTACTAACTCAGTTACTTTTTGGAAGAAGTAACTAGTAACTATAACTAACTACTTTTAAGTAATGTGCCCAACACTGGTTATGAACGACTGCACAATTCCTCGATCTGCAGGAGAGTGTACTGACCTGGAGTCAGAATATTATATCTTTATGATTACGAATACATATTTGTTAGAGCTGCACAAAATATTGTCTAATAATCGTTATCGCAATATCAGTCACTGTGATACCGATATCACCAAATGCTACAATGTGCAAATGATCCTTTAAACAATCACTGACAGGGCGACCAATCACAGCTCCTGGTGAGTTACTGGATGTTCTGATGAATCGAGGTCTTCATGAAATCCAACAAAAGTCTTATTTTTAACTGTTAAATGTGTCGGTGAATCTGACCATGAATGGGCGGAGCTAAACTGATGTAGCCAGAATAAGATCTATTTAAATGTATTGCTTTTGTGACATCATAAAAACTATGATTTGAAAGCGGACTGTTTTAGTCGCTTATTTTCCATACACGGACTGTGTGGATGGACAAAACACTATTTAAGGCCATTTAATTCCAGAAAAGTAATGATATGGGCTCTTTAATATCTTGGAAGGCAATGCAATTACAATATGTAGCAGTAAAATTGTACTTTTGATATTCTAATATTTGTTGTTAATGTCATTTATCACACTTTATATGCACACTTATCTAATGACATGCTAAAATATACAGAAGATGCTGAGTGGCATCGACGGTACTTTTTCATTATACATTTTATTCATAATGTAGATCAGATTAAGATCATCAGACATGAGTAGAAGGTCAAAAATGTAAAATATGAGCTCCTGAAGCTCCTGTGCCCTACTTTCCTTTCTGAGAACAAACTCATAACCACGCCCTCCTTCATTCTTTCACAAACACTGGGACATCCTCCTCGCTCTTCCTGTTGTGCTCCTCAGGATCCAGGTTCATGTATTCCATAAACTGCAGGTTTTTTAAACTGAAAGGTGTTGTTTGAACTCTAAATGAAAATGTGTGAAATAAAGCCAGTTTCCTTTCTAAGATGAGAGAATCTGTAACAGTGCAGGTCTGACTCCTATTAACTGGTTGTTGGTGATACAGAGTCAAATTCTAGACTGTCCTTTAACTTTAAATGCACTCGCTACTGTTTCAGCACTTAATAGCTCCTTAAATATCTAACATTGGTCTGGAGATCCACGCTATCATTATCATTATACTGGGGGCTTTTTGTAGTGATGAACAATAAAAATATGACACTTTCTGTCTAATAAAAGAAACTCAGATGGCGAAAATACTGTAAATGCGTTTATTAGTGAAGAATATTGAGTGTATTTTTAGTAAATAGAAGATATCAGTGTGTGTCAGAACTTCCGCCTGGTGTTGTGTGTGAGTGCAGTGAGGTGTGTTTGAGTTAGTGGTCATCGCTAGTTCCTGAAGCACAACGGTCTGACGGAGCCTTTATAGTCCACCATCACTCTTTCTGCTTTTTTCAGGTCAGTGACAAAGTGTCAGCCGAGGTGGGTTAGTGGGACAATCTTCCAGTGTGTGTGTGTGTGTGTGTGTGTGTGTGTGTGTTTTGTTATTCACTTCATAAACACTGATGTATTGTGCACTGACCGAGTCACTGGTTATGGATCACAATGAATGTATTAGATTCCATTTACTGCTGCCTCTCTCTCTCTCTCTATCACTTGTGTGTGTGTGTGTGTGTGTGTGTGTGTGTGTGTGTGTGTGTGTTTTTTTGTTTCAAGACAGTACTGTGTAAAAGTCTCAAGCCCCTAAACAAAAAGTGTTTGCCTGATAACAGCTACAACATCGATCCCATCAGTACACTCAAAGCCCCTCGATAGAAAAACAGGATGAACCCTATCAGTCCTGGATCATCTCCCCAAAGCCTAGACCTCGACACTGTTGAAGCAGCGTGGACCATCTGGACAGTGAACAGAACAACAGAAAGAGATGCCCAGAGAAAAGCTTTGGAATGTCCTTTAGGAAGCCTGGAGAACTCTTCCTGAAAAACTTAAAGAAATGACAGGCGAGCTCGTCTAAGAGAGTTCAGGCTGTGAACGGTGGTCTTAACAAACACACAATGACTTTAAAGCTTTTCGAGTTAAACACACACTCTCTGTGTTTATTCTGGGTTTACTGTGTGTAGCAATGAATGACTGAACTGACCGACTTTCCAGTAATATAAAGAAATAGGGGGGTCGAGACTTCTGCACAGTACTGGGTTTCAAACACTACCACAGCCAAAATTCAAACTGGTCCTTTTGGGACCTCCCACGAGTCACTGCTGATGGTCAGTCAGGCATTATTCTTAAAAAATGGTCAGTCGTATAAAAAATAAATAATTTATCAAAAGTCAGACTGGAGAGCTCAACAACTTAACCTGCAGAAAAGAGTGAAACAGAAGAAAACTCTGATCAGAAATAAATCATCTGATCTGAAGATGACTGAGTCTGATCTGTTTCTTCAATCCTGAGCTGAGATTAGGGAAGCTCTTTCTCAGGAGCTGCATTTAAGAAGTGGGAGAAAATGCTCAGAATCTCGGATTGGACCTCGGAACTGAGTTCAGTTCTGTTTAGGTGGACCAGGCTGGATGGAGAAGATACATTATTCTGGATTCTCCTTTACTCTGGAGAGCCTGTCAGTCTGATGAAAGCTCCAGACAGGAGTGTAAGAGAGGTAGCCTACTACTCACCCAGATCGTCCAGGGTTTCCTTCGATGCTCATTACGGCAGCTCTCCTCTGTCAGGAAGATCTCACTCCAGCCGCTCCAGCTCCCATACCACCATCATAACGACCGGAGTCCACCAGAGAGAAAGCACGTTTCCAGCAGGGCTCAGACGAAAGTGTGTTTCTTTAACAGGTCGAGGGCTCGTCACACCCACACCCATGCCGCGTGCTCCACATGGTGCAGGGTTCTCCTCGCTCGGACCTTTTGTTGGTTCTCGCAGGTCTTTGTTCGTCTGGAGCTGCAGCCCAACAGCCGGCTGCCCAGCTTTACTGGCCGGATTTCAATCACCCCTCCCTCTGCTACCCCTGTCTCTCTCACCCTCCCTCCTCTCTTCCCTCCCCTTTTCTCCTCTCCACTCCTCTCCCTCTCTTTCTCCTCCTCCACCCCTTTGCGCACTTTCCATATGCTTGTTGCATTCAAACCGGTTTTTAAATCCAGTCTGAACGAGCGAAAAACAGGGCTGCCGGATATATCGTCCATGAATCAATATCGCGATAACGGTCTCTGCAATATTGGTATCTATCGAACCAACCACAATGTTTCTCTGACTAATCACAATGTTTCTCTGACCAATCACAGTGTTTCTCTGACCAATAATAATGTTTCTGTGGTCAAACAGTGTTTCTCTGACCAATCATATTGTTTCTCTGACCAATAATAATGTGTCTGTGGTCAAACGGTGTTTCTCTGACCAATCATATTGTTTCTGTGGTCAAACAGTGTTTCTCTGACCAATCATATTGTTTCTGTGGTCAAACGCAGTGTTTCTCTGACCAATTACAGCTCCAGGTGAGTTACTGGGTGTATCTGGATTAACCGTGTTTCATTATTAACCAATAAAGGTGTTCTGAGCATGAGTGGACATGGCTAAACTGCTGTAGCCAGAATAAGGAGATATATTTAAATGTGTTGGTTTTGTGACATCACAAAAATGACTTGAAATAGGGCTATTTTTATAGCTTGTTTTTCATTTGACTGAATGTATGGAGGGGTGAATTTCAAAACAATATTTACAGACTTTAAACCTTTTTAATCCCAGAAAAGTACTGATATGGGCTCTTTAAAATCCTGAAAGGCGTTGCAACCACACTATGTAGCAGTATAATCACAGTACTGACATTCTGTCTGTGCTATGCAGCTGTAGAAAAAGTGTTATTTTGAATAACCTACATGTGAATGACATACACTAAAATGAACTAGAAAAAAGCCATGAATTCCTACTGGTGACAAATGAAATACTTCAAGCAAAAAGTGTCAGAGCTGCACAACATGAGTAACATATCATCACTGCAATCTTACGGCTACAGATTGTGATGGCTTTCAATGTATTAAAGAGCCCAAATAATCTTTTCTGGAATTTAAGAGGTTCAAAGTCTGAAAAAATTGTTTCAAATGGTACATTTACTCCCCCAATCTAGACAGTCCATAAATGGAAAATAAAGTACAAAAACAGACCTTTCTCAATACTGTTTTTGTGATGTCACAAAACATTTAAATATATCTGCTTATCTAACACCTAGGGTGGTAGGAGCCTAGTGGGTAAAAAACTCACCTGTGCACCCAATGACCACAAAGTTGCAGGTTTAACCCCCCCCCCCACACACACACACACACACACACACCCACATAACCACCCACGATTCACCACCTTTAACGATTAAAAATGAGACTTTTAGACTTTTCATGAAACTTCAATTAATTTCTTTCATGTCACATTTTCTTTTGTTTTTGAAAACAGTCAAGTCTTTGCAGGACAACTAAATGGTTATTTCAAAATGATGTTACTAGTGTACTAGTTTTTAATAATGTTAATGTAAATGTTTTGCCTGATCGCCCCCTGGTCCCTACAGAGCTCAGGATCTCTAACAAACAGGACCTGCACTAGAAACAAAAGAACACATGGAAGATGAATGAAAGATTCTTCTAGCCACTTTTTATGACACAGTAAACGTAACCTAATCTTTAACAATGTCTTTTTTTTGTGGAATCCACTGGCCACTCTACTCAACCCGACAACGGAGCAACCGTGGGGTTAAATTTTAATTATAAAGGGAAATAAAATGTAAACGTAAAGAACCGATTCGTGATTCAGCGAGTCGACTCTTCCGAGCGGATCAGTCTCAGTGTGTTTACACTGGCATCTTTCAGCGTTTTGCTGGTTTATTTTCGTCTGAACAAGGTTGGCAGCAGTTTTCTACTTCGTTAATGTGGTGACAGACTCTGAAAATAACTGAACTTCTCCAATAGATCAATATTGTGTTTAATAAAGGAAGAAGATTCATTCTTGTGCTAGCGTTAGCCTGCGTGGCTAGCTGATGATGCGCTAACTCGATGAGCCGTGTTGAAAAATACTGTTTTATACTTAAATGATGGGCTTTAAAGCTGGGTTTTGGTTTTAGTAGGTTAGAAAGGCATATATTATTAAAACTGTTCAGTAATTCCAGCCAAAGGAGCCGTGGTTGTGTTTTTTGGACCGATGTGTTTAGCCTGTCCGTGCTAACAGGGCTTCAGGCTTATGTCTTTTAGAGAATAAACCTCTTTCTCCATATAACTGTGCTCAGACCTTTATGATGTCCGATGTTTTGGTCCTAAAGGACAGCTAAGTTATGAAGAAATTGGGACAAACAGCAAGCTGTACACAGACCTGTGTATGAGACCCCATTCATTTCTTCATATTCTGTTATGGTGCAAAAATAATCTTTGTCACACTGAGGAGATTAAATTACAGAAATGTGAATAAATGTTTTAATGACAGGCTGTAAAGTGTCTAAAGATACAAGGAGCCTAGATAAAGGAGCTCCACCCACTCAGCATTCAGCACCACCAGTATACGGATCACCGCCTGATCATCTGGAATCATCTGCTCCTGATTCTTCACTGGTTCAGGACTTTAGTTAGATGCTCTTTGATCTGCTCTTAGTCCTTCAGGAAGCCTGGAGAACTGTTCCACAAGAACACATTAACATACAAGACAGTCTGGATCTTTGGAAGTGAAATATGACCAAACAGGGGCCAGCATATATATATATATATATATATACATACATACACAAACAGTAAATAATAATGCAGACATTAATTTGAAATAGTGCAATCAGCTACACTGAGGTGCACCCAGAGCCAGTACGGGAATACATTTGCACAAACAGTTTGGATAATCTCCATAGAAGATCGGGATGCTCTAGACTCTGAAGCCACAGGTCACTGTGTCAAGTGTCAGCTCGATTGTATGGTAGAATCCTAGTGGGTGAAACACTTGTCTGTGACACGGATGACCACTTCCTTCATTTTCAAACATTATGAAGGAAGGGCATTAACACTGTTGGATCACGTTCTGTTTTTTCTCATTCAACACACCCCATGCAACATCATATTACTGCAAAAGAGCACTATAAGCACACTTTAGTCTCTTGCACGGTGGGAAGTGATGTTAGTCAGTGCTGTTTGTTTTTTTTTAACCAACATTTTTGCTGCTGTGTTCTGCTCCTCACCAGAGATCGTATTCACAACTCTCACATCACGCACGCACACACCAATTAGACACACTGTCCCCAGTGTGTGAAGCAGAGTCTATCCATAGCACAAGTTCTGAGTACTGCGTCCCACAGGGCAGGCCGCTGAGTCCCCGCCCTCTTTCTGGTCCGCCTCGGGGGGAGGCGATGCCATTAGAGGGTGTTTTTGTGTTAAAGGCTACGTTCACACATTTGGCACCACGTTCATGCTGAAGCTGTCAGTGTTCTGTTATGATTATATCTGGCTTTCTTCTTGCAGGACAGAAAACACGGACAAACACTGAAGAGCTTACAGTAGACCCCTTCAGGACGGACCCTCTGGTTTTCGACCCTTTTCAGGTGAATGAATAATTCCAGACTGTCACCTGGTCATAGAGCTTTAACCTAATCTATATTCAGATCGCACTGTTGAGGAATGAGTTACTGTTTTCCATGTCTTAAAAGAAAACACGTGCTGCAAAATGAATTCATGCATATGGACTCAAAACACTGAAATTGTTGCTTCAAAAATGTGTATTTACATTATAAAACACCTTATTAAACAGAGTTACAGAGACATCTAGGGTCATTAATCACTGTCATTTATTTAACGATGTAATAGACTTTCTATTGTCATACGTACGAGAAAAGAAATTCTCCCTCTTTAGATCGGCGATTTAAGAAAGCAGAACTGTGTGCATGCAGATTTTCATTTCTAAATCTTTGTCAAGTGGAGATTTAAAACAAAAAATGCACTGATACCAAATGAATATACACGTTGTGAGAAGTGCGAACACTTACACGTAATGTGTGTAATTTTCTGCCGTGTGAAAATCAACTGAATGAACTGGTGCAGCTCTAGAGTACAAAAAGGCACATGAAGTGCGAATATAAAAAGAACTTACTATAAATATAAACTCTAAACAAGTAAAAATGTGCACTTTAGTACAAAATGTGTTTCTAAAATCTAACAGCAGCCAAATGAACAACACAAATACTGGAATGTAATTAATACAGTAACAGAGTATTCAAGTGCAAATGTAACATGGTGTGTTTGAGTCTCAGGATTCTGGGTGTGTTTGGAGGGTTGAGGGTCTCTGAGCAGGGAGATGTTTGTGTGTGGGGGGGTGTGGGGGGCTTGGCTCCTCTGCAGGGACCAGAGAGAACATAGAGCAGAGCAACTCCGGTCTAATTGCTCTGCACTGATACCTACCAGGATAACCGTGTTAAATGTGAGTAGATGAGTGGAGAATGTAGACAGCAGGTTGTGTGATGAAGCTCATCTACTATCTCTGTTTATATTCTCAGCGTGGAAGCGGATTAACTCTTGTAACATGAGCTCGGTGGCTGTGTTGACTCAGGAGAGTTTTGCTGAGCACCGTAGTGGGCTGAAGGACGCTGAGATCACAGGTACCGACTGCAGTAATGATATTTTTAATACAGCACTGTGCACAAGTCTTCAGCTCATTTCTTTCTATTTTGCTCTGAATCTCCTTGTTGGTGCAAAAATACTATTTTCTGTCAGACTGTTTGATCTTTATCACACTGAGGAGACTAAATGCTGACAGGCTGCAAAGTGCCTAAAGATACAAGGGGTTCTAGATAAAGCAGTTCCGCCCACTCAGCATTCAGCACCACCAGTATACTGATCACCCCCTGATCATCTGGAATCATCTGCTCCTGGTTCTTCACTGGTTCAGGACTTCAGTTAGATGCTCTTTGTTCTGTTTGAAGGATTCATATGTAGGTCACTATGTGTCTTAACCAACAGAAACATTCAGCTGAAACTGGTCAGGTTCAGGGACTGGTCAGGAAATGAGAGGCTCTGAAAGTCCTTCAGGAAGCCTGGAGAACTGTTCCGCAAGAACACAGTAACATACAAGAAAGTCTGGATCTCTGGAAGCAAAATATAAAAAAATAGGGCTCAAGACTTTTTCTCTTCTGTAGGGCGAGTTTCTCCATGTTAATGGGTTTTGCTTGTAACAAGGTTATGATGTTCTTATTGGCAGATATTAGATGTTTTGTTTTAGTGAGGAATATAAATTCTGAACAGAGTGTTTTAAATGATCAAACCTACACTTTTATACTATTTTACTTTTAGGCGGTTTTTGTGTCTAACTTTGAGGTAGACTAAGGTGTCTCTTTTTGTCCATGCAGTACTAGTCTGTCTTTCCTCCCTGTCAGGTGGAGTTTCTGAGGATGAAGCCTACATCCCCACCTACCTGGAGGCGTTTCCTCCACTCCCGGATAAAGGTGCCCCGGGGGAGAGATCAGGAGAACCGGCTGGAGCTTGGAGCAAAATTCGACCCATCAAAGCCTCTGTCATCACACAGGTATTTGGCCAATTCACAAGTTCTTCATGTGTTGTGTGATGGCCCTGAGCCTGGACGGTGGACTAATTGCTGCTGGAAGTTCACATGTGTCACATAATCGTGTACGGGACAGAGCATCAGCCACAATGTTATCGGAACCCTTAATATGTCTATTGTCTAATTTATAAGACTGTAAAAATATAGAGCAATGTAATAAAATGCTACATTTGGACATTTTAAAGAATTCAGTGAAGGCAGTCAGTGAGACCCCAGAATTAATAAACATGCAAAGTATCGTACAGCCCAAGTAAAACTAAAGCTTCCTTTTCTACAACGGAGTAATAAAGCTGATATTAACAAAAAATTTTTAAAAGAATCAAATGGGATGAAAGACTCCCTGATCATCAGCTTGGTTTGGGACAGTGCCAGCCCTGATGTAACTGGCGTCACCCTTTAACGAAAAATAGTTCCCAAACTGTGGAGCGGCCAAAACAGGATCAGAACAAAGGATGGACTTCACATGTTCAAACACCCGTAGACCATTTGATGTCCACTCATACTTCTCCTCTTTCCTTAAAAGAGTGGTCAAAAGGGACACGACAGTCAAGAAAGTTCAGCAAAAATCATTATCAAACTCTGGTACCAGTAGTAAACCTGGCCTGACCTCCATAAAACTGTTCTTGCCATCACTAATGAACCAGCCAACGAACCAACCCAGCCATTAATGTTATGGTTTTTCATTTATACTGCAAAGGAAGCCTGGACCAGCAAGAACTTCCTCTAGCATTAGTTGCATAGCAGCACAAATTCTAATCTATTTAATTAAAAATATAGTCAGTATGATTGATTAATTGATTTTTTTTAATCTTATTACTTTTTTGTGTTTTTTTGACTGCTTTACAGATAGTTTTATCCATTCTCATATTCCTTCTGTTTCGCCTTTTCTTTACCTGCGTACTTGCAGGTGTTCCATGTTCCTCTGGAGGAGCGACGGTATAAGGATAACAGTCAGTTTGGAGAAGGCGAGGAGGCCAAAGTGTGTCTAGACATCATGCAGAAGACTGGAGCCCACATCGAACTCTCTCTGGCGAAGGACCAAGGCCTCTCCATCATGGTGACCGGAAAACTGGATTCAGTCATGAAAGCACGGAAGGAGATTGTAGCTCGACTTCAGACTCAGGTGATGATTTGTTGTGCCATTCAGACGTGCTTCTTATAGGATTGTTTACGTTTTGCTCAGTGCCTGTTCTCCCGCTTGCAGGCCTCGGCCACAGTCGTCATTCCGAAGGAGCACCATCGCTTCGTGATCGGGAAGAATGGGGAGAAGCTGCAGGAGCTGGAACTGAAAACAGCCACCAAGATTGCCATTCCCCGTCCCGACGACCCCAGCGCCAACATCCGCATCACAGGCACCAAAGAAGGCATTGAGAAAGCCCGGCATGAGATCCTTCTCATCTCTGCAGAGCAGGTCGGCACTAAACTAATTTAACTGCCCATCTTTCAAATCAAACGATATTTAATTCACGCAAGAAAATGCCAAGTGTGATTGTGCACCACTGAGCGCGTAAAAGGAGGACTGGCTATGAAATGGCCATAAAGACGAACAGATCCAGAGAGTTCTGGCGGTTGGCTCACTTACACTTTCTGTCACCGCACACAGTGTGAACAGCACAAAATCCTACCCCTCAATTTAACCCATTTAACCCTTTCACTAAGTGAAGCAGCGGGCAACCAGGCACACAGCACCCGGGGAGCAGTGTGTGTATGTATATGTATATGTGTGTGTGTGTGGGGGGGGCGCAGAAGTGTGTGTGTGGGGGAGCAGTGTGTGTGAAGCTTAGCATTAATGGGAATCGAACCCACGACTTCCTGATTGCAGGGTTTAACCACTAGGCCACCAGCTTTAAAGGATCAGTACTCGGCCTCTGATCATCCGATTGAAACCATGTATACAAGCGCAAAATAAAGATATTGGTATAATGCACTTGTCAGAGTGGGTGGAGAGCTTCGCCACAGGCCACATTCAATAGGTCTTGGGGAGCTGAGGGTCCTAAAATTTTGCAGCACCCAGGTGAGTTACATTTAAAGGTGCGTGCCACTTTTTTTGTCCTCCATTGAGAGCCAAAGCTACTCCAAAGCTCCCCAAACCTGGCTCTCTATGGAGGAAAAATAGTGGCTGTCATGTAAACACTGGGTCCTCCAGGTAGCCGGGGGAGGGGCTGCCCGCCTAAATGATATCAAACTCGATACAAAATTTTAATATCGATTAGTATCTGAGAATCAACTTTGTTGATAACATTAAATTATTGTAATGTTTTTCCCTTTTCTCTCAATGCTCTTCTATTTACCTCGCTCGTTCAGGACAAGCGTGCGGTGGAGCGTCTCTCTCTGGAAAAAGCTTTTCACCCGTTCATCGCTGGTGCTTACAACCGCGTGGTCCAGGAGCTGAGCCAGGAGACCGGCGCTCGCATCAGCATCCCACCCCCCAGCCTGATGAAGGAGGAGATCGTCATCACTGGGGAGAAGGAGGCGGTCGCCATGGCGATTGCCCGCATCCGTGCCATCTACGAGGAAAAGGTGAGCTTGTGGAGAGTCAAATATATTCTGTTACACCAGAGGGAGGCAGATCATATCGGTGTGGCTGATACACCGGTGACACTCAAAACACATACACTTGAACACGTTCGGCCTTTTTGTCTCTGACTCCTCTGACTTTCTCTCTTCCAGAAGCGGAAAACGACCACCATCTCGGTGGAGGTGAAGAAGTCGCAGCATAAGTACATAGTGGGGCCGAAGGGCAACACGCTGCAAGAGATCATGGAGAGCACCGGAGTCTCAGTGGAGATGCCACCCCTGGACTCTGGCTCTGAGACCATCATCCTCAGAGGGGAGCCAGACAAATTGGGCCCCGCCCTCACACAGGTGTATGCCAAGGTGAGGCAGAATATTTTGTGATGTTTTGTGTCAGGTATGATTGAAAAGATTACAAAGGTAATCATGAAATGTACACATGGTTTAAAGGTGTGTGTGTCTCTGTGTGTGTGTCTCTGTTTGTCTGTGTGTGCTCTGCAGGCTAAGAGTGTGATGGTGGTGGAGGTAATTGCGCCGGCGTGGCTTCATCGATTCATCATCGGGAAGAAAGGACAGAACATCAGCCGCATCACTCAGCAGCTCCCCAAGGTGGGCGGGGGGTCCAGCACACCTGTGTGACTCTTCTTCTCTCCATTCTAACTTCATCTCACTCTTCTGTAGCTCACTTGGTTAGGGGTGAGGATTAGAAACACATCCTGAGTCCTGGGTTCGAGTTCCAGCAGGTTTGTAGCTCAGTGGGAGAGCACAAGCTTTGCATGTGTGAGGCATGATGGCTTGGTCGTGCCTTGTGGGTCAGATACTTGCCTCTGGACCAAGAGGTCATGGGTTCGCATCCTATGTTCAGCAAACCACCACTGGGTTCCTGAGTAAGACCCTTAACCCCAAGTTGCTCCAGGGAGACTGCCCCTTGTGGGTAGGGGATAGAAGTAGCTTTGGAGAAGACTCCTTGCGTCTTCATATTCTTGGGGCAGCTGGTGGCCTAGTGCTTAGGGAGTTGCCCCTCTCATCAGAAGGTGGTGGGTTTGAATCCCATGACTTCCAGTGACACCACTGAGGAACCCTTAAGGTACCATACACTGTTCCCCGGGCGCTGTGTTCCTGGCTACACACTGCCTCACTGGATGAATGGGTTAAATGTGTAAAATGCAGAAGAATTTGTGTTCACATGACAAAATGGGCACTTTACGTTTATCACATCACAGCAACTGAGCCGGCTTTACACTTAATGTCTCATCACTTGATTCATGTGCTGATGTTTTTTTAGACTCTTTAGATGATTAACATTTTTTACATTTTAGTTAGCACTCCTATGGTATGTTAAGTGAAGAAGCAAATCATTCCTCACCTTTTGTTTTGCCTGGTCAGGTGCACATAGAGTTTACAGATGGGGAGGAGCGCATCAGTCTGGAAGGCCCCACAGAAGAGGTGGAGCAAGCTCAGGCTCAGATACAGGAGATTATTAAAGACCTGGTGAGAAAATAAATGGGTTTTAAGTAGTATTTTGTTATGTTTGAAATGCTGAAATGCATATTAGAGCTGTGTACAGAGTTGTATGACAGACCGGAGTCGGAGAATATGCAGAGAACTGTCGTTTTGTGAATGGCGTTCCATTTCTTGACATGATATTTCGTTTTGTTCAGATGGCGAGGATGGACTACACTGAGATTAATATCGACCAGCGTTTCCACAGGCACCTCATTGGCAAAAATGGGGCTAACAGTGAGTGTCTTCTTGAAATGCGTCCGATTCTAATAGATGCAGCACCAGTAGACTGTAACAGATGATTCTAATGGATGCTTTTTAGGAACAAATGTGGTCTAACATTGTTCCCTTCTTTAATTCAAGCATAGGAATCAACAAACTACTTATTAGAAAACTCGGACTGGAAAATGAAGTATCATGTTTGTATCTGACAGTAAACCGGATCAAGGAGCAGTACAAGGTGTCGATCAGGATTCCTCAGGACTCGGACCGCTGTGGGCTGGTTCGGATTGAGGGCGACCCTCAGGGAGTGCAGCTGGCGCGCAGGGAGCTGGTGGACCTGGCCCAGCGCATGGTGAGGCTTGGGGAGGAGTCATGATGTATTCAGCATGATTTCAGTCTGTGCTTTAGTACTGCAGGCCCTTTTAAGCTGTCACTTAAAAAGTACATTCGCTTTAAAACCGCAAATGCTTTAGAACCACATTCCCTTTTAAGCTGTTGCTTAAAAGTGGATTAAGTACGGTGTACAGTGGCTTTAGAACCGCAGGCCCTTTTAACCTACAGTCGCTTTAGAACCGCAGTGCTTTAGAGTCTCTTTTAAACTACAGTCGCTTTAGAACTGCAGTCCCTGTTAAACTACAATTTGTGTTAGAACCACAAGCCCTTTTAAGCTACAGTCGCTTTAGAACCGCAGTGCTTTAGAGTCTCTTTTAACCTACAGTCGCTTTAGAACTGCAGTTGCTTTAGAACCACAGGTGCTTTAAACTCCCTCCTGTACACATGCAGGAATCAGAATCAGAGAACTTTATTTATCCTGGAGGAAATTGTTCACATCACGACTGCACACTCACACAAGTCAGAACAATACAGAATAAAAATACCTGAATATATAATAAATATACTCGGACTAGAAATATATTAAGAAAAGAAATATAGTACAACTTACCCATAATAAAAAGTATATTAAGAGGAGAATATAGTTTTAAGTTAAAATTAAAACACTCTGTACAATAAATAGAATAGACAGTTACGTCTAAGTACCTTTATCAGAAAAAGTGAATTGTGAAATTACAGAAATGCAGTTATCAAGAG
>JBBPCW010000106.1:35040099-35057614 GCA_037974425.1 Phenacogrammus interruptus
ATCATCTGGAATCATCTGCTCCTGGTTCTTCACTGGTTCAGGGCTTCAGTTAGATGCTCTTTGTTCTGCTTGAATGATTCTTACGTAGGTTACTGTGTGTCTTAACCAACAGAAGCATTCCTCTGAAACTGGTCAGGTTCAGGAACTAACACACTAACATACAAGGGAGTCTGGATCTCTAGGAGCAGAATTTGAAGGAATGAGGGCTGGAGAAATGACTGAATCTTTAGTTGGGGTTTGTTTGTATTGTAAATTTTCAAAAGGTGTGTGTCAAGTCCAGAATTACTAGGATATTTGAGTTTTAATACATTGATCCTATTGTTTCGGCCTTGGACTAAAGAGCTCGGCAGGATAACACTGGCCCTCATGCACATTTGTCATTGGCTAATTGCTCTAACAGAAAGTGGTGGAAAAAACCCTTTAAATCTTACATTTACACCCTTTGGCAGTAAAAACCCTACAAATATTTAATGTTCTTGTTGCACAGCAGCAATTAGTAAATCAGTGAAGAGTCTGCATGTTCTTAAAAAGCCTAAAACATTTTAAAGTCCAGCCCGATGCACACAGGCTGCGGTTCTGTTGTCACGATACTGAAATTTCAAACTCGATACCGATACTATGTTACATACTACAGATAGAGAAAAAACAAACACAGGAACTTTTAAATAAAAAATTACAGTGTCTCAGGGGCTGTGTGTGTGTGTGTGTGTGTGTGTGTGTGTGTGTGTGTGTGTGTGTGTGGTGTGAGTGTGCACTCAGGGGCCGTCGCTCCGGTTCTCTGTGGAGGAGAGCTGAGGGTCCCTGTAAAATATCACTGTGTTCTGTTTGAGTAAACAAACAAAATGCACAACTGTACAGTGTGTTTAGGTATTTTGTAAAGCGCTTTTTAAATTAACAGTATTATTATTACTATTACTATTATTATTATTATTATTATTATTATTATTATTATTATTATTATTATTATTAGCCAACATTTAATAACTCCGGACCCCCGATGGGTTGGGAGGGCAAACGTGGGCTGGGAGGGGGTCTCCCGGAGATCTACCGGCAGTCACGGCTCGGAGAGTCCGTGTTCACGGGTCAGTCGCACATAGGTCTGGGGGAGCTTGTTCCCCGGCCGAGTTAGGGGGCTGTCTTCTGGGTCACACTGGGTCCTCCAGGCAGCCCGGGGAGAGGCTGCCCACTGCAATGCCTGTTGAAAATTGTTGTAGTCTTCCGCTGATTTCCGTGAACTGGCAGATGCAAAGCTGACATTTAAGTATCGATACCAGTGTTAATTGATCTCAAATTTTTATTACATTATTGTATTGATTAGTATCTGAGAATCGATTTTTTTGACAACCCTAGTTCTGAAAGCCGTGACCGGAGGGCCTGCAGCCGCGCCGCCGCCGTGTGTCTGGGGCGATTCCAGTCACACGGTTAGCAACCGTTCCCCCGAGCAACGGCCTTTGGGTGCCTGAGGCCTGGCATGCCGGGGCACTGGGCCTGAGGGGGAGCGCGGCGCTCGGCACACACACGGCTGTTTGCTCAGCCCGATTCCCATGACAGTTAGAAAACGCGCTGCTGCTTCCGACGGGCCGGAAAGAAAACAGGCCTTGTTCTCTCACACATCCTCCCCCACGCCACCCCGGCCCAACTAGAGCTCCCAAAATAGTTCAGCCTTTCCAAGTTTATTAGTGATGTTTTCACACATCACTTATAAAAAGAGGGGCCTGAGGAAACATGGTGTTTGTGTGTGTGTGTGTGTGTGTGTGTGTGTATGTGTGTATGTGAGTGTTGAACCAGGGGAGGTAAATGAACAGAAAGAACAAGTAATGAACACGAACACAGTGAAAGAATGAAAAGATCAAAGCAGCAGGTATATTTAACACCAATGTCTGGATTTGACACTTTTAGGGGGTTCTCTCTTTAGAGAACCTTGACGGCTCATTTCTGACATCTCACTCTCCTTCTGATGGACACCATGTTGTGTGAACAAGATCTGAAGCTTTAACAGCTTTAACAGTAGACAAATGTGCTCTTAAAGATTTTTAAGCCTATGTCCTAAATAATAATCATGAATAAACTATTGCAAACCATTTTAATTAAAGGATTTTACTTAAAGGGGACATTAAGCAAAACTCACTTTAGTTATAATGAGCCTATGGGCTACAAAGAATATTCTTGAAGAATAAAGCAGGTGAATACCTTTTATGTGAGAGTGATTTGGTGCAAAAAACTTCATGAACATGTTTTGTAGCCCACTGACCTTTTATAACTTGTTTTTTTTAAAGGAGTGAATTTTGCATAATATGTCCCCTTTAAGTCTGTGGCCTAAGTAATAATCATTTATAAACTACTGCTGAACCCAAACGTGTCCTACAGTACAGTGGTAGAATTTTCCCCTTTACTCAAGCGGTATTGAAGGGTTTAGTGATCAGATGGACGGGTGCGTGTGGTGTCTGACGTTAGCTCCACTGGCCTTATGGCTCAAGTGGAAAACCGATGCAAACTTCAGACCTCAGGAATCTGCAGTAAATCTCTTACCTGCTTTGAGTGTGTTTAAATATGTGCTTTGATCCTTGCGTGTTCCTGCACATCTGGAAAGGTGCAATGAAAAGCAGGTACTGAAATGAAAGGTGTGGAGCTCGTACCTTCACTACGCCACTCTCGTGCATGGTGATGCAGTTGTTGGGGTCTTTGGAGAGTTGGAAGAGCGCCTGCGCCGTGGCCCGGTGGACCGATGGGTCTTTGGAGCGTAAATATTGGACCAGAGGGGCGACAGCCCCCGCCCCCCCGAACGCCACCCGGTTACTGCTCCACATGCAGCAGCGGGCGATGGCTTCAGCCAGATAGCGCCGCAGTTTATCATCTGCCTGCGGGACAAGAGAACGCAGAACCTTCAGAACCTTCAGACCTGTTAACACAATAACCAGTCACTCATCCTGCAGGGTGGGGCAGGATTACTGCACACAGTTCCAGAAAGGAGACTAATACAGTCGCCCACCCAACCACACCCCCCAACGATCAAATGCTTACTGTGTTGCTGAGGTTGGCAAGCATGGGCACCACTCTGTGGTCCGTGATGACGGCCAGGTTCTCCTCATCTTTGGCGATTTTGGCGATGGCCGCGCACACACTGGCCAGCACCTCCTGATTCTGTGATTTCAGCAAATTAACAATCAGGTCCAGCCCTCCCACGAAGGAGCGCACCGTCTCCCCTGCATCCTGAAACACACCCCACTTACACGTCATTACAGAGAGAGAGAGAGAGAGAGAGTGTGTGTGTGTGTGTGTGTGTGTGTGTGTGTGATAATGTGTGAAATCTACTAACTTCCGATATACAGTATGAATTTGTGATTAAACATTTATTCACATTTTATTCATTTTCATGCTTTAGTGCAGATCTTTTATTTGTATGGTTCTACATATTTGACAAGAATAAAACATAAAATATGTGCACACGCCAAATGTATCTTTTATTTTTTCCCACTATGTTAAACTGAGCAAATGAACGGTAGACATTTACATTCAAAACTTCTGCATTCGAACCTGAGCCAGCAGATCTGAAGTTATGAAGCTGACAGTGTAACTGGTGACCCAGTGAGGAACCAGTCTGCACCAGGCCCTGTGTTAAAACAGGGTTTTGGTTTATTATGACACTCATATTACAGGAGGCTGTAATATGCAAATGAGCCTCTAACCAATCACAGTGTTTCTGACAGAGGGACCAATCACAGCTCCAGTTGAGTCACTGGGTGCTCTGATGAACTGACGTCAGTGCATGAGTGGGCAGAGCTAAACTGCTGTAGTCAGAATAAGGAGATATATCAAAAAGTTTTGTGACATCACAAAACTAAGATTTGAAAACATATATGTTTTTTTCCCCCCATATATGGACTGCAGGGATGGGGGGGTTCCATATATGGACTGTATGGATGGCGGTGTTGTTTTCCATATATGGACTGTAGGGATGGGAAGGGGGGTCCCATATATGGACTGTAGGGATGGGGAGGGGGGAGTTTCCATATATGGACTGTAGGGATGGGGGAGTAAATGTACCATTTGAAACATTACTAACATAATTTAAGTGAAAATATGGGCTCTTTAAATTGCAGGGTGTAGCAGTAAAATTGTAATACTGATATTTTGTCCATGCTGGATGTGAGACTTGGAAGGAGCCGATTCTCCCACAGGACTCTGAGCTGCTGGACACAAACTCCTCATATCCACTGTCCTGCGGGCAGCGGAAGGACGACCACAGCAGAAGAGCAGGCAAACACACACACACACACACACACACACATGCACAGCGGGCAGCAGTGGGCACTATTTAAGTTTAGAAAACTCAGCCTTTGTTGTGGCTGCAGGGCACCAGCCTGCTGCCAGGCATTAGAAAACCCTGCAGGACGTCTTCACTGACAGTCCGGACTGTAATTACGGCCTGGAAACTCAGAACAGGCATACTCACGGAATCAGGAGTAGGATGACAGAACCTACAGAGTAAAATACGGATAAAGGGACATTCCAGAATGATGTATGTTCCCAACAGAATTTTAATCAGACCTGAAATTCAGGTCTAAAAGTGAACACTGACAGAGTTCGGCCTGATCTCACACAGCCTGTCCAATACATGCTGTCCAGACCCAAACTGAACTGAGTTCATGCTGCTCTTCTAGTTGTGGACCCGGACGAACGTTGTGGACCCGGAGGAACGGTGTGGACCCGGAGGAACGGTGTGTACCAGGAGGAAAGGTGTGGACCAGGAGGAACGGTGTGGACCTGGAGGAACACTGTGGACTTGGAAGAACGGTGTGGACCTGGAGGAACGGTGTTGACCTGAGGAACATGATGGACCTGTAAAAATGATGAAGTACTGGAGAAATGTTGTGGTCCTGCAGGAACGTTGTGAACCTGGAGGAATTTTGGGGTCCTGGAGGATCACGGTGGACCTGTAGTGATCATGGGGTCCTAGAGGAGCGTTGTGGGAATCGCAGCAGGTGGTGTATAAATGATGCACCAGTCATAAGCAATCCTGTGTAATATTTGTGTAAGATCTTCCAAAGTACAAAATAGTGATTACAGCAAGGAGATCCTGTTCTGTTGTGTTTGACTCCACAGAAGATTCAGACAGTCCTTCTGCTCCAGGCCCAGCACAGCGTCCAGCTGCAGCGGGTGAGTGAGGACAGCAGAGAAGAGATAGAGGGATGGAAAGGAGGGAAGAAGGGAAGGAGGGAAGGAGGGAGGGCAGCCTGTGTTAGATGTCATGCCAGAGGATGAGCTCGACATTCAACAAGTCTGGCAAAGAGAGAGAGTGAGAGAAACAGAGAGAGAGAGAGAGAGATTGAGAGAGAGAGAGAGAGAGAGAGAGACAGAGAGAGGAATCCACAGCCTGTCTAACACAGGAAACTGCAGCAGGGGAATACTGATGAAGGAAAGAGTGGGGAAAGAGTGGGAAAGAGTGAAGGAGAGAAAGCGAGAGAGAGAGAGTGTTATAGATTGAGAGAGAGAGAGAGAGAGAGTTAGAGATTGAGAGAGAAAGAGAGAGAGAGAGAGAGAGAGAGAGAGAGGAAGCGTGTTTAAGTCACCAGCTGCGGAGGGTCACTAAGGAATCCTTTCAAACCCGCTCCTACCAAAACATCCCCAACCAGCACACGCAGCACGGGGTGGGGGGGTAGTAAGGCTGAAGGCGTGGGTGTAAAATGAAGGAACATATTAGGCAGACAATCAGGAGCCCTGCACTAAACATGAGCTCAGGACTAAACAGAAGCCCTGCATTAAACAGGAGCCTAGGACTAAATAGAAGTCCTGCAATAAACAGGAGCCATGCACTAAACAGGAGCCCAAGACTAAACAGGAGCCCAGGACTAAACAGGAGCCCAGGACAAAACAGGAGCACTGCACTAACAGGAGCCCTGCACTAAACAGGAGCACTGCAATAACAGGAGCCCTGCACTAAACAGGAGCCCAGGACTAAACAGGAGCCCAGGACTAAACAGGAGCTCGGGACTAAACAGGAGCTCAGGACTAAACAGGAGCCCTTCACTAAACAGGAGCCCTGCACTTAACAGGAACCCTGCACTAAACAGGAGCCCGGGACAAAACAGGAGCCTGCTGTTGTACTGAGTGGAGAGAAGGAGAGATGGTGAGTCGGGTCTCTTTACCCTAAACGACCTGGGAGGAAAAAGTACTGTGAAGCTGACAGACTGACCCACAATCAGGGGGCGGAATCTAGACCCCCACTCAGAAACACCGTGAACAGAACAACAGTACACCCGAGAACACACACATATACACACACACACATACACACACCACTCAAACACTCCACTCACCTCACTCACACACACACCACACTCTTACACACACACTCACACATATACACACAAGCAAATACACACACACACCGACTCACACCCACGCCACACTCACACCCACCCTCACCCGCCCCTCCCACACACATACACTCTCTCTCTCAAACATTTCACATGTTGAGGTTTGCTGTAAGAATATTATAAGATTATTTAAATGATTTCTCAAGTTTTTTCTCGAGTTTTGTTTTAAGTGATTTCTGCTAATGCAGTTACATCACTAACCCTAGAAATAACCTGCATAATCTCATAAAACCCTCACAGTAATATCACAAAGAGAGGTTGGAATAATATTGACTCAATTTTTCATGGAAATCTAGAAGAAATGTTAGAAGAACCGTTTCTAGTACAGCATGCAGAACCAACTGTAACCGGCGCACAGGTTACGGACGGATTGCTCAGAGAAATGAAACTGAGGTGCTGGAGGAAAAGAGCGGGAGGTAACGGGCAGATTAAAGTCTTCATTAAGAAAACTACCACAGCAGCACTGAGCAGCAACCAGAAAACACACACACACACCCTCATTACCACAGTACACAGTACAGTACAGTGTGTGTGTGTGAGTAAGTGTGTATAGTGGATGAGTGTTTGTGTATATTGTGTGTGTGAGAGTGTGTGAGAGAGATTTAGGCCCCAGATGCTGTTCTTTCAGTGTGATTTTCCTAAATCTGGCCCTGGAGCTGCTAACTGGAGCCACATGGGTTTTTCTCAGTGGGGCTGAACCAGTTCCTGGTGTGTTTGGGCTCCCGTCACCCCCGCTCCGCCCCCCACCACGCCCTCCCGAGACTAAACCCGGCGCTCCCGAGCTCCTAAAAACCCAGGCTGTAAACGGCAGACACACACTGTCCAGCCTGGTCAGAGCCGGGCCTGAGAGCCGGGGGTCTTTTCCTCCACAGGGTCAACCTGCCTCATCCCCTCCAGCTCAGAAGAAAGAAAACACCTGGCCACCTTTTCTCTGTATATTGCACAAGCAGTGCCTGTTTATGTTAATCACGCTGATAAGCTCGTAGAACAATGATGCACTTGTGTGGCCTTGTTACACAACAGGCTGGAGGGGGCAGACGGGGCTCACACTCTCAGAGCCGAGACCAGACGCCCTCTGTGAAGAGAGGGAGGGACCTCTGAACCTGTCTAACCTGGTGTTTTGTGATCATAACGCAGATGTTCTGGTACCCGTCACTCCTGGTGACCTCCGCTGGTTTGTTGGCTGTGAACCTGTGAATATGAGGAAAGACGCGCTGTGTGAGAGTCCAGCATTGTAACGGAACAAACCGGGAGAGAAGGAGCTGGAAAAAAGAGAGGAATGGATGTGAGCATAATAAGATCCGAATCCACAGGATATTACGGCAGGGCAGATGGTTTTCAGCCAGAGAAAAGAACAAGCTGCGCTTCGGACCAGGTGGTGGTCAGACCGACTTCTTCACAGTTTACACGCCTCGCGGCCGTTAGGAAAATACCAAGAGTTCAATACAACTGCAGATCACAAACAGCTACTCTGTTTTAGTGCACGCAGTAGGAGCCCATCGGATTTCAGTTTTGTCTGGTCAGCTTCATTTCATTCGTTAATAAACACCCATTCCTGCACCTCAGGCCTGCAACACCTTCCAAAAAAATTAGATGGGGGCAATTAAGGGCTAGTAATGTTTAAAAATTGTATTGATTTCAAACAGGTGATTTTCAAGACTATGAGTGTTCAGGTCTTTTTAGGAAAGGATGGAGGCTGTGTGCTCCAAAAGGACCATTCCGAGCATCATCAGTCCAGCAGCCAGGGCCCGGCACAGTGTGGGTTCACGTCACTGAGGAGTTTCTTCACACTTCTCTCATGCAGCATTAATGCAGAAAAGCACACTAAGATTTTAGAGCAACTTCTGACACCTTCAGGGTGACATCGTTTCCAGGGGTGTCCACACATGTTTCAACAGGACAATGCAAAACCATATTCTACACACAGAACAGCGGCAAGGCTGCAGAGGAAGAGGCAGCAGGAAGAACGGGACAATTTAAGACCTGAAACGCCTCATTTGATCTCCTCAGTGGCAGAATACAACGGAACATTACGACATGGTAAATGCTTCACCACCCCAACTTTTATTGCAATGTGCCACAGGCCTGAAATACAGGAATGGTTGTTTACAACCAGACAAAACAAATCTTAAGTTCATATTCTCTGCAATTAAATCAAAGTGAATGTAAGAATAACTGTATTTTTTTGTGCATTTTCCATGCGACTTCAGTGTTGTTCTGGTGTGGGCTGTAGATGAGCGAGATGCTCGGAGGGCCAGTAAAAGGAGGATGCAGAGCTCCAGGATAAACAATGTAACATGATGCATCCGGTGCTGTAGGGATGCGAACACAATCTTTGTGCTGCTCTTGTTTCTCAGTTCCTGAGCGTTCAGCCTGAATACCCAGAGAGCCCTCTGGTCTGGCGGTGAAATGTGAATGTATGTATTTTGCATTATTTGTTTGGCTGCTGTGTTGCCGGTTTTAGTACGGTGCAATAAATAACCGAACCTTTGCGTTCTCTATGCAGGGGCAGATGGCCCAAGCGGCGCTGGCCTGGACATCAGGATTCGGGTTCTTCAGCAAGGACCAGAGCAGACGCACCCCGTCCAGACGATCAATGATCCTGAGAGGGGGAGATAAAGAGAGAGAGAGAGACAGAGACAGAGAGAGAGAAGGAGAGAGGGAGAGAGAGGGAGAGAGAGAGAGAGACAGGGAGAGAGAGAGAGAAGGAGAGAGAGAAAGAGAGACAGAGAGAGGGAAGGACAGAAAGAGAGAAAGAGAGAGAGAGAGAGAGAGAGAGAGAGAGAGAGAGAGACAGACAGAGGGGGGCAGAGAGACAGATGGGGACAGAGAGAGAGACATCCTTCAATTCAGAAAGTTAATTAGCTCATGCCTTCTTTGCACTATATTTTGCATGAAGAGAATCAGGTATCTTGGGTTTGACTGTTCTACTGTTCTGTTCGGCTTCTCTTGAATTTAGACTGAAGGGAAACACATGTAGTGGGAAAAGTGGGGCAAAAGCTCTGGTACAAATGAAAACATTCCTGCAGCATTTATGAACAGTTCACACACAAAAGACACACACATAAAAACACACACACACACAGAACAGCAGATAGCAGTCTGATAACACATACTTACACCCATGCACACACAAATATAGGAAATACAAAAATGCACACACACACACACACGCACACACACACATCTTGTATATGTGTGCATTTATGTATTTTCTACAGAATATCTGAATAAAAACGTCCAAAACACAGACTGGTTTATATGGTGATGTACGACCCCATTATTTCTTTCAAGAGGTCCGTTGTTTACATGCAGGACTGCAAGCATCCAGAGGGCCATTAAAATAATATAAATGTTTATTCTGTGGCACTCAACTCAGTAACGTGAAAACATTTATGATGATGAAAGTTTTAAAGCTTTCATGTCATAAAAACAGTCTCTAGGATGCGTCTCCAGAAATATCTGTCCAATTGCTGTCGAAACCCGTAGATTATGTGTCTGTGGGGATACGAGCACTTGGCTAAAGGTATGTTGCACTAAAAGTATGTTGTACTAAAAGTATGTTGTACTAAAGGTATATTGCACTAAAGGTATGTTGCACTAAAGGTATATTGCACTAAAGGTATGTTGCACTAAAGGTATGTTGCACTAAAGGTATATTGCACTAAAGGTATGTTGCACTAAAGGTATGTTGTACTAAAAGTATGTTGTACTAAAGGTATATTGCACTAAAGGTATGTTGCACTAAAGGTATGTTGCACTAAAGGTATGTTGCACTAAAGGTATATTGCACTAAAGGTATGTTGCACTAAAGGTATGTTGTACTAAAAGTATGTTGCACTAAAGGTATATTGCACTAAAGGTATGTTGCACTAAAGGTATGTTGCACTAAAGGTATGTTGCACTAACGGTATGTTGCACTAAAGGTATGTTGTACTAAAAGTATGTTGCACTAAAGGTATGTTGCACTAAAGGTATATTGCACTAAAGGTATGTTGCACTAAAGGTATGTTGCACTAAAGGTATATTGCACTAAAGGTATGTTGCACTAAAGGTATGTTGTACTAAAAGTATGTTGCACTAAAGGTATATTGCACTAAAGGTATGTTGCACTAAAGGTATGTTGCACTAAAGGTATGTAAAGTCCATGTTATATTTGACCTTTTGGCCTGTGGCCTCTCTCCTGTTCTGTAAACATGGAGAGTTTAGTTTCATTTAGTACATTTGTGTAGTCCCTGAACCTGACCAGTTTCAGAGGAATGTTTCTGTTGGTTAAGACACACAGTGACCTGCGTGTGAATCATTCAAGCAGAACAAAGAGCATCTAACTGAAGTACTGAACCAGTGAAGAACCAGGAGCAGATGATTCCAGATGCACAGTGCTGTAAATCCTCCAGTTGTGTGTTCAGTTGTTGAAAATATTCCAGCAGCAGATCAGAATCTCTCTCTGTGTCCTTCTCACCCGTCCCGACCCGCCCTGCAAAACACCAGCGCCTCACCTGACCCACGGGGAACTGGTGCACAGTACTTTCGGAGATCCGTTCGGGTATTTATAGCGGACCACGTACACACACACACACACACACACACACACACACACACACACACACACACACACAGACAGATGCACTAAGACCTTGTCGCTGACACATACAGGAGGAAAAAACCCAAGGAAAAGTCCTCTTTCCAAATCAAACAGTCCTAGAGACAAGTCTCTCTATATTTCAGTGGGTCTGAGTGAGGTTTGCTTAAGACGAAGCTGTATTTCACGCTGCGGACGCGGCGCTGCTCAAGGCTGCAGTCAGGCTCTGGGAAGCGGAGCAGAATGGCTTCTCAGTGTGGCCTGTTTGTCGAGTATAAATAACGCATAACCGGTTTCCCATGTGTGCGTCCGCCGACAAGGCCGACATTCAATGCTGTCATAATTACTAAACCACGCTGTAATTGGGGGATCTCCGTGACCAGGGGGCTGGGGGGCCGGGCCGCGCTCCGGTCCGAAATGTCCCGGCTACACGAGCCCCCTCTACAAGTCATAAATCAAACCGTCAAGCCATGATAACAGGGGGAGCCCTCCCAGCATCCTGAGGGACCTTTAAATCCAGCTCCACAACAAACCCAGCCCTGCGGCGGCGGCCCAAGACCAGAGGGCCTGCCTGCTGCGGCAGGTAGGAAGTGCTGACGAGGAGAACCTGGAGGAATTACACTCCACCTCAGGGACCCTGGGCCATCGTGGAGCTGCAGAACATGAGATGTATCTACCAGCTCCACTCGTCTGAGTGACCTCACAGCAGCATGTCCGCCAGTCACGGGGCGGAAATGTTTATGGAGGATGTTCGGCAAGCGTTAGAGTGTTTACAGGAACTGTGTCACGTGGCAGATATTAGACTATTCCACTTTCAGACCAGCTAACACATTTCCACAAACCCCCACTGGCACTTCATGTCGGCTGTGGAAATGCTGATTGCTTGAATCTGGATGTTTCCAGAACACTAAACAGTTTTCTGATGAGAAGAGTTTGGCAAGTCTGGAATAGTTTCTACCCAAATAAGACTCTATAGGACTGTTAAACTCACACTAACGTGCAAAACTACTGATAAATCACACACTGTCTCCCATACTAACTGCTCTGCACTGTCATGTTACTGTTTAGTACTAATTCTGCTAATTGTTGAAGCGTTCTTTGCTTAATCAGCCCACAACGTTCTCTCACATATCACTAACCACCTCATATTTAATGCAGTTTTATTTGTTCACACTTGTGCTGTGGTGTGTTCAGCTATAACAGAACCGTCACTTTCACTTTCACTTATTTGTTGTCAGTCACTGTATTGTAATGTTAACTGTGTCTTTTGCTAATTGTCTGTAATCTATCAAGAAGCGTTTCACTGTGGGTTTCTAAAGATTACATTGTAGTTTGTACACATTTATCCAAAGCCATGTAATGAGAATGTTTCTCCTAACATGCAGAGAGACCTGCCAGAAGATCAGCCGGAGTTCTGGGAATGTTCCCCGAGTTTGTGCCTTTTGCTAAAAATAACGTGGCGGTGTTTCTCCGGATCCATGGTGCACAAATCCAGACTGCAGAGGTTTACACAGGCAGGACAGGATTACACAGAGTGCAAAGAGAGCAAGAGAGAGCAAGAATATTACAACACACTAAACACACAACCACATACAAGCAGCTCACAGGCGCACGTGTGCGTGTGTATGGGTGAGTGTGTATTTATGTGTGGGTAAGTGAAAGTGTGTGTGTGTGTGTGTGTGTGGATATATGTGTGTGTATGTGTCTGTGTAAGTGAGTGAGTTATGTGTGTATATGTATGTGTGTGTAAGTGTGTGTGTGGGTATAGTTTAATGTTTCAGTTGTGACTAAGGGAAGAAGCGTTTTCTCTTAACACTGTTTGCACATTTACATTTATAGGATTCTGACTCCCCTGTGTGTGTGTGTTTTTTTTTGTGTCTGAGTGTGTGTATGTATGATTCTGCCCACCCCCCCTCCCAAACGGCTCTTCTTAATCTCCTGCTCAGTCCTGGCCAGGCTGGTCAGTGACAGGAAACAATCAAATGGTAGCTATGCTAATTGCTCAGCTAACTACTGCATGGAGCTCAGAATAAGCCACAAGATGGAGGGAAAAATGCATGCATGAGGAAAATAAAGGCTTTCAATCCACAACTAAGTGAGAACGCGAAAAAAGACGCTCCTAAATATACATGCCTTGAGAAAACATGAAGAACATGTTGTTTAGGAGCAGGTCCATTTTTTTCCAGGCCCGGAGTCACGTCACTCTCACAGAAATGACCTGATTTCTTGAAAAACAAGCAGCACGTTTATGACACCGCTGCGGTCGCTCGCTCTCATAAACCTATTATTCCTTTAGACAATGGCCGGTCGTTGGAAGAACTCGAACACAAAGCTCTGCGCTTGTAGCCGGCATTAATTAAGAGTAGGACTGGAGGTTAAAGTAGTCTTGTAAAAGTAATAAGACTCAGATGGTGCAAACATACTGTAGATCCTGCACTACCAGACTCCCTGGAGAACCACAGGGCAGCTCAGGCTCTGTTAAACAGGACCTTCCCTCTGCTCTCTCTCTCTCATTAAAGTTCACACAGGATCCATCAAACACCTCTTGGTAAATGGGTCAGTGTCAGTACGCCTAAGTCTGACTTATCAGCATGATTAAGCCTGATAAACACATTGAGACGATTATTGGGTTTAGCAGAAAACTGAACCAACGTTTGTTTTGTTTGAGGAAACAAAAAAAAGATCTATTTGATCATGTTTTCAGTGCCAGAGTTTAAAAACCCTCTCCTTAAAAAGTGGAAACTCTGAGAATCAAATCATTAAATGGTCGAAGAGAGTAATGGGTGCACCACAACTTGACCAACCAGAGAATAAATGAGAGTTAACTTCATATGTCTCGTGTTTCATTTTATATGTGTTTGTGTGTGCGTGCGTGTGTGCGTGCGTGCGTGTGTGTGTGTGTGTGAGAAAGTGTGTGTGTGTGTGTGTGTGTGTGTGTGTGTTTGGTTGTTAGTTATGTGGACTCATCTCCTGTAAACAAAACTTACCTTCAGGTACAAATAAAGATACCTAAACCTGAAACTAAACCTGAACTTGAATCTGAACCTGAACCTAAACCTGAACCTAAACCTGAACATGAACCTAAACCAGAACCTAAACCTGAATCTGAATCTGAACCAGAACTTAAACAAGAACCTAAATCTGAACCTGAACCTAAACCAGAACCTAAACCTGAATCTGAATCTGAAACTGAACCAGAACCTAAACCTGAACCTGAACCTGAACCAGAACCTAAACATGAACCAGAACCTAAACCTGAACCCAAACCTGAGTGGACTTTGAAAGCGTGTAATGTGAAGAACTAGCTGTGTGTATTAATGTCTCACAGAACTTTACTCTCAGAGATGCTTAACGTTTACCTGCAGCGCTGCCAACTCTCAGCCCAGCTTGTGGGATTAGTCTGCTGCTGCTAATCTGAAAGCTTACAATATGTTGCCTAAGAGTCTGGGACTAAAGATAGACTCTGCATGTAAGGCAGATTCTTAACAAAAAAAAACACAACTGGCCTTGTTTATCCAAATAAAAAACCCTGAGAAGACTACACAGACCTTTACAGAAATCAGAGAACATACGGAGAACATGCTGTGTTTAGGCAAGGAGAAATGAGAAGAACACTGTTATGTCTTCCTGAAAACCATTAGTCCACATCTTTGTGGAATACCTGCAGATCCACAGAGAACATTTGCTAAACATCAACACAGGGCAGAAAAACATAGAAAATTTCCATGAGTGTGAACTTTAATGCCATTCACTGATTGGGACTGGGGTGTTGTGTTAGAGCCAGACTGAGCCTGAGGGTGGCGACCCTCACACGGCGCCCTGCTGAATAAAGAGACCCTAGCTGCTCCCTGAAACGAGCCGCTGTTCCTCCCTGAGCTCTGGTTTAGTGCGGCTGGGCCTGGCCGCCCCTGCCAGCTCTGCACTGCAGCTTACACAGAGTGACCGCAGGGAGACAATAACGGCCTCCACCCGGCCACAGCTATGAGCCGTGCAGCAGGTAGCGTAAACAAAGCGCCCTGAGGCCTGTCATTACAGCAGAGAGCGATGAGGGTTTCCACGCCGGACCCGTCAGTTTTGGACGGAGCGCGGACAGCGGGCTGGAAGGACGTCTCCGGGCCCTTTGGATCCGATGCAGCAGTGGTGAGTACGGTCTGTGTAACTGAGGAGAACAATGTTGCGTCTCCCAGACCCAAACCAAGCCAGCGCAGTGTCCGTGCCGGGGCCCGCCAACAGAACTGCTCAGCACTGTAACGCTGCACAACCAATTTACATTTAGGACAGTTTGGAGCTCCACTTACAGCTCAGGGCTGGTGGCAACAGCACATTCGAGCCAGAGCAAAATTGTGGTTTCCTCCGAACCCGCAGCCAGCCGAGGGCAGAGGAGCCGTTCTGGAGCTGGAGAGCGGGAACGCTAACGCTGCCAGCAATGTAAGCCTACGAGCTCCTGTCAGAAAACTGGACATAAAACTCCAATCTATTCTGGGCTGTGGCCATGAACGACTTGACTTACAGCACAGAAGACGACATGTCACAGAGGTCACAGCACAGTGGAGGCCTCCTCGCTCACCAAGACAAAAAAACTGCAGCAAACTTCAGAGAAATTAACAAAGAGCAGCTTAACCCTCAGAACTCTGATTTCAGTAAATATAAACGGCGTAAAACAGTCTAGAACCAGCGTTTACCCTCAGAACTCAGAGTGTATCAGTAAATTCTGATTTCAGTAAATATAACCGGTGTAAAACAGTCTAGAACCGGTGTTGGTTCTCCTACACTCTGGCCGTTTGCTGCTCTTTCTCTCGGCGCACCGCTGCTCTGCCGCTCTCTGGAGCCCCTCCCTATGTAGATTTTCCCCTCCCACTTGTGTTTTTCTGTTTGTTTCTAGAAACTAAAATTAAAGAAATTTCTTCATTTTTGTTCTTCCTTTCATTGGCATGTGACGCCGTTCTTTTAACCCCAGTGGTTTTTAAATTACAGTAACTTTGGTTCTACGTGACTCTAATCAAAGCTCAGCATGACGTCTGACACCTCAAGCACCAACACACACTGGGGGAACTTACATATAAGGAGCCATTTATCATATAATCACAATCACTTGTTGGGCATTTGGCACAGATTAGTGCTGCTTGTGCTCTAAGGCCTGTTCCAGGTGAAGGCTGGGCTGGACTTACGCCATGTTCTCCGGATCAGTGGCGCAGGCGCCCACAGCCCTGGTGACGTTGACCAGCAGGGCCTGGTTGGTTCCTGTCAGCAGGCTGACCAGGGCCGGGATGCCGCGGCTCTTTCGGATGGTGGTGCGGTTGCCAGGTCGTTGGGCGCACTCCCCCAGAGCCCCCACCACGTTCACTAGCACTTCCTCAGGCTGATCTGTCAGGAGACCCACCAGCTTCTCCAGAGCGTTGTGCTCCTCAAACCTGTGAGAATCAAACGCAATTAGTTCACACCAACTCATTCAACCCCAATTTTACTAAAAGCTTCAGCTTCAGCCACGTCAGTTTCTGGCAGAGACAGTCCCACATGGAACAGATGCATCTAAACCCGTCTATCGCTATTATAAGCCCGGAAGGGAAAACTTCCTTTCTTCATGTACCAGCTGGACCTGAAACACTTGGAGGCTGCAGAACATTGGGAGTGCACTTGGGCAGATGATTGCAAGGGCAGTAGATTTCTGGGGTGCTGTGCTGTTTCCCACGCTACTCACTACACACTCATTCTCAATGATGGCCACTTTCTGCGGCCGGGAGCAGAACACGCAGAACGCTTGCCGCGATTTCGGCCTTGTTCGCCAAGAGCCGTACAGTGGCAAACTACAGTAAACATTTAAAAGGAGTATGATGCGGTCAGGGAGCGCCTCAACAGACCTCTGATGTATGGTTAAGTTATGTGACCGTTTTTATTCACAGTTACGGTTTCCCCGTTCTGAAGGCGGTTATAGAGAGTGTCCAAGGTCACTTGGTTTTGGTTGAAATCCAAAGTTGCAAGTAAAACAGTGATGAAGAGAACAGCTGCCAAAGTTGGGTCCAGTGAGGTAAGAAAAAAGTGAGTTACGCCTCGGGAGAAGAAATGTGACATAAGCATTTAGTGACACCATGCAAAGACACCATGAGACTTTCCTGAAGGCCAAAATATTTTCTCACTTGTTAAATGTGAAAACACTGCTTGTCAGTAACGAAGATCAAATCAAAAGCTCCTTTCTGATCAGTGTTGTGTGCTGGAAAACTAAGCCTTCCTCCCCAAAGACTTTATTACAGATTAACATACATAAATACAGAATTAATCACAGGAAAAGAGGCATGAAAGAAGAAAAAAGCAGCGACTGTGACTGAATCTGACTCCTGGTCCGCAGAAAACTGTGGGGTTACTGTAAAGCGCTGTAAAGCTGTAAAGCGATTAATTAAAATTAACTAGTTAATCGCAAACCCGGGAAAAAATTAATCGCAATTCTATGTCAACCCAATATATAAAATATAATGAACACACTCAGTCATCAATTTTACAAACAAGGCTTTGTTTATTTGTTTTTTCCCCAACTCTGTCACACTTTTAAAAGCGGTGAGAT
>JBBPCW010000106.1:35244311-35254447 GCA_037974425.1 Phenacogrammus interruptus
AATGCAGAACAAATGCAGTCTTGGATCACTCGCATCAATACAGTTGCTGCCATGTTTTCTGCTCCGCCCCTGCCTGCTGCCATTGGCTCTCAGAAGAAGTTCAGCCGCCCACTGCTGCCCGGCTCCGCCTCCAAACTTTCCCAGGTCACATGACTCATTCACATCAAACATGTGTTTTTACCATCACAGCGATTCCTGTGTGTGAGCATTAAACCCGGGGTGTGTGTGTGTGTGTGTGTGTGTGTGTGTGTGTGTGTGTGTAGGAGGAGCAGGTCCAGGCTCATGAGGCTCGTTTCCACTCCACTTCCACCGAACTGGCCGAGCTCCGCTCATACCCGCCAGACCGAAAGGTCAAAGGTCGTGAGCTGGAGGAATACAGACTAAGGGAGGAGTATCTGGAGTTTGAGGTGAGAGACAGAGAGTGAAGGGGTAATGGGGGTAATAAGGGTGGGTGTGGGGTGTGTAATAAGTGGGGGCAATAAGGGTGGGTGAGATGTAATGTTATCGTTTATATGTTTACACAACAGCAGTATGAGTGAAGTGTCACAGCAGGCAACCGGTTTATCTCACCATCAGTATTTTCATACTGTGGAGCTTTAATTTAGTGTTTCTGCGACAAATGCATCAGTTTGTCTCTGTGCTGTTTGTCGCTGTGCTGTTTGTCGCTGTGCTGTTTGTCACTGTGCTGTTTGTCGCTGTGCTGTTTGTCGCTGTGCTGTTTGTCGCTGTGCTGTTTGTCGCTGTGCTGTTTGTCCCTGTGCTGTTTGTCCCTGTGCTGTTTGTCCCTGTGCTGTTTGTCCCTGTGCTATTTGTCCCTGTGCTGTTTGTTACTGGGTTGTTTTTGTGCTCGTATTGCAGTTTGTGTGTTTTTGTCTCTGTGCAGAAGACGCGGTATGAAACCTACAGCATGCTGCTGAGAGCGAAGCAGCGCTGTGGGGATGACAGCCTGTCTGTGTTCGAGGCAATGCTGCTGGAGGAAGGCTCTCTGCAGAGGGCTCAGTCCAGCCCCACGCTCCAGGAGAGCAGCCTGACCTGCAGCACTAGAGACGCTTCTAGCACCGCCAGGGACCCTCCGGCCACCAGGAACGGCACTGGCGCCAGCTGCGCCCGTGGGCAGGGCCAGAGACACAGCTACCGGCAGGCGGTGAAGAAGTGAGGCCTCAGCGCTCAGACGGAGCTCTTTCTGCTGGAGATGAGTGTGAGGTCTCGTTCCTGAGCGCGCCCTCCTGACCTCCTGACCTCCTGCCCGTGGGACTGGGCTTGGATTCTGACTAAGTCTGACTCTGATTGGCCAGCTGGTGAATGACATCAGAGTGCCGGGGAGTGACTGAGGGGTGGGGGAGGGGTTGGGGGCGTCAGGACATGTTCAGGTTGTTCATCTGAGAAATGAGGGATGAACTGAGCGAGAGAGAAAGAGGGGTGGAGGGGAAACATCCACTCATCCAACTTTCTTCGTCCCAGAGACCAAAACTGCACCACACCTTTAAAGTGTCAGTTCCTGTGAGAACTTCGCTGTCCTGCAGGAGCCGCTCAGAACTCCAGCTTCCCTGCATGAAAAACAGTCCTGATCTTGAGACTTTTCTGTTTTACATTGAAACTACCTGCTTATCTTATTTCCATGACAACAGGGCTCGTCACATTCCACGAGAGTGCCGCGTCCCCAGGCTCCACCACGCGGTTCCACAGAGAGACTCGACCACAAACACACTCATAACCGCCGCATCTTCTGTAAATACATGGTCTTTATTTGATATTTAGTGAATCATTTTAGGTGCAGATTCTGTCCACTGTCTGCAGTGAGAGTCTCCGCCCCCTCGCTCACAATCTGTGATTAACCGAGATAATTGCTACAAATGGTGGATGGATCAGAATCCTTTCATTTTTAATATGAAACTTTTTTTTTTTGGTCCCAGAATGTCTCTTGCACTCTATCCTAACTCTTATTACTATCTGAGATACATTTAATATCTGTCTATGGAGTTAATTCATCTTTGAATATTATTACTGTCCTTGTCCTTTTTTGGGTTCTCCTGGCTGAGTGTTCATGTCCGCCGTGGTCAGCATGGCTGAGTAGTGACGGCTTCCTTTAAAATCCTCTCTTCTGCAGAAAAGCAGTGAATCTAGTGGTGATATGACAATATGCTGTGTGTAGTTTGGCTGTCTTTCAGTCCTGTTATGTTCCCCACCAAGCTCCTCTGTGTGTGTGTGTGTGTGTGTGTGTGTGAGACAGAGAGAGTGAGTGAGTGAGTGCGTGTATGACTGTATGCTTAACAAAATATCTAAAATGTATGTGGAATGTATTTGATCATGGATTATCAGCATCTGTCTGTGTTTCTTACACTCTGAACCTTTTCCTCTTCACACTGTATGAGAAAGGCTGTGTTCAGAGCGGACAGCTGAAACTCTAATGTTTTGAAATGAATGTAATGAATCGGCTACCAAGACGCTGGTCAGATTCTAGAGCTGTCTAGAAAGATTTGCGTTATAATCTTATTTATTTATCTGTTTGGTTAAGCTGTTCCAGCGAGTAAACGAGGCGTAAGTAGACCCGCCTGTTCCTGACCTGTACTGAAGAAAAGGGCAGTGCTAACGAGTACACAGGAAAATAATATGCAAGAAATAATCAAACTGAACTATCAGCAGTAAAAACAACCAACTAGCACCTTCTGAGGCGTCGCAGGCTGTGTGTGACCTGTTCTGTTGTAACTCGACTGAACAATCAAGGTGGAGTCTCAAAACGATGTGAATGTAACGTGTTCTGTGCTTTTTTTGAGTACAAACTGCAGTAAAGCCATTTTCCGTTACTCAGGCTGAACTAAGTACATTTATTACTGCAGTGCCACCAGATAACCAGCAGAGGGCGCAGCTGTAACTAGGAGTGACGTCATTTCTAAAGCTATAATACAGCACTGCATATGGAGTGTGTGTGTAAGCAGTAGATATACGTAGTAGTACAAAAAAGCATCTTATATGCTTCTCTCACTTTCACATACACACACACATACACACTCTCACTCATATACACACACACTGCTGCTGTTATGTGAGCAGCTTTAGAAGTAAAACACTCCTTTAGTGCTTTGCTGACAGCAGCTCTGCTGAGAGACTAATAAACTGTAAAATATTGATCTTTAACTATAATCATAAACAGCACCTGAATGTCTATGAAGGCATGAAATTGTGTTCTGCACTCATTTGTACTTTGTGCTTCGTTTCCTGTGAATATTAGTAAACTTTCTTTCTCTGTTCACTGCCAGGACTGTGAGAGGCGTTCAGGAGTGGCGAGGCAGGTTGATATTTTTCAGAAAGGTTAAAAGTAATTTGTGCACATCTTTAGGCCGTTATTAACCCCCTCCGTTTTTTCTGGTGTTCCATCTCTGATCATTAGTTGCATTGTACAAAAAAAAGGAAAAATCTGTGAGGAAATTGTGTCTGCATTGCCGCTCTTTATGGCCTGTAGGAACAAAAACAACAAAACAAAAATAAAGCAACATTTATTTAAGGAGAACAATAATCTGTAGTGTCTAAATTAATGGAATTAATGAATGAACAAAAGGAAACCGAACTTTTTACAGACGAACTCCAATCCAGACTCTCCTGTATGTTACTGTCTTCTTGAGGAACAGTTCTCCAGGCTTCTTGAAGGACTTTCAGAGCCTATTTTTCTGGAGGCCTGACTATTGCAGAGCGTTCCTGCTCTTCTTTAATGTCCTCTCTCTTAGTGCAGCCAGTTTTATTTTTATTACAGACCGGTGAAGAGGAACCAGCAGTCTGCTTCTGCCCCGCCTGCGGTTCCAGTCGCTGGGTTGCTGAGACTGGCCTTGCTCTGGTTTGGGCTTGCGGTCCGTTTCTTTCCTCCTGCTGAGTCCTTGCAGTTCTGTAAACTGCTAAGATAAGAGATTAGATCAGATAAGATAAACCTTTATTAGTCCCACGAGTAGGAAATTTGCTTAGTCACAGCAGAAATTGGACAGTACAAAGTTAAGAGTAACTAAATTTAAGAAACACAATGAAATCGAATAAAACAGTACAGTATAAAACAATGTTCAAAGGTACAGTCTAAAAATGTACAGTATAAAATCTAGAAATATAAATATGCACATCGGTACTGTAAAAATACTCATGTATGTAAACTGTAAGTAAGACTAGGTGTAGACTTGGGCAAGTATATGTATATGTTATACAGCTGGTAGCCTAGTGGTTAAGGCATTCGCCCTGTGATCAGAAAGTCCGGGTTCGATGCCCAAGACTGCAAGGCACCTCTGAGGTACCCTGAGCAAAGTACCGTCCCCACACACTGCTCCCTGGGCGCTGTGTTCGTAGCTGCCCCCTGCTTCACTTGGTGAATGGGTTAAATGCAGAGGAAGTATTTCGTGCTGTTCACAGTGTCCTGTGGTGTGTTCACGTATGACCAGATTGTCACTTTCACTTCACTTTCACTATGCAGAGTGGGTGTACACGTAAAAATGAGAACACTGTAGATCCACACACAGGTACACAATGGAGTGACTGGCCTTGACACATTGCACAAAAATTGCACATTTTAAATTGCACATTCTGCCCAGCAATAATAACTTATTGCTTACAGCCAAAAATTGCATATGTTGCATCAGAAAATTTGTTCTTCGTATTATTGCACATAAGAGGAACTAAGCGAAAGCTACCAGCCATCCAGGAGAGGGCGCCATTAGAGCTCAGACACAGAACACGCAGTGAAATGTATGCTGAACTTTTAATGACTGCAAACGTCATAAAATAAGTGCTGGGGCGGGACGTGGGGCGGTGTGGTGGCTGGGGTGGGGCTGGGATTTCAAGAAAGTGAAAGTGCGTCTGAAGGACAAAAAGGATAAAAACAACTCAAACCAAAAACTCCTCTCAGACTCTACAGACCGCAACTCGCAGTAAGTCTCCCTCTCTCTCTTTCTCTCTGTCTTTCTCTCTCTCTCCCGCTCTCTCTCTTGCTCTCACTGTCTCCCCCGCCCCCGTCTCTCTCTGTCTTTCTCTCCCTGTGTCTGTCTTTCTCACTAACTGGTCCTTTGTGTTTACAAAAGTGCTTAACAAATAAAGTTGGATTGGATTGGATTGGATTTGTGGGTTTGTCTTTTATTTAAGGTTAGACAAAACATGGCATTAATGCCTGCTGTTCTGAAGATTCTGATTTAGTTGGTATTGAGTTCAGTAGCAGTTTCTCTGGACCAAGTAGAGATTTTTAGATGAACAATCAGTGAAGAGTAAAGGAGATGTTTGGGGGCTTTAATGTGCGGCTGAGTTTATTCTGGGGGATGGGTTGGTCTGTCATTAGCGGCCTGGCTGGACACTGTGTCTCCTGTAAATACCGTGTTTAAATGTGGGAATAAGGGCTGATCTGAGACACTTTCACTTTTCTGGCTTGAATCTAATCAGAACCGGATCTTTCCCTGCAGTGCCAGAAGATCCCAGAACATGGAGCAGATGTGTCTCCTGCTGTGCGCGCTGGTCCTGATGTTCTCAGCCTCCATCAGAGCAAAGACAGGTAAACACACACGGCAGAATTCCCACACCTGACCGCACCTGATCGCACATGAGTGGCATGAGAATCTCACAGCAATTATTGTCTTGTTTTGTTTTTTAGAATTTGAAGGTTTCTGTCACAACCAAACCGGGACTGCAGGGAAGCAACTGAATCTAACCTGCAATTTGACGTGTAACAATTGTGTGGTTGAATATTGGAAATGGATGTATTTCAGCACACCACCTTTACAAAAAAACCTGCTCTGCAAACACACAGAGAATAAAACAATTAAAAACTATCACATATTCCATCATGTGTTTGAACCAAACATGGAGCACAACGGGACATTTCAGTTCTTTGCACAACTGACAACTGATATTTTCCTGCATAACTTCAGCGTAAGCCTAGGTACTATTCCTTTATTAGTTTTTAAGTGGTGTACAGTTTCAGTGCTGCTGTTATTGATTACTGATCTTAATCTGATTCTTTTTCACAGAGAACAATACCAGAGAAGGTACCGTGTCTCTGTCTTATTTCACAAACGTGGATGTAAAAGATCTTTACATTGTATCACATTTACATTCATCACTGCGATTTAAGCCTTAAACTGATAACTTTTTCTGTTTTACAAAAATTTCAGATATTACAACACCAAATCCTAACGGATATAATGACAAACTTATTGGTAGTCATTCCCGTGATCGTACTGTGCCAGTCCTTATGATCGTTTGTGCCACCGTGGGCCTCTTCGTTTTTTTCTACTTTGTAAGAAGAGAATCCAAGGAAACTGAGGACACAACAATCAGCGTCACCTGAGGAGAACAGACCATGAAACTGTTCTGTGATTCTGACTGTCTCGCCGTCACCAGCGTAACAGAGCAGTGAGGCAGGGTTTTAGCGGCGGAGTTTCAGAGGTGGGTTTTCGGGGTGCTGCAGGCGGCACATTTGTGAAATACTTTGCGATCGTTTAAGAAATGTGAGCTTGTTTTCTATTCAATATGAATATTACATTACTGTTTGGCTCCTAAAGAGCATTATTATGAAGCTACTTTTAAACTGTTAAAGGAATTTCATGAGTTCATCAGTTCATTTTATGATGTTTTTCTCACCAGGGCTCACACACATTTATTTTCCAGATGTAAATCATTAACCCACAAGTATGTGATTAAAACACTGTAGGTTGCTTCTAAGGAACAGATTTAAATGAAATGTTTATTTTTCTGTTTTGCATTTGTACGTGTTAATTGGGATTTAGAGTGGAATTTTTGGCACATGAACTAAACTCTGTGATTTCAGTGTGTAAACCAGCATGTGATTGTGGTTTCAAATCACTTGATTGTGGGGGCAGCTGGTAGCCTAGTGGTTAGGGCATTCACCCTGCGATCAGAAAGTCCGGGTTCGATTCCCAAGACCGCTAGGCACCGCTGAGGTACGGTACGCTAAGCAAGGTACTCCCCGGGCGTCGTGTTCCTGGCTGCCCCCTGCTTCACTTATTGAATGGGTTAAATGCAGAGGTTGAATTTCGTGCTGGTCACACTGTGTGCTGTGGTGTGGTGTGTTCACGTATGACAGAATGTTCACTTTCACTTTCTTACAAATGTGTTTGAACAAAGCCAAGATTTATTTAATTGTACATAAATTGTAAATATTATATAATAACACTGATCTAATGTACACATGCGCTTTACATAAATAAACACAATTAAAATCTGAATCATTGTCACTTCATTCCTAATTTATAGGTAATGACACGACACACCTCCAACATTTCAGTACAGGTCAGTTTACATTTTACAGGACATTCTAAACACAGACCACACACACACAGTCTATACGCACCCACACTCTGCAGTATGAAAAAACTCAATTTCTTTCATCACAAAGTGCAAATAGTAATATATACATTAACCCATACCCAAGTTAAACTATACACTAAGGCTGAAAAACTATACACTCGTCTAACTAAACAGATATAAATATTTAAGTCCAGAGAAATGCATGTCAAAGAGATGAACTGAGAGAGTTTTGTAGACCTTTTCCACCCAGAGGACTGGGTTGTATTGAAGACTTCTGTTGAACCTGAGGTGATCTGAGTCTGGTTTTACACGTACACTTATGCTAAAAGTCTGGTTTTACACATAAACTTCTGCTAAAAGTCTGGTTTTACACGTACACTTCTGTTAAAGAGGGAGTCGCCAGGTAGCTGATGGAAGTCGAACCATTAGTGCTTCTGTGTTGACTTGATGATTTCATGCATTCCTCCCCTCAGCCTACATGCCCAACCTGGAAAATCCTCCTGCCCTTGTCCTCAGAGAAACAGGTGGGAAAGACCCTTACAGTACTGAGCAAAAGTCTTATGTATTTATATTTTGCTTAAACTTGCCTTGGTGTAAAATACATGGAAATGTGGGGTGACTCAAAACTTTTGCTCAGGACTACATGCCTGTACGTGCAACACCCCCACACGTACACAAATTTTTCCATCACCAACTGGAATGTAACACCACAGATGAAAACATTTTATAATCACTTTAATCTCTGGCAGCACATTAGCAATCCCACACTCGTCCCTGCTCTCAGGTTTCAACCGGTTGTGGTTCCGAACTATGAGAAATCAACACCTGGATGGTTGATTTTTATTTTGCTCATGTGATCCAACATTAAACCTCACAAGAAAAGTTTTATTAAACCTCCAATAATAATGATAATAATAATAATAATAATAATAATAATAATAATAATAATAATAATTCAACTAATATACACACACCCCATATTATAAACACATACCTAACACAGTACTGGAGAACAACGACAGAACCGTCCTGACAGATAGAACCCTCCACCACAGCAGACCCGACATCACACTGACTGACAAACAGAACCACACACATTACACACATCATCAAACCTGACACACACAGCCTACAAAAGACACACAGATAACATACACAGACAACAGAAACCTGCCAGTCCATTCAACAGTGATATAGGCTTCTGTCAGTTTCTCTATAAAAACTGTCATTCTCTCTCCCCGATCAACCAGAGGACACGTTCCTCTTTCAGGACTTTCCTCCAGGACCACAACATTCTTCCTGCACCTCAATGTTTCTAAAGGGCCACAACGATCCTGTAGGATCACAGCAATCCTCCAGCCCACAATATTTTTCCTGGACCACAACAATTCTCCAGGACCAACATTATTCCAGGACCACAATGTTCCTTCAGGACAATACATTCCTCCAAGACCTCAATGACTCTCCAGGACCACAGTGCTCCTAAATGGCTACAATACTGTTCCAGGACCTAAATGTTCTACCAGCACCACGGTGCAACACCAAGCAATACTAGACAACACAAATACAACCAGGACAACATTATGAGCAAAAAGAAACAGCAAGATTTGTAAACACAAGAGAAACAACAGAAAAGTCCAGGAGAGAAGAGCATGCAGGCAGGCAGCGAGATGTAGAATCAGGACCAAGTGAATCAGGAGAGTGAAGACTACGTCAGAGACTGCACTTTAACAGGGAAGTACTGTTTTGGTATGAGACGAGCCACAGCAAACAGAAGACACATTGTAATTCATCTCCAGCGCGAGGCCAGTAAAAGCACACTGTTTAAGTAAAACCATGTGTGCCTGTCTGTCCGCTGCGCGTCCTGCCGATGCCAAAGGTAAAACCACATTGCGCCAGGCTGTAGAATGTGGACGGGGCCTTCGGCAGGTGCTTGAGCTCAGTAGTTGCTTGAGAAAATATTTAGAGTGTGTCCAAAACCACGCACTACGGTCAGTGCACAGCGCACTGCGCACTGCCTTCTGTATGGAACACTAACGTTTTGCACTTAAGCGGAAATGACGGACAAACATTTGCTGGCGATTCTTCAGCCGCCAAAATATCTGCCGGTTTTACAGCAGTGTAGGTCAGTAAAATAATTTTATTACTTACATTTATACCAACCAGCTGCCTCCGCTCGGGCTTGTATTTCACTGCTTGCCGACCCCTCCGCTACGAGGTCAAAATGGCGCCCGTTTAGTGCGCATAGTGTGCTTTGTTCTGCACTGCGTTTTCTGGCCGATTTCAGTGCATCATCCGGGTACTTTCAGTGCCAGTACCGCCGCTTCCTATACACAGAGTACGCAGTCTGCGTTGGGCACCAACTCCCAGTGGGGGCACCAAAAACAATTTTTAAAATTATATTATAATAATAAATTAATATTAATTACATACATATACAAATAAACAAAAATATTGTGGCGACCGGTGGAGGAAGGCGACACACACACTCAAAGTATTCGTTTTTGTGGTTTTTATTTGCAGCACACAGCACAGCATTCCCCCACAGCCACGGGAGCAGCAGCATGCTGCCCCCGTGCTGGCTTGCTCTTTCCCTCTTGTCCTCTTTCTTTTTCCCCAGTGCACACTGCTCCAAAACCCAACTCCAACTGCGACTAACGGCGCCAAGCACCACCCTCCCATTATATATCTCCCCAACAAAACCCAGTTCGCCCCAAAGTTCACCCCCAAGCAGCCCGCCAAAATCCAGTTAACCCCCAACATGCCGGATCGTCACATTGCCCCCTTCCCAAGATGTGAGCCGTCCTCGGCCACTCACCTACGCCTTTCTCAGTCCTGACGATCCGGCC
>JBBPCW010000106.1:35271278-35282140 GCA_037974425.1 Phenacogrammus interruptus
ACACTGAACCGCTTGAATTTCAATACAAACAAACAGAAAACATGGGGTGTTCTAAAACTTTTGACCGGTAGTGTAGTACTGGTAATTGTTTTCACAAAGCTCCTAAGGGTCCGAGCCCCTACTAAGCCAAAGGTGACAAAAAAGAGGAAAAAACAACCTAATCAGAACAAAGAAACTTTGGGAGGAACCAAGACTCAAAAGAGGACCCATCATCCTCAACCCGGAGAGAGAAAGGAAGTTTCTATAAAGAAAACTAACAGTAAAAGGTCTCGGTGTACAGGCTTCATTACTGTTGAACAGCAGGGCAGCTATGACTAACAGGGTAGGTACAGTTAAGACTCAGTAGTGGTAGGTCTTGTTGGATCAATGGCCCTTCACTGCTCAGACTTACTGACTAATACATAATATCAAGAACACACGCCTGTTACTTTAGGGACATTAAGGGTCACTGACTGAGACAGTCGTGTGATTTCATAGCTGCTAAGAAAACAAGGGCTTAAAGTGAACCAATTCCCTTGTGAACAGGCCCCTAATGTCCACTGGGTCCTCCGTCTCTCGGGTTCCCTCCCACTGACCTTTACGCACATACTGCAGCTCCCTTTCCCTCCCGACAGCATGACGTCACCCTACATATGGTCAGCTAAATCACACGGCATGTACAGCAAAGTGGTGAGAACGATGCCTCCTGCTGGTGAACGTTGTAGCGGTGATGTCACCTCCTGCTGGCGCCGTGCCAAATGCTTCGGCAGTCAAATCTAAGCCAGCGCACACGGGGCACCACAAGTGGTGGGTGTGTGTGTGTGTGTGTGTATGACAACACTCGCGGTCATGGGAAGCACATGTCTGGCACGATCTCAAAGCAGCACCAGCACCCCAGCTAGACCGAGCAGAGGAAAGAGGAGGAGCAGGCCTTGCTCATACACCCCCACAGCTGTGTGTACTGTACACAGCTGGGCATCCACGTCAACATTTCACAGTCCCCCAGAAACAACGACTCAGTGTTTCCACTCTCCAATCCAGTCTATGGCAATCATACTGTACAGAAGTGTCCCAGTGTGTCGCCGTATGGTGTCCAGACTTTCCAAATGTTATACTGTTCGAGGAAAATGTATACACCAGTGACCCACACAATATGTTCACAACAGGCCCTTCCTCCTAACGAAGGGCTTTTGTATTAAACTGGAAATCTTCAATAAACTATTCTCCGTCACTATATTTTGAATGCTCCTAGTTAGTCACACACAATTGCATATTTATGAGCTCAGATGGCAAAATGTCTATATTAAATACATGTCTATATTACTGGCATTACTTACAAGATACCAAAAATATTGCAAATAAACATTTTAAACTATCAATAAATGGTAACTAACTGGGCTTCCTTTCCAAATGTTGTCTAAAGCTTCTGCCTTGATGGGTCATGGGTTGTCTCAATTGTTTTAATTAAAGTCTAAAATAATCTGAATTATTGGTCATTTTACACTATTTCTATTTGTTGATTAATTTTAGACCATGTATCACAGGCAGGAAAAGCATAATTCAAATTATCATAACTCAGTGATACTGGAGCTTTTCATGTCGGTGGCCCACTGCTGCAAAAATGTCATTAAGGAATATTTCTCAGTCTTTTCCGAAAGGGGGCATGTAGTGTAGTGATGTAAGGCCGGGCACTAAGACCCAACGGACATCTGCCCCTAGGTTCTGGCACGCAGGGTGGGCAGTAGCTCAACCATATGCTCTTGTGTGGAAAAGAGGCCACTGAGAGGAGCCAGAGCACACTCAGATAACCTCCCATGACCTTTCAACAAAGCTGAGGAACAGCCGCAGCAATGGGGTCACAGTGAGTCATGTGGAGCCCTTGGCTTTGATCAAAGATCCATGAACATGCCCTCAGCAACCGACTGCATGAGAAGACTCTGGTTCCTTGTGATGCTCAACTTCTGATGAGTAATATTCAGAAAGAAGACATCATACTGAGGTCTAAAGATTATCAGTATTATACATACTCATATATTCATATGCTGAATATGAGCTAATATATTAATATATTTTGTATAGCGTACAGTTGATTTGCATTGCACTGTTATGTTTTTATTGCGTAGTTTTATGCTGCTTCTTCAATTCTTCTTCTGTACACTCCACTTATTTATAAAAAATGTTGATCTTATTCTCTCGTATGTGCAATATCTTTAATTTTATGTCCAAGACACTATAGAGGACAACTCCAAACCACTAGCAAACTAATTTTATTTATTCATCTATAGTATTCTTATCCACCTCTCTTACTGACTACAGCATTTTGTTTTCAAAGAATTTTCTACAGGGTATTATTTTGGCTTTAAATTATATTTTATATTCTTCTTGTCTTTGTGTCTCTGTCTGTGAAGTTGCAGCATAAGCAAGTCGATCGATCCTCTGGGATCAATAGCTGTCTGATTCGGATAAACCTTCTAAATAAATGATTCTACTCTTTGACAAAACTGAACCAAACCAAGTCGGACTTTGGCATCTTTTGTGACACATTTCAAAACAAGCGAAGTAAAAACAGCTCACATGATTTTTTGGATTAAACTGTCTGTTCCCAGGCTCTTAGGGTTCATCTAAGAGCATGGAGAATTAGACAATAAATTACCGGAGAACTAACAATGTTGTCTCTTCCTTTACCTTTGAAAAAATAAGACAAAATCAACCTCATCGTCACTGGATGTTTTTCCAGTCTCCATTATTCAAAGGATCTATGATCTAAGTCCCTTATTGTGAGTCCAGGTCAAGGCTCAAGTCCCTGGGATATAAATCTTGGTCTAGTCTGGATGCATTGAGGTATGAGTCTGACTCGAGTCTCAAGGCTCTGCGGTACGAGTCGAGTCTCAAGTCTATGGGGTATAAATCTGGGTGGAGGCTTTGAGGTATAAGACAAACTCGAGTGTCAAATCTCTAGGGTACAAGTCGAGTGAAGTCTCTGGGGTACAAATCAGGGTCTAGCCTGGATGCTTATGAGGTACGAGTCTGTCTCGAATCTCAAGTCTGGGGTATAAATCTTGGTCTAGCCTGGATGCTTTGAGGTTTAAATCTGATTTAAGTCTCAGGGCTCTAGGGTACGAGATTGAGTCTTAAGTCTCTGGGGTGTGAGTGTGAGTTCAGCCTTGAGTCTTTCGTTGATCATTTTAGTTCAGATGAGGCAATGAACTGTAACTCCACAAAAACTAGGTTCAGAAAAACCTGTAGTACTGCACTCCAAAAAGGGGAGGGGACACTTGAAACAGTTAGTTCAGCTGATGCCCTGGTAGTTAGGAAGTTGCCCCTGCGATCAGAAGGCTGTACTGAGGTGTCTCTGAGCAAGGTACCATTAACACACACTGTTCCCTGGGCTCCTGCTCTGTGGTGTGTTTACGTGCGACTATAAGGGTCCACTTTACTTCACTTTAGTCTGTCATTTGTCTAGCATGTATGCTAGCTAGGTAGTGCAACAGCTAGTCCAGCTAACGTGTTAGTAAGTTTTAAAAGGCTGTAATCTGTAGCTTTGATTGTCGGCCAACTTCTGTTTAATTAGTCAGTACACTAGCAAGCTTGCTATATAAACTACATCCCATTTCGAGCCGTTTTCAGAATCAGAAAACTTTATCTATCGCTTTATTTTCCTCTTCCCTTTAAAGATTGCACTCACTGCATGTAGCGTTTCATTCCAGTCATGAGAATAAAGGTTTTTCTCTAATCAAAAGCTTGTTATTTGAAGCTGTATCTAGGCTGATCCTGCTGAGAGCTTTGAAATAATGACCAGCATGACTATAACAAATCCCAGACAAACAGGCAAGATAAGAAACAAAAGACTTTGTCACACTGAGGTTCATTTAATTGATTCCATTGAATTAATTAGTATTATCTATTAATTGAATTAAGTCATTTAATTAATCAACCACATTAGATATCTCTAATTTAATCTGTTTTTTCTCCTTAGGCTGAAATTTGCCTGGGGTGGAGAGTCCAAACCATGTCAGTTAACAGGATCTGAGTGCAACTCTGGCTCTCCGTGGTGTAAAATCATTTTTTCTTTCTTATGAACACCCGACTGACACAATTTTGTGTCAGATCTAGTGTCTGGAAGCAGATGCGTTTCTTGAACAATCTACAGTTTTAGATGGGTGGCCCTGCGTTTGGCTGAGGATCTGCAATTGTTCTGCCGCTCCTCCTGGCTCCTGACCATTTCGAGCCCCTGAGCCCACACAGAGCGAGTGGGTGGGGTGGAGGTGGTGGTTAAATGGCTGGGTGATGGATCACCTCCGTGGGGATATCAGCCTCTCTCTCCCTGGGCTTTTGTGCGTCTGGACACTCCACCACACCTGGTCCTGCAATAAGCCGGCGGAGCATGATTCCTCCACGTGGAAGAATTCAGCACTATGCTCTGGGGGCACAGAACAGCTCTCAGATATTCAGCGCTCACTGATCCGTGCTTCCAGGCTGTTCAGAAGACTAAATTTACAAGTCCTTTTGGACCACAGAGCAAGGCAGAGGGGATAATCAGAGCTCGTGGTGGTGGGCTACTCCTTCTGGTTCCGGATCAGTAGATTACAGACTTCTGGTGCCTTTAAAGTTGTGGCCAGGATGATCCGAGTATTGATTTTCTCGAGGGCTTTAGCATTTGCCGTAGACTTCTCTACACATTAATCAAAGTGGGATTGAATATGGAGAGGTGCTGTCTTGGTGGGTTAAAATTGATGCAGATATGGATTGAGAAGACACTAGGCACTCGATATTAGATTTAATTACATTTTTACAATTATTTTATTTCAAATTCCATAGGATTTGCATTTTAATCACAGTGTTTGCAGGCTTATATCACAGATCACATCAGTAATTCTCTCTTGTATCTCATTTTCACTGTAAGGTGTGACCCTGATTTTTCACTATGTCATTGTTTACATTTGCCATGTCTCTGTTGGCCATGTGTGTCTGTTGTTATCTTTGGTCTTAGCCCAGTCTTAGCTCCACCCCCTTGTTATCCCGTTCAGTTATCCTGTAGTGTGCTAGTACATATACCTCTGTGTTTCATTCCGTATGGATTGTCTGTTAGCTTTCGTTATCCTGCTTTGCCAGCGTTTTTGTTTCAACCCTGTGGGTTATTGTGTTTTTGTCTTATCAGTGGACCCTTTGCCTATGTTTTGTTCTGTCTTTGTTTATTACAAACTTTCCATTTTATACCAATAAAAATGTCGTCTGCCCTTTATATTACGTAAAATCTTAATAGATTTCTTTTCTATTCCCTCCTTTTTCCGTTCCTTGAATCAAAGTGAAGTTGTTTTCCATCTCTGTTCTTTATTTTCCTTTCCTTGTCCTATTAATGTATGTTTCTGTATTTTCTCTACTTGAGTAAAATGACAATTTCCAAAATATAAGGTTCTGACAAGAGACACGACACTATTTTACCCAAAGTTCAAACACGAATGCCTGACAGCAGTAAATATATAATGCAAGCATCTTTTGGTGGAGTTTTACATTACATTACATTTGGCAGATACTTTTATCCAGATCAACTTTTAAGAAAAAACCCTCAAGTTTCCAGACAGGGGTACGGTATTTCTCTTAAGTTGCTCAAAAAAAACTTTTGTTGTCATTAAATGCACTCCTCAAATATATAGTGGAATAAATGTCTTCGTTAGTAAAAGTATATGATTCAGTTTAAGGAACACCAGATTAGGTAAAGACACCATGTTTCACACATTATATTGGGCCGTATGAAGTCTGGAGTCATGACATGTCTCTCTCTCTCTCTCTCTCTCTCTCTCTCTCTCTCTCTCTCTCTCTCTCTCTCTCACACACACACTCTCTTCTCTCTCTCTCTGTCTCTCTCCCACTCTAGTTCTTTGTCAATCATTCCCTCTCTCTCTCTATGTCTCTCTCTCTGTGTGTGTGTGTCTCTCTCTCTCCCTCTCTCTCTAGTTCTTTGTCAATCTTTCCCCCTCTCTCTCTCTCTCTCTCTCTCTCTCTCTCTCTCTCTCTCCCTCTCTCTCTTCTCTCTCTCTCTCTGTCTCTCTCCCACTCTAGTTCTTTGTCAATCGTTCCCTCTCTCTCTCTCTCTATGTCTCTCTCTCTATGTCTCTCTCTCTCTCTGTCTCTCTCTGTCTCTCACCCACTCTAGATCTTTGTCAATCGTTCCCTCTCTCTCTCTATGTCTCTCTCTCTATGTCTCTCTCTCTATGTCTCTCTCTCCACCCTGCCCTTAGTGCCAAACACATGAGCGTTAGCTCGACAGCTGCTTGATGCTCCACTATGATCCCATGTCTGGCAGTGCACTGATGTGATGTGATCTCTCCAATGCGAGATCCAGAATCATACTTAACCATCTCCTGCTCAACAGGAGCCTTTTCTTCTGCACATGGCGGGAGACACACTGTCAGATTAGCTCCTGAAACAGAGCCCATTGCAAAGTGTGTCAACTGGCTGGTGATATTACAGAACCACTCCCTTGTTTGAAGGAGACAGTTCCCCCCAGAAGCTCCAGAGCACAAAGGTCACTGAGAAATGGCAGAGCGAGTGGCACTTCAAAACACTCTCTCTCTCTCTCTCTTTCTCTCTCACACATTTAAGCCCATCTTAACACTGTGATGGCTACAGAAAACTGGGCCAAGAGCGTGCAGAGTGAAGAGGCATTAAAAATGCACCAGGCTTTCATGCAGTCCCAAGCTTATTCAGGATGACATACTAAAGCATTTAGCACCTGCAAATTGTGTTTTGCTGCTACAAAATTAGTAACTGGACCGCATTTGGTGTGATCTGATCATGGACTGTTGCAGGAAACTCATGTAATGGGCCTAATTAATGCAAAATAAAATCGAAGTCACAGACAATAAGGGACACTCTAGACAAGTGAGTATTTTCTCGTTTTGTAAACATGCCTTCTTGCATCCTACAGTGGTACCGCAAGAGCTTTAGAAGTGAGATTTTCCAATAGACTTTTGCGACCTGGGATGCATTTAATAGCCTATAGATCAACAGCTTGCCTGACAGTCACAATGGGTTGGAACCACAGGGATTCCCAATGGTTGCATGATAACAAAAGCCTCAAAATGATAAAAAAGTTATGAATTCGCTTAAATCCGATAACGGGAAGGGATGTAGTATTGTGCTACAGAACACTGCAGAAGACAACAAATATATTAAGGTGCTCATGTCTTGTGTTTTATCTTTGTCCTTGAGGCCCACTTGTACCACTACTTTGCTGAGGGGGGGTTTATGTACCTTCATCTTTCAGCTCTCTTCGTCTCTTTATCCCTTACAATTAAACAAGCTGTTTTGTCACTGTTTCTTTCAGATTGATATGTAAATGACCTATTTTCTGCACAACATCTCTGTCTTAATAGCAGTAAAGGGGTGGAGCTAAGCTGCTGCAGACTGAGGTGTGTGTATATAGAAAAAATTAAGAAACCGCATCATTTTTTTCTGGCTATTTGTGGGAGGGTTTCTGAGTAAAATGTGCATGTTGCTACTTTTTTAGATACTATTGACCACACTTCAAAATTCCAAGCAAAAATTGGAAGAAAAAAATGGAGAAAATGGAAAAACAATACATATAAAAAATTTATTATACCTTGGAAATGTTAAACTATATATATATATATATATATATATATTTATATGCATTGGTTTTTGTGATTCACAACAGACTATTTTTAATTATCATACAAACAAAGCAAGTTCCATAGAGACAGAACTGGATGAGTAGAGCTCTGACCTCAACCCCATCCAACACCTTTGGGATGAACTGAAACGGAGATTGCGAGCCAGACTTTCTTGTCCAACATCAATGGCTCATAAGATCTCTACAAAATAAATGATGCTGTTATAGTTGCAAAGGGGGGCAACTGCACATTAAAGTCTCTGTTGATGTAATGGTCCCAATACTTTTGTCCATTTAGTGTATTTTAGTTCAAAAAAGAGAGGGACATTTTCCATGATTTGGGACATTTAGGCCTGGAGCTGGCTGGGTTTAACACGACAACGCACCGTAGTTTAAGTGATTCTTGATGAAATCCAGTATAAACCTGCAACGTTCACAGCTTTCACACTCTGATAAGTAACAATTCAAGAATGAATGCCCTTCTATAATTGGCTGAACCCAGAACTCATTCAGTTACAATAGCCTCATTCAAACTGACCTCACCATAATCTGCAAAGAGTCACGGCTGTGCACGGTATTGTTATTTTTACAGAGTCTGGCACCTGTGGTATAAAGATGACATGTACATCCTGACTACGACCTTTTAATCCTTTAGGACAATTACACAGGTGCTTTGTGCCATGCAAATTGGTCAGTCAAATCCCTTACAAATGATACTGCATAACCTCCGCTGGCAAGACTAATTCGTTTGAATAGTGCTGTAGATATAGATATCTGTTCCATAATACAATTTGCAGTCTTTCATATTTTTTCAAGCTCAGTTTTTTTGCACAACAGTAAAAGTCCTTGATATTATTTGCTGAATCTCAATAATCCTGCCAATTCTGCCCCAGGATCTATGCATCTTTGTGCATTTGGGGGTCAATGAACCCTATAAAACTTACGCACAGATCCCAGACGCCAGCCCATAATAAGCTTTTTATTCATAAGTTCCGCTAACTTACTGCCTCCTCCAGCGTTTATGTTGGACTCCGTGCTGCGCTCAACAGCGCAGTTTCATCCTGTTCCAATTTAACCTCTCGAGACTGCAGAGAAGCACCTGCTCTTATGGTGAAGCCCCAGGCCAGATTAGATTAATTACCCCTTAATTAGCCCATAACAACCCCAGCCAGGTCATTGCTTCCTGCGTCTCACCGGGAGGCATTGTGGGAAGATGAGTTCTATTCCCATTGGGGGGGACTTCATGAGACTAAACCTCTTCACCATGATGCAAGAGACGCATTCACTCACAGTCAACTTAACACACACAGACACTAATGAACTCACCAGCTCGCAGCCAGCAAAGACGAAGACACAGTCAGGAGAGCGATAGAAAGGTGGGGGGGGGGGGTGGAGGAGAGAGCTGGAGGAAAGGTGTAGAGGTGAAAGGAGACAAAGAGGGACGGAGGAGGAAAGAATAAGAGGGGGAGAGAGAGAAAGAGAGAGAGGGGAGGAAGAGAGCGAGGAAGATGAAGAAGAAGAAGAAGAAGACGAAGAAGACAGGAAGAGAGAGAGAGAAGAAAGAGACAGAGAGAAAAAAGACTATAATAGAAGGTACTGAGAAACACTGAACAGAGTGATAGAGTGAAAGAGGAGGGATAAAAAGACCAACGTTTAGCGAGGCAGGAGAAAGCTAAAGATAGAAAGAGAAAAACAACAGAAGAGATACTTTCATTTCTGAGAGCGGGAGGAGAGGTGGAGAGGTGGAGAGGTGAAAGAATACAGAAAAAGATAAAGGAAAGAGAGCGAGAGACAGACAGAGAGAGAAACAGAGCCTAAGACAGAGAGAAAGACAGACAGAGAGAGAGCCAGAGAAAGACAGAGTGAGAGAGAAACAGAGTGAGAGACAGAGAGAGAAACAGAGCCTAAGACAGAGAGAAAGACAGAGTGAGAGAGAAACAGAGTGAGAGACACAGAGAGAGAGAAACAGAGTGAGAGAGACAGAGAGAGAGAGAAACAGAGTGAGAGAGACAGAGAGAGATACAGAGTGAGAGAGACAGAGAGAGAGAAACAGAGTGAGAGAAACAGAGAGAGAGAGCGAGAGACAGAGAGAGAGAGAGAGACAGAGAGAGAAACAGAGCGAGAGAGACCTGAATGCAGAACATGCACACAAACACACACATCAAGGTTCTCTTCACACTATCTGCACTATCTTTCACACCGCTCTCTGACAGCTGTCCTCCAGCACACCGTTTCGTCCTCATTTCCCACACTCTGTCCTTTTCCTGCATTCTTTCACCTCTTTTTGCCTCTTGGTTCCTGCTGAGAATCAGCCTGACCAGCCTGTCACTGACCTTCTGACCCACACAGATAACACGGCTCCTCTGGACTAACAGGGGACGTTCATGCACCGCGTCTCAGACCTCCACATGAAACTCAACTCTGATTATCAGTGACACACTGCTGGGCTATAACACACGCACACACACACAGGAATACACACACACAATAAACACGTCACCCCTCATTTCTTTACATTTTGCTCTCCGTCTCCTTGCTGGTGCAAAAATACGAGTCCATGCCTGTCAAACTGTCTCATCTGTGGCATATTGGGTAGATTAAATTAAAAAAATGAGAACAGACTACAAAGTCCCTAAAGTCTAGATAAAGGAGTTCCAACCCCTCAGCATTCAGCACCACCAGTATACTGATCACCGCCTGATCATCTGGAGTCATCTGCTCCTGATTCTTCACTGGTTAACGCTGAAAGTCTGGAACGTTGATTAATCATTCACACGTGTCTTGATTAAGGTGGACACAGCTGTTATGGACTTACTGTTATCTATACAAATGAACACAACAGGGTATATTTTTCTCCAACTTCCTAATGAGAAGAATTTCTTGGGTGACTATTGACTTCTAGGGCAAATCAACGTAAGCTTTGCAGTTCTGGCTCTAAAAAGCCAAAGAACATGTCGGCTGGTCATATCTGGTGAAATTGGAAACTTATGTAACTTTTAGGGATGCACCGATCGATCGGCCAGTGATCGGAAACAGACGATTTTTGGCCTGATCGGCCTAATCGGTGATCGGCCGAGCACTCACACTTATTGCCGCTTTCAAGTCGATCTTTTTTTTTTGGGGGGGGGCGTTATTTATTTGTTTATTTATTTAAATTTGTAAAGAAAATTTGATATGAAAAAAAAGCTTTATATTAAAGAAAATTAGATTTTTGTTTGTATTTGCTGTAGAGCTGCCACTATCATATGTC
>JBBPCW010000106.1:35574467-35584643 GCA_037974425.1 Phenacogrammus interruptus
TGAAATATAAGAGTTATCACACACATGTGTCTCTAAGGAACACACACACACACACACACACACACACACACACACACACACTAATTATACAATTTTTATACAGTGTACATTTTTATATAATATTGTTTTATATGTCTTTATATAATGTAATATAGTTTTATAGGTTGTGCGGCTTCTGTTTCTCTATTTCCCACCTGTGGGACTAATAAAGTGTTTTCTTATTGCATCTCTTATCTTATAAGTGCCACACAGTTTCTACAGCCCAGCAGAAGTTAGGCCGTGTTGTACATTCGGACAGATTTATGATGGGTGTGCCATTCTGATTAAAAACAGCGGTGAAGAGACGAGTGTTATCACGGTTTGGTTAAGCATAGGTTAGCGGATTCTTTGGCTGCCGCAGTGGCCAGTGCATTGGGCTATTGGACCGTGTCCCTGTGCTGTAAGGCTGCCACAACTGATCCGAGGATGCCAAAATCTCTCCTACACCAAAGCACCGCGGCCAGTTCTTACCGCAGAACGGGGCAGATTAGAACAATGGCTTGAGTAGTGTGTGCTCTTTGTTTCTTGAAGGGTTTAACACACAGCTGCATCACAGCGCAACCAGAAAAAGTGATGGATCTCCAAGACCGCAGCAGTTCTGCCCTTTTTATCCCTGACACCATGAATTAGAATTAGTTACATCGGACCAATGCAAATGTCCTACCGCCATTTCACCATTTACCGCCATCATGAGCATTAAGCCCTTTCCCCACCTTTCGCTCTCGTTCGCTGGCCAGCAGCTCAGTGGTTCCCTGTGTGCTCGTGTGTTCTGATCCATTAGTATCTGGCTGCCTAATCGCCTCAAATCCATTATCATTAGTGTGTCTTAGTATGCAGGTACGTGCTTTTGTGTATGCATCAATGTGTGTGTGTGTGTGTGTGTTTGGGGAAGTGGTCCTGGCCCGAGCGTTTTGGCCGCGGTTGCGTGCGCTGAGGGGTCTCCGCTCCAGTGCGGCCGTCGATGAACAACACCTGCTCCTGGATCTCTGAGACCCGCCCGTGCATCTCATGCAACACTTGTTCTGTCAGAATGCGACGCGGCCTGCAGTGCCTGCCAGAAAACCCCTGGCTCGAAGGCAGACGCCCAGAACCTGTCCCCTTCACACACACACACACACACACACACACACACACTTACCCCTCCCACCCCTTCTCCTCCATCGCCCTGGGCCCAGACGGCCAGCACCCAGCCCTCCCCCGGAGGTCACTCAGGCCGCAGCGGTGCCCCTGGGACCCGGCCGGAGAGGGGACAGCAGAAGAAGGCCGGCGGAGGCCCTCTGGAAGCTCCAGTCGAGCGTGGCGGAGAGAGAGAGCGGCTCTGGCTGTCCGATGTCACTCTCGCTATGATATCCTCCAGTGCGTTCCAGCCAGCCACTGCCTACCTGCATTATGAATGAGTTCCCCCCTGATTTCCATCACAGACACCGCGCTCTGAAAGGTTCAGACACGAGCCACAGTATTTTTATCCTTTTGTCGCTCCGAAGCCAGGCTTTGGTCTTGTTGACTTGTGTTAGACATGAACTGTAGTGCTGGAAAGAAAGAAAAAAACCCAGAAACTGAAAATGACAGTGGGATGGAAACAGTGGAGATATAAAATAAGGAAAGCAGAGAAGTGTGACAAAGACGGGGTGAATCTGGACATGTGTGATGTGTTTCCGGTTGCTTTGGGTTTTTTTTGGTTGGCCAGGAGCAACTGATAGCAGGTTTTAAATACCTCAGACCCTTAAAAAGCGCACGGTCTCGCATACGTGGACGTTTCTTAAAAGCTTTTTCACTGCAGCTAATAAGATCTCGGTGTAAAACGCGCTCCTGCCCAAGAGGATTAGTGCTTAAGGCTGTGAAAGGGTCTGTCATGGCTACAACTGAGGAGGTTTTCATCAAAAAAAAAAAAAATTATAATACAGGCTTGTGGGCAAACATTTTGCAAAGTGTGGCAACTTTAGTGCACTAGTTAAAAATATTACATATTTAAGCTTTAATCCAAACAGCAGGGTTTGTACAGCCAAAGATTTGTAAATATATCGAGAGATTTTAGCCCATTTTCAAGCCTGGTTTGGACGTCAGCAGCTTCAGGATTAGAGTCACTTCCCAAGTGACCGATCGGTCGGAGGATTGCTGGTATTTTTGCAAAGCACACTAACAAACACAGCCATGACTTCTGCACAAGTGAACCCAACCAGCAAACTAGAGCTCAAACGTGTGGCCTGTGCTCTGTTCAACTGACTGCAGTCGTGAAAAGTCAATATAGCTATTCTTCAATTCTCTCTAAAAGAGATCATCCTGCCCGGCCCTGATCATTCATCTCTTCCTCCCTGGTTTTAATTTCAAATAGAGCAAGTGAGTGAAGCTTTAGTCAGAGAGGAGTGTCTTCATGCACACTGTGAGCATCCAGATGTCAATCAGGAGCTATTTTACACAGAAATAAAGTCTTCTCCGTGTTTAAAATCCGTGGGATTACAGTGATTTGTACTTGCAGACCAAGTTTACTTACAGAAAAGTGAAAGTAATGTTGAATAAACGCACAATCGCGGTGCACTCTTTTTTTAACGTTTACACGAACGATTACGGCGTACTAAAGAGTCACGGATGTGAGACGCTACAAGACACTAAAACAGCAGCGCTGCAGCACAGAGCGAACGTCTTAAAGGATTTTCAGCTTGACATTTATAGAATTTATTGGCTTAATATCGTCAATGTAAAAAAAAAAGAACAAAAAAAAGAAAGGAACAAATCCTCGACCGAATCCTCGAATCCATTTTCGGAACAAATACCATTAAAGCATTAAGCGAAGAAGAAAGAGAACATTTGCATTATGGGTGAACATATTGACTCTTCCTTCTTTATGTACTTTTTTTTACGAGAAGAAAGGGGGAGGGGTGAGGAGGAAGATGAAGAAGAGAAAAAACAGAGCTGTGTTTATCTGTTCGTGCTGGTGACAGGGCCAGATTTGAGCTCCTTACAGTGGCAAACTTCCTAATTAGGTTATATCGCCTGCAGTCATATTTTTCAAGAGTCTTCTCTGTGTTCTGTGGAAGACCAATTAGCACTGGAAGCCTCGCGAACATCGCATAATGAGTACACTCAACCCTGGTGGAAAGCAAATACCACGACTCGGCAATAAGGAGCTTACTTCCCTTCTTCTTTCTGCACAAGCCAGCTGGCTCTGAAACACCCTAAAACTGGAGAAGGAGAGGAGAGCGAGGCACAGAGAGAGAGAGAGAGAGAGAGAGAGAGAGATAGGCCTGTACAGGACAAGCTGTCCATCTTCCAGTATCTGTGTGTGCCATAAGATGTCCGGTTGCACAAATATATTTTTAAAAAAAAAGGAAAAGAAAGAGAAATAAAGCGACACGAGCGGAATGGCGGGAGGTTTTTGAGCCTGAATGGCGGAAGGCTTGGGGGCTTTGCTAAGCTGTATGTATTCTTCTCCAGATTTAACATGAATAAGCTTGAATTTGGGGGATTACTGTGGATGCTGTGTTTATTTCTTTTGGTGCGAACCGTGTTTGGCATGTAGCGAGGGTGCGTCCCGGCCAAAAGCGCCTCTGGCAGCGCCGCGTTGGGGGAGCGCTGTTTGAAACACAGATCTGCTCTCGCCTCCTTATCACACACTCAATGTGCTGCACGTTAGTTTTGCTGTTTTATTGAAGATTTCCTCCCAAATCTGCATTGTTCCCGCTCCTCCAAACCGCTGTCAATCACGCCGCGCTTCGGGGACGCGGGGACGCCAGCCGCGAGCTTCTGAAGTGGCACTCAAAGACGTAAAGAATTCACTTGACCTTTTTTATGTATTTAAAGAGGCGGTTAAGTAGATTATCAATCAGATTCATGCATTTATTCAAAAGCGAAGAGGAAAAATTACATTAGGAATGACATTTGAGAACGAAGGCGGCCTTGTGAACGGAACCGATCGGCAAATAATGTCAGAATTAGTCGACTCGCCTTAAACTCCCGAGTGATCTTTTCAACACTTTTAGACTGTATTCACACACAACAGCTATCTTCTCCTTTCACCATCTTTCCTTTTCTTATTGTTCCTCAACCGGCACTCAGCCAGGAAACTAATGTCAGTATCGCTTATAGACGACTTATCCTTATTATGTGCAATAATACACCCACAGTTTGTGTTATTAGTAATTCACTTAACTCTAAGTTACTTATCTATAGGATTTATTCCCGGTGTTGTGTATATGGTATAGTGTATATTTATATTCTGCAGAGTTTCTATTGGATTATATTTTATTTTGCTCCTGTTTCTGTGTTTCTACGTGTCTGTGATTCTGATTCTGATTGGCCCGAGCAATCAACATTATTTTTTCTACCGAATCTGAAGGCCACATTTTCTAAACATGATGCAAAATCAATTATTTAGTTGGACAGCAACACAGCAGACCCTTTTATGGTAAGTGTTAAGACTACCCTACTATCAAAGCAGCTTGATTGACTCCAGTCTCTTCATGTGAGGACAGAGCGCAGTGCTTGGACCCCTTCAGCCTGATGTTAGGGTGGACTTGGCCTGAGGTTCTTCGCTCTCATCAGCCTGCCTCTGCCAGCCATCAGCCCACATGAAACGTGGAGTATGATCCTCTTCATGAAGCCAGTGATGCTGAAACGCTGGTCGGAGGATATGCAGGAAGGAATCGCCACCAGAGCGGCGCAAACGCAAGCAGCAGTGGCTGAACAGCAACAGCTCGCCCTCAGGATAACAGCACTCCATAACCACATGAAGAGGCTGTCTGATGTCCACGAGGATGTTCAGAGAGAGAGAGAGAGAGAGAGAGAGAGGGTAAAAAAGAAAGAGAAGATACCTCTGAGAGATCTCAGGGTCATGAATGTGTATCTGATACCACCTACACACTCACTACCGCACACGTCCCTCCTTACGCCAGCGAAATGGAGAAAGACAATCTAAAGGAGCCTGTAAAGGAGGAGCAGAGTCTGCCAGAGAGAAAACAAGAGCGAAAACCCTCAGAGAACGCCGTCGCGCTACAACGTAAATGAACGCAGACGCAGGCCGGACCAGGTACGACTTTACTCCTGCTCTGTGGAATCAGAACAACGTCAAACTCAACGTATTTATTCCCAACATGCTGAGAACGCAAACGCACTCAGACTCCTATAGAGCAGCGCTCCTACAGAGGCGAGCGCTCTGGGTCAGCGTCTGCAGATGGATATCTCCACGTTTCCTGATCTCTGATTACTACTGGAAGCGCTTTCTGAGGAGCTGTCAGCTCAAGGGTCCTCTTGAAGTGGAGTTTCCCTTTTATTCGGGGCCTGACAGCTGCAGGGACGGAAAAAAGAGCAGTGCATGAATTTGACTCTCTGTGTCCTGCCACTGTCGTCTCCGGCTGCACTGCAGCCAAAACACCGCGGCACTATAATTGCTACAGTGTGAGCTTCTGACAGGTCATTAGTTCAGCGTTTTTATTTGGGTTATGAGGTTTGATTAGAGTTTCATCAGAGTTTATCAGAGTCACTGAGAACTGAACATGGTCTTGAAATAAAATCCCTTTTTTGGCATTAAAAGTCTTTTATGTTGTAAAGTTACTGTTTTGGAGATACAAGGTTTTAAATGATAGAGAGACATTGGAACATGCACCTAGTTTTAATGCTCTAAGGGGAAAATTCTTTTTAAAATGATAAAATTGTCATTTTTCTGAGACATAACGTTCACAGCGGCTTGATTTGTGATCTGTAGTCCTCCCTGCAGACACTGAAGGTCCATTTTCTCAGCTTGGTGACACCATGGACTTTGTTTGATGACACACATTACGTGTCGCTTTAATAAATGTCTTGGAAAAGTTATAAATATAAATATGTAAATATATATTTGAAAAATAACATAAACCGACATAAACACGAATAACCGACTGCCACAAAGGCTGCTTTAGTCCATTTAACTTCAGAAAACATGACGACGCTGTTATTAGTTGGAATATAAATGTTTATTAATATTTATAAATGTGTATGTCAGGTGTCATGACAGGCGGATACAGCTGTCCTGTAGTCTCGTATGCTGCCTATAATGAAGCGTAAACAAAGACCTTTCTTGGTCCTGATTGTCACCTGGTGGTCAATGAGAGTCAAATCAGTCACAAGAAATGAAACAGAAGGTGAGAAGCTCCTGTGAAGATGATGGTAGTTATATCTGTGTTCTAACTTAATTTACTTAATTTACTTAATTTACTTAATTTACTTATCTTTGATGCAGTCATCATCTCCAGTACTTTATTTTAAACGCACTGCTGTATGGACAAAAGTGCAATAACATTTGATTTGCAAACACTTTAAATAAATCAGGAGCTTTTTAACAGCAGTGTTCCCTTAAACACAGTCACACAGTTACAGTTCAAATCTGTGAATCTCAGCTTAAACATGAATGTAATCAAATATCAAATATAAAAGCAAAGCTCTTTGCCACTAAAGGGCAGAGTCCAGAGCCTTGATCTGAACAGGCCCCTTCCGAGCAACAGCGCGTTTATAAATCTGTAACAGGTTCCGGCAGAAAGAGTCCATGTTTGGTAGCGAGTGTCTCTGTTAGAGTGAGGTGAAGTGGTCCTGCCCAGTCCTACTTCAAACCTCATTTGCGTCAGTTTTGGATCTCTGGCGCAGTTTAGTGTGAAATAAAGGCTGGACTATTCTATAACTGTTCAAATGGAATCAAGACGGTCTGTACTGTAGCGTTCAGCGGAGGCTCTAAGAGCTTCGGAATGTCAAAACGAAATTTGTGGGACTGGATCACTTGCCTATTCTTAACCCTGACCTCCGTTTGAACCCACTGGAACTCCAGGCCCCTCAGAGAGGAGTGCGGGCCCCTTTTCTGCTTTCTATAGGAAGTTCCAGAATTCTCTGCAGGCCCTGCGTATACCTGTGGCAGGCCGGCGCAGCCTGTTTCAGCCACATCATGAAGCGATCAGGCCACTGATCCTGAACGGAACTGACAGAGGCGTACACTCGGAGCCCTCGGCAGCACACAGCCCTCTTCCTCTTCACGCCTCAGCCTCCGCCGACGGCTGATAGATATTTCCTGCTCATTACGGCGCCTTTCAGGGCTCAGATGACACATCTTCCAAACACTCCTTACCAGCCAAACACTCTCTCACACCTTAATTGGCCCTTGAATGTGATACTTTCCTTTCTTTTTTTTTTTAGGTTCTTCTTTTCTCCTCTTCTCCTTCTTTTCCCGCCACTTGTAATGTCGTTAGTAAAGATGGCCCACAGTGTCGGTGGAAACTCCAGGAAAGCTAGCGGATATAAAAATCAATCTTTGTGATGTTTTTTGCTGTGCGAATCAGTTGAAACAGTCATCGAGTTACAGCCATCCACTTCCAAGCGATATTTCAGTGAGAACTGGCTAAATTGAAGTGTGGAGTTGAAGAGTTGGCAAAAAAAAAAAAAAAAAAGAAGCTATTTCTTACCCTGAGGGGGACTCGGGGGAGCACCTCCCTTTAAATCTAAAGAAACAACATCGATATCAACATCTGGGGCGTCTTCTCCTCCCAACACGGTCTACTCTCACCCTCGCCTTCCCTCTTTTCCACCCTCTGTCTACCTCTTTCATTCTCTCTCACTCTTTTTTCCACCAACAACACACTCGCGCGCTTCAGTGTTCAGTGTTCACGCCGAATAAAAACTTCTTTGAATGAAAAATTAATGAACAGCACATTTCAAAATATTCTGCTCAAATACCTCCTTTTTCTGTACTTTCCTTTTTCTGTCCAACTCCCTCCATCATCGTCTCAGCTAGCTTTCATTGAAAGCGTCACTCTCATGGTTAAATATCTCCAAATTGAATTTTTACTGAAAATATATATTTATTTTTCTATGTTCTGAGCTTTTAGTGTGAGTTAATGCAACAGGCCATTAATGTCCCTGGTCTACTCACGATCAAACTCAGGCACAGAGCGAAGGGAAGTGCTTTACAGCTGTACAGGACTCTGCAGAAGTGTAAGGCGTCTTTGTAAACACTTTTATATCAGCAGTGGGTTTCTCTCGGACTGCAGAAACATAAATGAACTTTAGAATAAACAGTAAAAAGTATCAATGTTTCTTTTCGCCTTAAACATAGTTCATATTCTGTGAGCTGGTGAGAAGAACACAGGTTTGGTTCCAGATTCCTGCTCGATGCCTTCAGTCATTGCATGGATTTGTAAAAAAACAAAACAAATATAAATTAAGGTAAACAGGTATTTGAACTATTTCCTCCGAGATAAATAAAGTTCTCTGATTCTGGTTCTGCGCTCTGGGAGGAGAGGTCTGGAGATGGTTAAGCGAACACTTTGCCACTGTTTACTGTATTTCTGTTTGGATTTATTGTACTATTAGTGTTTTAACACCAGTTTATTAGTAGTAAACAGCTACTTTATTTTACTGCCACCCCACACGGTCCTGTAAATCTAAAACTAAAAGAAAAACAACAAAAATGGAGATGATTGTACATTAATATAAAAAGTCATTTTGGAGCAATTCTTTAAATCTCTTTTCTTTAAAACGTGCAAATGTTGTGAACAAGTATTTTCAAATGGTGTATAAATAATATCACAAATAAATAAATAAATAAATAAATAAATAAATAAATAAATAAATAAAGAAGTTTTTGTTGCAACAGTCGCTCCAGACAGACGTGAAGAATGGTGTAACGGCTCGAAGGAATCGGTGCGACACTGGAAACCTGCAGACCTTCTTGTCAGAGCAGTAAATCAAGGCTTCCTCGCATCGCTCTCCTTCCTGCCTCCGCCCTGCTGTCAGCATTCTCACGCCCAGAAGCCCTGCCGCGTTCCCCAGGAAAAGCAGTCTGGGTCGAGACGCTGACCTTTCCTGGACTGGCATTGACCTCTCAGGGGTACCGGCCACTTGCCTTCCTGCCCCCAGCCTGGGGCAACTAGTGCCAGTGACCTGTGACCCTCAGGGCAGAGAGGCGAGAGAAGGCCAACGGCTCCATCAGAACCTCGCTGCCCTGCAGACAGGTCAGCATCGCTCCGGAGACCCGGAGGAAATTCTGCTCGGCTGTTAAAGAGCTGCGGTGCGATCGGGTTTCTCCGGCTGGCCGGGCGGAAGAGCTCAGGATGCGCTCCACATCCACAGGGCCGTCCAAATCCAGGCGGGGAAGAGGGGGTGGAGGGGGGTGGAGGACTCTAGCCTGGTGTATGAGATTCTATTTACAGGTATTCAAGAGAATACGCTCAGATGCTCTATCCAGTAAAAAACATAAAGAAATAAATAAATAAGTAAATAAGACAGAAACACACACAAAGACACACAGCCCAGAGAAGCAGACAGGTGGCTAATTTCCCATTTGTATGGAAAGCTTCGGTGTGCTGCGTTTTGCTTGAATGTGGGCACGCCAAAGACGCCGTAATAAGCCGGTAGTCCAGTCTGTTGTACAGCCATATGGAAGCTGATATATGGCTTTCCATCAATCTCCACTGTCTCCAGTATTTTTCTTTAGCATTTAGGATGTGCTTTAGTGGAAAAGATCGAGATAAATCTCAGCGCAGTAACTAAAGCTCATATATGTGAAAGGATAACTTTGTAGAATATAAAAAGGAACATTCTTAACTTCAGGTGCAGTATATAATAACAACGGCAAAATAATAATGTTACTATTATTATTTTATTATTATTTTAAGCACTTGTAAAGATGCAGTATTAAGCAAATATCAGTCACAAAGTGTTTATTAAACACCAGGAATGCACTCATTCAAAACTGGGCTTTTGCCAAAAAGAACAAACGAAAAGAAACAAATAAACGGCACATTCTCTGAAACTGCTGTCAACTAACAACATAACCCACAGGGGCAATTTGGGGGTCGGGGGGGGCCACCACGTCCCAGAAACCCTTCCCAGTTTCAAGCTTTCATGAACTCAAACGCAAGGTCAAAGCAAACAAGCAGCGTACACTTGCTCGCGAACACAACAGGGTTAATGCAGTAAACGCAGTATATTTAGGGAACAGGCTCCTCCGAGAGCCTCTCCCTCCACGCTGATGGAGCACAGTGTGCTGTGGATGAGCCGCACCTGGGCAGTCCTGACGCCCCAGATGACCATATGGATGGGCCAGAGGACACACACACACACACACACACACACACATACACACACACACACACACACACACACACACACACACACACACAC
>JBBPCW010000106.1:35982619-35995941 GCA_037974425.1 Phenacogrammus interruptus
GTGTGTGTGTGTGTGTGTGTGTGTGTGTGTGTGTGTGTGTGTGTGTTTGTGTGTGTGTGTGTGTGTGTGTGTGTGTGCAGGAGGAGGCCTTCTTACCGATGGATCTTCTCCTTTGGGAGAGAGCAGAGGTCTGATTTACTGCCGGCGAGTGTTGTATTGAAGGGAGAGGCTCTATGATAGATAACGATACATAAGCCAGTGTTCAAAGCAATGCTCCTTACAAAGCACACACACTCACATGCACACAAACAACAACAATGACACACACAAAAAAAACAACAACTTCAAGTCAATATTGTCTAGCCTCACTGTGTTACAGATTTTAGCGACTGGAGAAATAATTGTCCTAATAATAATGACGGCAGATGCTCCAGGCCGGCCTAGCCTGGCTTTGATTGTGTGACCTCTTGACCTTTTGGCTTTATTTCAGAGTGCATGGGCCACAGTAAATGAATGAGTGGTCGTCTCCCTCCGTCTGGGGTTATGAAGGATTATTGACTCGGGTTTTATAAATATTTAATGCTCACATTAAAAAATATGGCAGAGGACAGCCATTAGGGTTCAGTAATAAAGAGGCTTTCTGGGTGATTGAGTGAGGCGCTGGGCTGACCGGGGCCGACGCAAGGCCACTCTTTGATGAACAGAGAACACATCACGGCCTGGACGACGCTGCCTCCGCATTTACGGAATCCACTGAGGACGAGAAGCAGGGCTGGACATTAGAACAATGCTGGACCACAGGCCTGCAGCTGCCGCCGTAATGGCCTTAATGGCCGTGGCTTTGTGGCTTTATGACTGGTGATACTGCACAGATCGTTCTGAAGAGCGTCTACTTCTATGCGCCGCTTTTCGAACGAATAAAATTGCTTGATAACTTTACTGCCTCCACATGCTTGGCAAACCTATATCGTGCGAATGCGCCATTCCTCCCGTCCATGCTCTTCCACTATAGAAGCCCCTGATACATAAAGCCATTTAGGCTCGGAATACTCAGACTGGTTCTATTCAATAAAGCTGCAACATCTCAAACCTGTCACTCCGCACTCTGGAAGCTATCTCACACTAAGGATATTTCCCCAAATGGCAGGCGACCAAAAATCGATCCCTAATCTGATTGGGGGGTTGTTTTATTTCCTCTGATAGAATTTAGATTTACTCTGAAGTGCTTTTCTCAAGTAGATAAAGGAAGTTATTTGAAGGTAAAACAGACCGGGCCTGATTCTCTTTGGCTAGTATAAAGACAGGGGCCTCTCCATTGTCCAGTTTGTTCATTGTAATAATTGTGTGAGACACAGATAGGCGCCATGCAGCGTCCTCAGCAGGTTGGCTCTCACTTATCAGGCTGCAGATCATCCATTGGAGGCAAATAAGCACAACAGCTCACATTCAAATGTTGTTCTTTGGCATATTGACACTGCGGCTATCAGGCAGCCCTATTATGTGCGGCAGGGCCAGATCTATGCCAGCGGGCGGTTGCATAATAACCTGCAAATCACTGATGCAAGCGCTCTGCATCCTGTTAATTGTCTATGTTGTGGGTTTGGGGGAAAATGCAGCAGGCACCGTTGTCTTGATGAGAAATTGACATTTTCTGACCTGCTAACCAGAGGCACTCAGAGAGGCAGATAACATCCGTGCTTGTTTTAAAAGAGGGAGGCCATTCTTCTGTCGTCTTTATAAGGCCGCCGTTCCCCAGCTGATGAGTATGGATTTCACCCCGCGCCTTTTTAAACATCTGAACTATGAAGGGTTCAAAATGATACCACCCCTTTTAGACAAGCGATAACCTTGGCCTTCGAATTTATCGCCTATTTATTTTTTTCTTAATTAGAACGCGACCAAAGAACCTTGGATTGTCGGATTGTATCTGATTCGAAGTGTGTGAGGAACCAGTCGTGCGTTTTAGGCTTTGTTTCATGTGATGTCATCTTGAAAGAGATACTAATGCACAATAAGCAAAGATGTGCTTTAAGAGCAGAAATGAGTCATAAAGGTCAAAAGGTGAACCCAACTCTAAATAGCCTGTAAAATGTATAAGCTGCATAGAAACGAGTGACTCACTGGAGTTGACTGAAGTTGCTTGTATAGCACAATGCAAAGTCCCACAGTGCTTTAAAACGACTGCTATAGCAGTATGATAGAAACACCCCTTATAAAATTTAATAAAATAACGATCCAATCCCAACAACAACAATAAAAACAAAAAGTAAAAATGCAAACGTAAAGTTGTAAACGTAAAGACAATAAGTCATGAGATGATCTTTACTAACAGATTTAGACCATTGTGCCATTTTTCATTGTTTTTTTAAAAAGGCCCTGATCTCTTAGGGAACATTCCATCCAGTCCATCCTCAAATATCACATCTTCTCCTCTTAGTGTACTCTTTATTGCGGGTAAGTTGTACTATATTTCTTTTCTTTAATATATTTCTAGTCTGAGTATATTCTATTATATATTCAGGTCTTTTATTCTGTATTGTTGTGTCTTGTGTGAGGGTGCAGTCGTGATGTGAACAACTTCCTCCGGGATAATTAAAGTTCTCTGATTCTGATTCTGATTTTTTGGCATTTCCATCTCATCCTTGGAAATTCTGATGCTTCTCAGAGTGTCTGACAGGACTGAGTGACTCTCCTTGCTGATTATTTGTCCATTTAGAGCTTCTAAAGAAATAAAGAGATATTCTCAACATTTTGATCTCCGCTTCACAGAGCGCCCTCAGCAGCCACAGCACTTTATGTTTGTATGAAAAGCCGAGTGTTTAATTTTGGAGGAAGCACTCAAGCTGTCTACAGATGAAATATCCTGCGCCAAAATCAAAATCTCGCTAGCATAAATCCTGCTAGCATAAGTCACCCTTCAGAGGCGACGGCCCGAGTGCCTGAGCGAACCGCATAAGTGCTCTGGGTAGAGCTAACTGCACTCTTTCTTGCCTATAATTGCATAACTCACATTTCCAGCATTGTGCTCAATGAGGCATCTAGTCGAATCACTTATGAAGCAGGTTCCTGATGAGACAGACAAGTGGTGGTGAACGTGCTAGTCACCTAGCTTATGACCTTCGTCAAGGTTAGCGCCGTCCTTTCACTCTGCCTTCCTCCAGCTAGCGCTGCTGCTGCTAGTTAGCTAATGAAGCATATATGAGTGACAAACCCCATGTGTGCCTGTAGGTTGTAATTCACTTCATGAGGAGCTGAAGAGCTTCTCCTGGTCCACTAATGATATCTAGTTAACGCTGATGGAACCCACACTTCTTCTTTTTATTGTGGTTTCCCTCAGCTCACAGTCAATGGAAGGTTCTACACTCGAATATCTGCCCAGACACTATCAAGCACAAGGCAAAAACAGCCAGTATGGAGAGTCCGAAGCGAAATGGCAGTTGTTCTTCAGGGATCAGTGGGCTGAGCAGGGCTGCTCCCCACCCCAAGAGACTGCCATTTTCTTCCAGGAATTCACAGGAGTGGAAGATGAAAGCCTCGTGTTACCAGCTCACCCCAAAACACCCAGCCCTAAGTGCCTTGGCCAACACCACAACAAGAACAAGGCCAGGCAAACAGGGCAGCCATCTTAATCTGCTCTGTTTCATAATTGCAGAGATTTATGAACCTCTGCTGTGGCGTTTCGAAGAGGACTTCAGAGGATTGGACAGGATAGGACTTATTTGTGTTGTGATCATGAGCATCACTCATGTTTTTATTGGGGTTTGACTTTTAGTTAGACATGTCCCTCAATATTCAAAGGTATCTAAAGTTTGGGTACTCCAGTCAAGTGTCATGGTTTGTGTGTAGGCCTAAGTTATGGCATTTTTTTAAATTTCGCGTTCCTTTTTGTGCAATAAAATTTGCAAAGGAATGTCTTATTTATGTTTGTTCCATGTAGAGGTTGTGTAAATCGCTTCAAACCAATGAAACATGTGATTTGATTTGGTTACTTAAAATTTTTGCTCATGACTACGTTACAATTTGCATCAAAGCTCTGTGTCTCCAGAATGATGGGTTTATAGAAGAGCATTCAAAACTTTTAGCAAAAAGTTTATGTACATGGACTTTGTAAGCAATTTTGGACCATTTCTCTTGGGCAGTTCATCATGGTGTAAAAGTCAAGTGATGCTTTCAAACATATAATTAAAAAACTGACGAAAGTGGAGCTTAAGTCCAGACTGCAGGAACTTAGTTTAGGGTTTAGAAAGAGTTGAGCATTTAGGTGTAGGACTAATACAAAACACATACTAATCACGTTTAGACTCTGTAGGCGTCTTATTTACGTAGATTATATTAATAGTTATTATTTAGAGTCCTACCTTCTAAATTGTAGAGTTTTAAATATGTGTGTTCTTAAACAGACGATATGTGAGAATTAAAATTAAGATTGCAGGGAGAAACTGGTCACAGACAAGAAATACTTTAATTAAATATTGTGTAAAATGAACATCTTTGTACAGTAAAATGTAGAAATGTTGACATAAACATAAAAAAATGTATACATGAAACAAAAAATAGTACTTTTTTTCCCCTTACAGAGTCGTTCTACCATTTTTAGTGAACTCTTCAGACTAACGGCAACAAAACACTGAGTGCATGGTCTAATTAGCCTAAAACACAAAACCAGATTGCAGAAATGATGATATTCACAAATGCACTTCATGTAACCTTGGGTTCCTCTCACTTTCAAGGTGACTTCCCCAGCTCCTCCACTTAGCTAAGCTTTGTTGAGCTATCACAAAGCGAACGCATTGCACATTCATCACTTATTCCCTTCTACAGCTGCCCTTGCTTCCCGCTGCTAAAGGAAACTTGTGTGCAGATTGCCAAAAGGGAACATCCCTTTTGGTTTTCCAGACAGACTACTTAGCAGTACAACAGGAGATTTACAAAGTGTTAAGTGCAAAGGAAAATAAAAGATACAAAAAAGAGAGAAAGAATAGAAATAATCGTGCTTTATCTGCTGATTTTGGCACAACTAGAAAATCAAACTCATTTTTTGAGAGAGAAAGAGAAAGAGAGAGAAAGAGAGAGATGGGGAAGGGATGATGTGAACTGATTTACTACTATGATCAGCTACTGTGCTACCGTATGATGGAGTAATTACAAAATGGCATGTACAATATAGAACATCTTAATCCCGGCTCTTCACATATGATACAAAAATCTAACCCTTTTTTCTTTCTTTTTTTTTTTTTTTTTAAATTTTTTCTTTTTTTTTCACCCTTGGATTTTGCATCTAACTTGAGGGGGGTACGGCAAATTCAATGTTTAAAAAAAAGGGGAAAAAAAGAATAAAAAAGAAATCGACAAAATAGTCAAAAAGATGAGGGGTCACAATAATTCTTTTTTATTTTTTAGTAAAAAAATGCTTGTGCTTTTTACACCATTGATCATCTGAATAGAGCAATGACTGGCATTGTGGTGCAGGGTTGTCATTAAAACAGCAGAAACGCTTACTCTCAAGAGACTTCCACAGAGCTTTCTTTTTTTTCTTTGTTTTTTTATTTCTGACATATTTTAATAAACATTAGTGACTGGCGTACGTTATGTTTCCATTCCAGAATTTTTTTTTTCCCATTTTTTTTCTTTTTTTTCTTTTTTTATCCTTTTTTTTGTTGTTCCCTGTAAACACGGCTGAGCTATGTGGCAAAGTCAGTGGGTGGCAGGTAAAAATGACTTTTTACATTCTACAAAAAAAGCAAAAAAAAAAAAAAAAAAAAAAAATTTACAACCACAATTGAATCTTCCCCCCTGGGGCTGCTGGACATGCACATTTTTTTTCTACTAATATTATTACAACCATGTGACACAAACAATTTATTTGACTATACAACAAACAGTATTTTTATTTTGTAAAAAAAAAAAAGGTAAAAGTATTTGATAACTTAAAAAAATAATACAAAAATAAATGATAGATTTGACGGTTCCTCGCGAACAAACGAAAGGAAGGATGGACGGAATTGCTTTGATGGTGGAACGAAATGTGGATTACAAACGAAACGTATAGACATTGCGATCTATTGATAAAAAAAGCGCGCGTGGAGTCACGACGTCGGCCGTGACGGACGTTATGTACGAGATCAAATAAAAAGGATGGAAAGCAATATACAAAATTTCAAAGATAAATACAATATTTATAATTGATATGTTACAAAAAACCCCCTTCGTGACCGCAAGTGTTTGTGTGAAAGTGTTTGCGATGTATAAGACTATTTTACTCCTAGTTTTCGTAGGAATAAAACTCTGTACTAAATATTTAAGTGGATCTGGAAAATTCAAGACAAGTGTATAAATATTTAGCTACAACTTTGGCAAAATCACAAAAGTCTACAATTGTATAACCACATACAAAACACATTAGGGAATAAGGAGCTAGAAGTAAAAGGACAACTTTCTGGTACAAGAAACAGACTCCACAGTAGCCTAAGAATGCAATAGTATACAGTGCTAGCAAAAAGTTGAAAAACATTGCAGATCACACTTGCTTTACAGGAAGCTTTAGCAGTGGAAGTATTTTCTGTCTTTCTTTTTTTTTTTCCTTTTTTTTGTTCAACCAACAGACAGTGGCGTCTCGTCTCTGTTAGTGTGCTTGTTGAAGGCGAGAGAAGAATCTTTGCAATATCAAAGTTACAATTTCTACCTACAATAAGTTACAAAGTTCATCTTAAATGAAGTATGCATGATAACATCTCCTCTGCCTGCCCCTCTCCGTTCCTTCATATTCACTTAGTTTTTTTTCTTCTTATGGTTATGCTTCATAAAATCATATATTTTAGGCTATATTATTTCCAGTTTGTTGGCTCTGCATGTGTTGGCTTGGCCCCCTTATTTTCTCACCACAAATCAAAAGAATCCAAAAAATAATAAAGAAAAAATAAACCAAACAAACAAAGGAGGAAAAAAAACTCATGAAAATGACTTCACATTATAGAGATGTGCGACGGCGGCGCATCCTTCGAAAAAGAAACATTCAGAGACATTTCAGTCAGTGTTTTCATCAAATGGCATATCCACAAAGTTTCTCCCCACACATAGCAAGAACTAGACATAGCCAAGATCAAACCAGAAGTGTTTATACAAAATAGGCTATTTTTTTTCTTCTTCTGTGGTTTTTTTTTTCTCTTCAAGACTGAGAAATGTGAAAATATGACAAGAAATTCAGTCAATAAAATTAAATCGTTCATGACAAAGTTTCTTGCATGTCAATTTATATTAGTTTGAATAAAATTCTTTGAAACAAAGTCTCTTTCTTTCTTTCTTTCTTTCATTTCATTTTTTTCCCTCTGATTCAGACTCGATTTACTTCATGGTGGACGACACAGATTCCAGGAGAATGCTCTGTGATGTACCCCGAGGCTCATCTCGCGGACGTTGTTACTTCACAAGTGCAATTTACATGGGAGGGACCACCAGGCCGGACATAGCTGGAGATAGAGAGAGAGAGAGAGAGAGAGAGAGAGGGAAAGAAAGGAAGAAAATTTTAGCACCAGAGGTCCCTGGATACCAGGCGAAGGACAAAGAAAGCACAAGGCACAAAAGTATGTCGCTTGCATTTCACAAAACACTCTGACTGACGAGGCTTGGCACAGTCCATGAAAGTGCGAGATGTGTTTGTAAGATTGTAGCACTGAACCGGAGACGGGGGGCCACAGGGGTTTAGGGGAGCTGGAGTGTGTGCGGTGTGTGTGGTGTGGGGGGGGGGGTTGGGCATTTGCGTGTATGTACTTTTTCCAACAAGACAAGCCAGGAAGCCTTCACCGTTCTAAAGGAGGAGCTTTCTGACATTTTCGAGGGGAAAGTATCCCCACTCCCACATGTGTGAGATTTCTCTTAGCGTTTTGTTAATGGCCATCAGAGAGCCCAGACTCCCCGGGGAGCGGCCATGCTGACAGCTGAGAAACAACACGGTCACTTCGCCTAACGTCACACAGACGTGTCCTCCCTGGCCAGCCTGCAGAAGGCACTTAGAATCCCCCGGATCGAAAGCCTGGTGCAGCGTTTGAGGAACAATACAGTTCCATATACAAACAAATCCACATCTGCAGCCTTTCTGTTAGCCTTTCTGTTAGCCTTTCTGTTAGCCTTTCTGTTAGCCTTTCTGTTAGCCTTTCCAAATTTCCCATTAATTTAGCTTCTTTATTGGGTCATATGTGTCGACTAGGAGCACATTTCACTACATGTGCAACTCTGTCTATGACAATTGTCTTCAATCTCTCGAATTTTGAAAAACAGCAGCATATTTTAGAACTACTGATTGTGTCTTAACATGAAACACACAATGCACTTTTTATTGAACACCTAGATCTCTGGACCAAAGTGCATCCCAGGCCTTTTTGGAGTAACACCATTATTGCAGTCATGGACAAAGAATGACATGCGCATCACATTCATGTCTATGGCTGTTGTCTTTGGTCATGTGACTGGTGACTACAGGCCCATTCTGGTAAAGTGAAAGTGGCCAAATGCATTTTAGGGCATGAAATGCTTCACCCCTATTAACTGATGTTTACGCAAATAATGGTTTTTGTGGTAAAAATGAATTAACACTCTCCACAGGGAACAATTTCTACCGTTTCTGTCACAATTTCTATTTATTATCATCATCCTGCCAATATAGCATCAAAGCATCAAATATAGAAGGTGGCCTAACTTTGGCATAACTTACATATAAGAAAATATCGATATATCTACCAGTGTTCCTCACTCTAAAGCAAGAGGAAGCATCACGGCCCTGCTGTGCTGAAGTGAGAAGACCAAGACTGATGAACTCCACTCAATTCCACAATTAGGTGGCTAGTGAACTGCCAGGCTGTTTTTTAATGTTTTCAGAAAAAAAAAAACCCAGAAAAATAAACATCCTTTAGCTACTTTCAACTTATTTGTAGAGTCATGGTTGAAGTGCTTTTAAGTTTGCCAAAGCACCCGATGCCATGGCATTCCTCATTAATTTCTGCAAACCACATATTAATAAGTGGATGCATGTAGCAGCATGAACTTTAATTTCCCAGTTCATTAGCTCTAACATTATTAATCTTGGATGCACACACTATGGCTCAAACATGTTTTCAAAGCAAACAAGTCGGCCTTGACGAAGAGCAAATACGAGCGCACTTAGCGGCCTCGGGAAGTCGTTAATTTGCTGAATGACGCTGTCCTGCTGAGGATTCGGAACTGTAGGCTCAGCCCCCGTTCTCTTTCTGTTATCGTGTTCGGAGTGGCTTCTGAACATGCTCTGTTTGTCAAAACAATGTCTGGCTCTGCCGGTGTGGGAAGCCCAAGCCCAGCGCCTCTTTATGAAATCTTAATGCCTTTGCCCTGTAAGAGCCATCGTTTTCGTAACTACTGCAGGACGGCATGAATTTTTAACTGGCTACAATATTCACAGGAAATCAGGGGAACTTTGACGTCGGCATGTAAGCGCGTGTGCTTTCGGAGGACCCGGCCATCCTTCATCCAGGGCCCATTATAATAGCGTGCCAGACATAAGCGGCCCGTGTTCATCCCTGACCCCCGGAACGGGGTCCGTAAAAGGAGGGAGGGGGAGGGGCTTGTGAATATTAAAATCCACAACGTTCTACTCAGATGAAATGTAAAAGAGAGGGAGTGAATTATACATCGGCTCGAACGGTAGGCACATGTTTATGTTAAGGTTGGTTGGTGCCGACACGCCATTGATTTAAACCTTTCCCTGCTTTTCCATCCACCCGACTGTGCCAAACCTTTTCCGAAAGTCAGAGTCAGGAAGAGTCCCGGGAGACACTTGACTTCCCTCAATCATTAATGTCAGATAAATAAACCAATACATAAAGCCACACATGCACATTCATGCTACATGCCCGCATGCATAATGTGTTCGTTCTGAACGCATCCATCCGTCCATTAATTGACCCATCCGCGAATCAAGCCATCCACACACAGATACATAATTCATACAAAGCCAGCCATGTTGGAGAACAGCAGCATGATGGTGGGTTAAAAGTGAATGGGGGGTAGCTATTTTTTTTTGTTTGTTTTTTTCTGGGAGCCAGAGAAAAGATTAGCCAACAGGTGAGGCGGCTGTGCGGCATCATAAAAGGAGGGAGGCGGCTCTCACCTTGAAGTCCATTGCCATTTGCACTGGTGCAAGAAGGAGGTGGAGATGCTTGGGGCCTGACAACGGGGGCAAAGGCGCTCTTTTGTTTCACTGCAGAGATGACATTGGCAGGTGAGAATGAGAAAATGCCGTGTGTACTGCTACAGTTTGAAGAGAGGCTGACCGAAGAGGCTGCCATGGTAGGGCTCGACGGAACTACTGCAATAAAGCAAACATAGTCACCACTCAGAGAGAGTTTCACTTTTTTCTTGTTGTTGTTACTTTTTTATTTAATTATTTAAGTATTTATTTACTATTTGTGTTTTTTTTCCTCATAGACGAGAGTCAGGGAGAGCCAGGCCTCGCCTCTTTTTCAAATCATAATCACGGGATGAAAACAAATGAGGGAGGAAATGATAATGAGGATATGGTCAGAATTTAGTGAGAGGGTTCTTTTTTCCTGGTAAAAAGGAAACAAGGTTGAAAAATGAGGAGGGGGGGGCGGGGATCACCTTGGGAACTGAAAGTAAAATGGGGCTGGGATGGAAGGTGAGATGTCCTGCCTCGGCCACTTTCTGGATAATAGGTGTTTGAATCGACTCTGACTTGATTCCAAAAAGGGAGAATTTTGAGGGACTTTTTTGGATTTTTCTTTGTCCTTTTTTTTGGGAGCTGTAATTTTTGGTTGCGTCAGTGGCCTGCTCACATGAGTGTAAATTGTTGCCTTTTCTTTTTTTCTTTTTGATTGGTAGGAATTGCTATGTGGCTTGTTTCGGGTGTTCAGCCTCCAGAGTCACCCCTCCTTTTATCCAGTAGCACACATTCCCAAAGGAATAAACCAAAAAACAAACAAACAAACACAAACAAACAAACAAACAACAACAGAGGAGTGTCAAAAAGGAAGGAGAGCACAGGTGGGGGAGACAGAGAGAGCGGAGGGGAGGGGTAATTACCTTGATACTTACTGCCGTAGGGGGAGTTGGCGGAGGAGCCGTTGAGGAATCCCGGTGAGCTGGGGACGCCCAGATTGGGCATGCCTGCGTTTCCGTAGCCGTTCATGCTGTTGCTGACTGTGTTGTAGTTGGACTGCTGTGGGGTGCTGCTGGGGACATAGCCGCGAGGGGACACGCTGCTCGTGTTGCGGCTGTAGCCCACTGCAGGTGAGAGACACGGTGTGGTAATGTTGGCATTTCCTTTCTGCTAAAGTAGCTCAAAAGATTCAGAACAAAAGGCCTAGAGAATACATGTAGGTGCCATCCCCTGTCCTCAGGGCCCCCCACACATATATCTCGACACACTATAGGCCAAAAGTAAATAAAAACACTAACTTAAGAAAAAATATCACAGATAGTATTCAGTATGTTCATTAAAACAGCATTGGCTAAACGCCTGCTTTCCACTGGAGACTACTCCATTTCATTAAACCTCATGCCCGTTTCCATAAAATATCAGATTTGTTTGATCGCCACGATCTTTCCTTCATACTGAAGATTTGAATCAGGTGTTAAAATGTGGTTTAAGCAAAGATTGTGGTCTTTCACATAAAATATAGAGTTCATAGTCAAACTGCTAGAATATTTATTTAACAATATTTCATGTTCTGCTGATTGGCAAACTGATGCATTGTGATTTGCTTAATAAAAGACTGTCATTTACTTGTTAAATGTACAAGAACAACCACCTGCTTTCATACTTTTGGCCTCTAGTATGTAAATATATATGCATGTTCTGTGTTTGTGTCCGAAATGCCTCAAAAGGCTTCATGTTATCTGCCTTAACCTGTATTTGCTGCCAGCTTGCATTTTCATGACTAGAACGTTCTACATCTTTTGTCACTATGCTTAGCCTGTGCCCTAACCTGCACATTAGCAACAGCAGAACAGGTGTAAAGCCATTATCAGCTGCGTGTGTAAGTGCAGGATGCACCAGCAGGCTGGCAAAGGGGGGTAGGGGACGGGGTCAGGCACCTCCAGGGACCCACACTAGACCCAGCCAGGGAAGATAAAGCTGCAGCAGTACTGTGCCACCTTCAACAATGCTAGGTTAGTAGCTGGCTTTCACGGCACTTGGGCGCTCTAGAAACCAAATGCTCACAGTCAAGTGTAGCACATAAATCCTATGGTTCATGAATGAACCCTAAGATCTTTCTGCTACACTTGTGCTACATCTATCTTGCAGAGCTAGCTAGAACGTCAGTAAACGTTTGGCTTCTCTGATAGCTATCTATCCTAAGTGGTAAACAAGTGTGTTCCAGAAGCCAAATATTCACAGGTAAATTCTACAGATCTGTATATTAGAACTGTATAACCAGCTAGCATAGGTGTTAGCTTAGCGTTAAAAAGGCTAGCTGGTATTAGCTTTAGCTTTTTTGCGATTATATGATTACTGTTTTCGTTGTTGCAGCTTATCTTCGCACATGGCCACATACCCTGGTCATTACCCTGTGAGGTCTCGGAGACGTTGACTGCCAGCTGGCTGCCGAATGAGTTGACCCCCATCATGCCGCCATGGGACGCAGTGTTAGCAAGAGATGGGATTTGGTTGTGATTGCGTGGTACACTGTACAGAGCCTCAGCGATGTCCGCCGCCCGCTTCAGAATGATCTCCTGGACAGGACAAAAGTGACAGAGCCTTAACACAGGGCTCAACATCTACCCTTCATCGTTTCGTCAGACATGCCTACAGTCGTACGCTTGTTTTGTTTGTTTTTTTTACAGTCGTATGGCTATCTTCTTTCTTTCCTTTCTTTCAGATGCGATGTGAGTGGATTCTAAAGCATTTTGCCTCTTGCACACCCCGAACCGCTGAAGAACAGGAACATGGATCATTGCTTTTGAATATGTATTAGACCTCTCAACCACATCTGCAGAGCAGTGCTTTCGACAACGTGCCTTTTGGGCCAAGTTCAAGGTTATCCTTCCATTTAAATAAACCACTCTGCGTGTGAGAGTGCGTGTGTGAGTGTGTGTTGGGAGTGATTAACTCCTCTCTCTGCTCCATGAGCAGCAAGCACAAATAAAAGTGAGAAAAAAGAGAAAGGGAAGCAAAAAGAAGGAAAAAAAAAAATCTCGGTGCAATGACACCCTGCTACAGTACCATGGCCTGCAGCTAGCTTTGAAATGTACAAAGAGGAACATAGCAGGGGGAGAGAGGCACTGATTTAATTACAGCCACTGTACAGAGAGAGAGAGAGAGAGAGAGAGAGAGAGAGAGAGAGAGAGGGAGAGAAGGTATTTCTTCGTGTGTTCTGGTGTTGAAGGTATTTTCC
>JBBPCW010000106.1:36011258-36021463 GCA_037974425.1 Phenacogrammus interruptus
CAGAGAGAGAGAGACAGAGAGAGAGAGAGAGAGAGAGAAAGAGAGAGAGAGAGACAGACAGAGAGAGAGAGAGAAAGGGAGAGAGAGAGAGACAGATAGAGAGAGAGAGAGAGAGAGAGAGAGAGGGAGAGGGAGAGAGACCATAAAAGACACTAAGGCAGATGTGGGTGTGCTGAAACACGTCTGATTATATAATCTGTAGAAGGTTTGGTTGCTGGTGTGTAAATGTGTATTTGTGCTTGTTGGAGGCTGTAAGCACTGGTGGCTCATGACTGGAGCAACTAAAGCAAAAATCGGCTCTTTAGTAAGTGTTCCACATTGTGGACTACATCACAATGTAAGCTGTACAACTGTGTGTGCATGTGTGTGTGTGTGAGAGAGAGCGAGGGAGACGGTTCTATCTGATTCAGTGTGCGGCCGGGTGGCGGTGGGTGGAGAGAGAGGATGATGCACTGATAGCCTCCTTCCATATCGCCCCGCTGATCCCTCAGCGATAGGTCGTTTCATGTGCCGCTGTTTAAAGCGTTTGTTTACCACCAGGCTCCTCCACTCTCCCTCGCTCCCTTTCCTTCACCACTCTCTCTGTGCTCTAAGACTGCTATGGCATCTACAGAACCTCAGGTGTCCCCTTTTTAGCTTTTTTTTTTTCCTGCCCGATGGGCCATGCCTTTCTTTCCCAGCTATCAGATCCAGCCTAGAGCAAAGCGGAGCGCTCACCAGCAGAGGAGAAGCTAGAGAGAGCCTCTCTGTACTGTTGTAAATGCTCATGTCTGGGGTTAATAGCTTTTAAATGTCAGTAATTAGTCTAATGAAGGACTGGGTTTGGTGCCAGTGCGTGTGTGTGTGTGTGTGTGTGTGTGTGTGTGTGTCCGTGCCAGGCTTCGGTCAGGGCATCTTTAACACTTGGAGGCTCTGGCAGTAGCTTTGCAGAGTGAAGTGTTTGAGACGACCCCTTTGTCCTCTTTGGAGGATGATGAATGGCTGTCTCCTCCTCCGTGCGTTTTGTCAGTTTTGGCGCAGCCGAGTCGATACCTTCACCTTGACGAGGAAACTTTGTGATTTATCAGGGGCACCGGCCAATCAGCAGGCCAGGAGAGCCAGGCCCTTGGAGAGCACGGGAGCGGGCCGTGGTCAAAGTCTTCTGGAGTGGAATCGGGAGAAGGTGCCGGCGCATGATAGACAAATGGCTCTTGTTAGAGGCGGCCAAAAAAACGAAGGGGGGGTGGGGGTCAGGGAGAGATGGAATGGGGAGACCGAGAGAGTGAGAGAGAGAGAGAGAGAAAAAAAACGCTTGACTTGAACTAATAACAGAAAGGGGCCGTGGCGGTCACTGTGGGTCCAAAGATGAAGCACCCTGTCACGCAGCAGGTTGGGAAATTAGCAAATAATGTTCCTCAGCCCTGATAAATGTGTGACAGCTCTCCCTCGCCAATCATTTTTTAACATTTTGATGCATGTCTACAATCCCATCGGAGGAAAGGAAAAGTTTACTGGCCCTCAATTTCCGCGTGATAAATGGCAGCTGGTAAATGTACGATTTCTGTATGAGGTATAGTTCATTTTAAGCAATTCTGGTAAATGGGTGTCACTGATTAGGACAAATAGTCCAGAGGGGTGATAGCTCCGGCGGTACGTCTCTCTCTCGCTCTCTCGCTCTCTCGCCCTCCCTCTCTCGGCTCCAGTAGAGCGTTGAGGCCAGGCTCTCATGGTGACCATGCCTAAATAGAAAGCAATAGCTTTGATGCAATTAGAGCCCGGTGCTGAGCTTTATTTATGATTGCTGTCATTGTTCTAAATGGTTTGTAAGGGCGCTCTGGAGGCCTGCTTCTGTTAAGTCTCACATACTAACAGCAGCCAAATCCTTTTGCCTTTTTCTTTTCTTTTTCCTCCCTCTGTATTTTCTCTGTGGAGTGCGGAGGGCCCAGCACTTTTGCCACTGAAAACGCAAGGAGAGCTTCCTTCATTCCCACACACCCACTGTGGCCACAGTCTCTCGTACGGCATCAAAAACAAAAAAGAAAGGCAAAAGAACAGTGAACATGCGCCTGTCGAATCCAATAGAGGAGCTTAAAGGGAACATCTGGACAAGGATTTTAGAATTGCCTGATCAGCTTGAGAGGGCTTCTTGGAATGACTGCTATTGGCAGCAGGACAAACATGTCTGTCCCTCTTTGATTTTTTTTTATAGACCCTCTTGACAGTCTGTTGTACGCCAGGCCTGATCAATGGATAACCAATACAGGTATCAGAAGTGGCCTTGTGCTAACAAAAGAAGCGGCGGCGCAAACAAACAAGGTTAAAGCAAGAGGGTGAGAAGTCCGCGAGAACACGTTGATCTTAAAAGGATACAAAGTAACAGACTGAGGAGGCAGCAAAGCTAATAAAAAACACCACAACCGGCGAAGGCCTGGAGCTGGAAATAACCTTGCACACACACGCTCAAAAACACAAACTCACCACACACACACACACACTCTCCCTGCGTCCATGGATGACCGGTATTAAATGACACTCTGTTTTAGACAAGGGACTCGCAGCTCATAAAGCAGTTACACACTCTCCGAGTGTTTGTGTAACCTTACGGTCCACTCCGACACCGCATCTTATCCCACTTTTATTGCAGTCTGTCTTGCCTGCAATGGCCAGGCATGCGGAGTGTATAATTTCACTGTTGACCCCGCTGCCCCTGTTAGAAGAGGCAGGGAGAGATGGAGGAGACTGGCCGTCTTTTCTAGAGTCATTTGTTTAAGGAAGGTTGACCTCTGAGACAGCCGGCTTGTGCTGGCCTTGATGGAAAAGAATTATCGACTCTTAGAGCAGCATGTCGTACCCAGTCACCTAAGTGGCGCATGAATGAGTGCTGAGGACCTTTCTGCCACCTCTGGCATCGACACAAGCTCTGCAGAGTCTCCATGCTGCCACTTATGCTATGGAGACTCTGCTGCCACTCGTACTATGGAGACTCTTTAGCCACTGACTCTACACAATACAATACAATAACGTTTTTTACTAACGCCACTACTTTGGAGGCTCTGCTGCCACTAAGGCTATGGGTAATATGCTGCCATTAACACCTCAAATAACATGCCACTAACACTAGAGAGATTATGTGGCCACTACCATTAAACTGTCACCAAGGCTGTATAGATACTAACAGTATCAGGCCTTTATTGACATTACTATTAAGAGACTCTGCTGCCACTAACACTATGGACAAAATGCTGCCATTAACACATCATAAAACTTTACTGCCACTAATACTATGGAGATTTGGATCATAAAGGAAGCTGCCACTAACATCAGGGAGACTGTACAGATACAAAGCCTTTACTAAGCCTCTACTATCATTACTATTGAGGGACACTACTGCCGCCGACTATATGGAGATCTCACTGCCACTACCTGCTGCCATTCACTCCATGAAGAAACTACTGCCACTAATACTACTGTTAGGATAAATCCTCGGACCACCATGCTAAGTGCCTGATTCGCAGGATGCAGCAGAGTTAAGCACCAAAGGATCGCGAGCTGTGTTTGTGTGTGTATGTAATGAGCAAGCTATATTTGGCTCCATAACACCCCCCATCGAAGAGACCTCTGCTTTGCCTGTAATTGGTGATAATGCATCAGCTTGAGAGAGAGGGTGTGACTCCTCAGATAGGGGAGGGCGGTCAACATGAAAAAGATCCATTGCACATGGCAGTAAAGCATCTCTGCTGTGCTGTTTACATTCATTTTCTCTAATTCCTTTTGTTACACAGCCATTACTCCTTTTAGCCCAGCAGAGCTGTACACATGCATACCCACCCCATCACACACACACACACACACACACACACACACACACACACACAGAGAATATTGCCAAGACCTCCTAGCATTCTCAGTTCAAAGCGGCTGTTTATGAACTAATTACAAGCACAGGCAATTTGTTCCGATCGATAGCACTTACATGAGTTTAAGAACTGGAAAAAAATATATACAGGGGGTGGGAGAAAGAGAGAGAGAGAGAGAGAGAGAGAGATGAAGGCTGAGGAATAAAACAAACAAATGAAAACAAACTGCACCTCTGAGCTTTGGTCAAAGAAAACAGCCGTAATTACAGTAATTATGAATGCTATTGTTGATAATGCCTTGTGTTTAAACACATTCATTAATAAATACTGCTTTGATGGTGGAACTCAATTGGCTCTTTATGGCGACTAACTTGCTAAAGCCTTGCTTAACCACAAAGCCATTTATAAGTGGCGCTCCAACTGTACTGTGCCCAGTTCTGTGCATGCCTTTGTCGGCAATATCTGTCTAATCTGTCTCTTATGACCCCGCAGAGCGAGCTAAAGCACTCTGGGAAATGGAGTTCAATAAGAAAGAGAGGGCTGAGGCGTGTAGGATGTGACTCCTCTCTTTAATTTGAGGGGATGATTAACTAAGTCCTCAAAAGCTCTAATAATTAAACACTCCTGCTGACGACAGGGAGCAGGGATCGGACAAATAATAAGCAACAAGTAAAAACATCGTCATAAGGGGAAATGGGGGTCTATTCATTATGCAGAAAACATCATGGAAGGAGATTAAATACATGTGATCGTCCTATGCATCCCTGTAGTCTCCGTTTCTTTTTACCATTGTTGGTACTGAACGTATTTGAGCTTGTCTTTCTCTCTCTCTATATAATATTCTATCAATTATTCTATGCGTTCAATATGTGTTTATTTATTGAGCAAACAGGCGAAAGCTTTTAAAGCGTTACAATGTTTCATGACAGTTTTCTTATGAAAGCAATGGTGTTGACGTAAGTACGGCAATTAGAGTTTAAAGCAGAAATGAGGCTCGACGTGGCTTGATGAAAACGAGTGTCACGATTTTTTCAGGACATCTCAAGGCCTAAGTATTAACACATGAGGCTGAGAGTGTATGTGTGAATATTTGGGAAAGTTTGCAAGGCTGTGGAGCAGACATAAGTGTCAGGGCTCATATAACAGGGCTAGTTTTACTCACCCACAACCACCCCCCCCCCACCCCGCTCGGGTTTCATTATCTCAGGGGCTCGTTGGCCTGTGGCCTGGCCTTGCTGAGGGGGGTTAAACGGGCCAGACTGCAGCCACACTGGAGCTGAAACAGGGAACAGCTGCCCCGGGGGGACCAGGGGGCCCCGAATAACCCCTGTTCAACCCCCTACCCACCTCTCTCTCTCTCTCTCTCTCTCTCTCTCTCTCTCTTTCTCTCTCTCTAATTCCTGATGATTATCTCATTGTCCTCCCTGGTTTGGGATCAGATACTGAGCTTCCAGGTCAGACATGGAGTGACTGCATCACCTCTGCTATCAGTCAGCCACACTAAGGAAGAGATTAGGTTCAACTTGCACACACACACACACACACACACACACACACACACACATACACATATACACATATACACACACAGGCTCACTGATCCAGAGGAGTACAAACACAATCACCTAAAAATCCTCCCTACACACAGAATATGACCTTGCTTGCTGTACACACACACACACACACACAGGCCACAGTGATGGTAACCTGTGCATTAGAGGCGAGTGAATGTACGCAAGGAGGAAAAGAGAGGGAGGAAAGGAGAGGAAGGGTTGGGGACATGTTGTAATGGTTTGAGATTAACAGGAGCTGGCAGCTGCCCCCTTCGCCCCTCTGATGGAGAAAGGATAAGGTTACACAGAGAGAGAGAGAGAGAGAGAGAGAGAGAGAGAGAGAGAGAGAGAGAGAGAGAGAGAGAGAGAGAGAGAGCCAGGTCATTCTCACAGGCTTTTCCTGCACCGAGTCCAGCTCTTGCTGTTACAGCTGGGTGGGCCACAGCCAGCAAAGCATGGAGTAATGGTCAAGATGGGAAGGAGCAGGAAAGACAATAAAAGGACAGTAGGAGTGAAGTGGAAGTTAGAAAAGAGGGTGAGAGAGTGATAGACAGAGAGAATAAACAAGGAAAAGTAAAAAAAAAGGCCACCAGAGGGACGAGAAAGATTGAGATGGGGATGGAAGATTCTTTTAGATCCGGACAGTGATCAAGTTCTGTACGGAGTGATACAGCTGTGAAAGTTCTGTCACTATAACAGAGTTCTGCCTCGCTGTGACCCACTGAGTCTGTGTGTGGTACAGGCAGTGAGGGTGGGGGGGTGGAGGGTGGGGGGGCAGCTCCTTTCCCTCACAGTTAGTCGCTTGTATATTTTTGCTTTGTTCTGAAGCAAATTAATGTTAATTTCAATATTGATCCAAATATTGATACATCAGTGTTAGGAAAGGTAATATTTTAGGATCTGAAATCCTTCAGAAATAACAAAACTTTTTCATTTGAAATAAAAAAAGTAAGTAGTAATAAAGTAGTAATACTTAAGCATTACAAATAATTAGATAATTACTGGTACTGATAGTAATTATCAGCCCCCCCCACCCCCCACCCCCAGACCTAGTGAGGGAGAAAAAAAGATGTAAGAAGCTTGGAAAGAGCTGGAAGTGCGGGGTTTTTTTGGCACTCACCGGTGTAGACGAATCGTCCTGGCGCTCCTTTGCAGAACTGCTTGGACTTATAGGACAGGGTGACCTCCACCACACCCGGGATGTGTCTGGGTGGAGTCTGCACGCGGATGGCGTGGGGCGTTATCAGCTGCCAAGGACCAGCAGGGCACAAAACAGTTAGCGCATAGTCTGCCATCACACATGCTCAGCTAACACATGCTAACCATGTTAGCTACTAAACGCAATTACTGCACTGAAGCTAAATTAGCCTGTCAGCTAGCCACTTCTCTGCAACCCAGCAATATAGACCCCCCCCCCTCCCTTCAATACACACACACACATAAACACATACACATTTTCTTTGCCAGCAAATGGAGCTTGGCTTAAACTGACTTCAGGAAAAGCCAGGGGGCGTGAGGCCGGTTAAAATCGCCTCCACATGGCTCTCTTTCCCCGCTCGCCATCTTTCTTTTTTTGTTTTTTTTCCCTCTCTCTCTCTCTCTCTCTTTTTTTCCCAGACATTTCATTCCTAATTGCTTGATTGTTTTGCAAGAGCGTGCAGTTGGGTGCAGAATGCAGCCAAAGCCCCAGTGGATACTGGCCTGCTTTGCATGCTTGGTTTATCTGATTCCTTATCTGCTCCCGTGATTAAGTTGGAAAATAATAATAAAATAAACAAACACATGCTGATTGGCTTTCAGGGCTCCTTATTAAGAAATATGTGTGGGGAGATGACTTCATCCAAACTCATTAAAAGAAAGCACACTTAAAAGTGTGTTTGTACTGACAGAGAGAAGTAGGAGCAGCAACACAACTTCACATCTATACCACAGGATTACAGATGATCACAGCTTTGAATGATGTTTATTTTTTATTTTTCCCCCTTTGTTTACACTTAAGCACTCAAAAGGCACACTTGCATGCATCAGACACTAATGCTGTCTTAAAGTAATGTTGTGAATATTGTATTTGCAAGATAAGTGGACATGCATGGTACCACAAAGCCGTCATTTTTAGAGGGAAACTTTCCATTAAGCCATAACTTGGGAGCCTGTCGAAAGCAGCACCAGCCACTGATGAATTTAATGCAAACTAGGTGTATTTTAGTAATTCAGCAGGCACCCATGAGCGCTGCAGGCACATTTATATAAATATCGTACTGCAAAGGTATTTTTAACACCGTCTTCAGGAACAGTTCTCCCGGCTTCCTAAACGACTTTCATAGCCTTTCATTTTCAGTCCATAGCCTGAACCTGAACACTTTCAGAGGAATCGTTTTTGCTGGTTTAGCCACACAGTGACCTACGGATAAACGATTCAAGCAGAACAAAGCGCATCTAACTTAAGGCCTTATGTTATAAGTCATAAATATGATTTTCTGTCAAGGCGGCATTTCACAAGGGATTGTCTAGTCTTGTCTAATCCACAAAGGGCTGCAGGTTTTCATACCAAACATGCAGGAGCACACCAGAATCCCCTCATTTAATCAGCTGGTCTTCAAATAATTGATCTCCTGCTTTGCTTGAATAGAAACCTACAGTCCTTTGTGGATAAAACTGGACACTATACAAGAGAATGTAGGACACATACATGTTCCTTCTTTTGAGCAGCTTCAATATAAAACTACAAAACTATAATAGAACTGTAACAGAAGCCCTCACCTCACTCCATACTAGCATGGTGCCGAACACGACCTGGAGGCCATCGAAGAAGTTGTCCCCGATGAGGATGACCGTGGCTCCGCCTGTAGTCCAGCCTTCACTGGGGCTAATGGCCTTTATGCACGGGGTAGCTGCTTATGACAGAAGAGAAAACACTCCGCTCAGGACCGTGCTTTATTACTCACACACGCACACACTCACTCATCACATAGAGAGAACACACACCGACTCCCTCACAGGGGACAATTAAACTCCAACGCAGACAAAACATGAATGATTTGGGCCACGCAGCAACAAAAGGCCAATGCCATACATCAGACCGCCCGGCTTTTTAAAAGCACCCATTAAAAGCATGAACGGAGGGAAGGAGAAACACGAGCCCTGCTGCACCGCGGACTCCTCGGGGCCACTGTTGCTCTCGGTGATGATTAAAGGCCAGCACATGTGTGGAGAAAACAACCCCACCTTGCTCTCACACTTCTGACAGCAGCCAATCAAAAGGTCGCCATGCGACGACCGCTTCGATTTCTCCCTCACACACACAGCCATCCCTGCACACACACAGGGGCGTGTGCACTAATTGGGTCAAGCCTTCACAGCTACGAAGTTTCAAACCTTTACACAAGAGCTTCTGAAGGTCCAGAACATAAAGGTTCCTGAAGGGTTCTTGACTAAGACTAAGTTTTAAACCAATTCTGGTTCATATTGATTCGCCATTTTTATTATATAATGTTAAAAAAGGGAGCAAGATGTTAATTAAGAGATCAAATAAATTGTCTATTTAATGCATTATCCCTGTCATACCTTTCACTTCTATGCATTTTTATACTTATGGTGCAATTATGGCCACTCTGAAAGGTTTACATCCCATTCGCACTGTAGTGTCTATTGACTGTATTGTTTCTGTTGTAACGTGCTCTCTGTTGAATGCTGCTGTATGTTCTCTGTGGAGAAATCTATGTATGTGTTCACAGCAGCTAATGACAGTAAAGTAAGATGTTATTACGTTGATTCATGACGGTTCAGCTCAAACTGGTCCTGGCAGAAGGTACCTGGGTATTAGGTTCTAATTCAGAACCTACTTTTGTTCCCCAACCCAATGTTTACAGTGTGAAGGTTCTATGATGTTCTTCCAACATTGATACTGTTGATTCTGTAAAGAATCCTCCACGAAGCGGTTCTTTAGGGAACCAAAATAGCTCATTTCTGACACTGCTCTCAAACTTTTCTGATGTTTAATGAACAGATGAGATGCATTTGAGCAGGAAAAGCATTGAACTGTACTAAGCAGTGGCTCCTCTAGAAGCCTGGATGACCCGGGTTACTGAGGTTGGGCCTCCAGGCGGTTTCTCAGTGACGTGAATTAGCTGAGTTACTCCTCGGCTTTGTTGTCAGGTGCGACAGATCATCTGCAGAAGTAATTAGCATGTAGGCCAGTACAGTCCCTCCTGACTTCCAGATTAACCAATCAGGCCAAGCACTGACAAACTATCAGAGTTGCCTGATCTCTGCTTCCAGCTATCAAAAATGTTTTCTTTTTGTGGTTGATGGAGGGAAGAGCCACTGCTACGGCCATCCTGTCCCTTCAGTCTTTCATCATCCCCCCATTCCCCACTGCGTGACGGACAGACCCCCTCCGGCCCCCGCACAGCAAGTCTCAAACACGCGCCGCTGTAAAGATGTACGCTTTAGCCACGACATCCAGCGCTTGTCCTCTTATCTCTCTATCTGAACCACTTCATCACTTTTTATTCCTCTTTCCTTCATCGCTTTCACTCATTTCTCTCCCTCCCTCCCTCCGTGGCTGTGTTATCATCAGGGTGGATGAAAAAGACAATCACCCCTCACTCTCCTCCTGCTCTCAGCTCTCAGGGGGTGGTTAATAACGCACAGGAGACTCTAGACCTTCCTGTATAAACCCTTCAGCTGCAAATCACCATGGAGATGACATCATCAACCCTACCCCAGCCTCTCCTCACACGGATCTCGTTTTGTTAGGCAGGCAAAAAAAGTTTATAATAGGCAAACGTATTCATTTTGATTGATTATGTTTTAA
>JBBPCW010000106.1:36307400-36318826 GCA_037974425.1 Phenacogrammus interruptus
ATGTGTGACTGAATCCGCGACTCCTGATCCACGTAAAACTGGGGGATTACTGTATTTAGAGCAAATATCATCATTAAGGGATAGTGTGGTTAGATCACCAAACATTTGTGGATGTGTTTTTATCAGGATTTAGGGTGATCTTGAATCATTAAGATCATAAAATATAACAGACTTCTAAACCGCACAATATATAATTTTGGGACATTAAAGACTTATTGCTTCCGATGATTTCAAACTGGCTTGATTTTGTCATTACTGATAATCTCTCTTCCTCCGGGAAGTTTTCAAATTCTAATTCTACTGAAGCGTTCGCACCCTAAGGATGCATTATGCTAGTATGAACCCTGAAACTGCAGTCAGTCTTTTCTGTCCATATAGGCCTGTATGTATCACATGCTATCTGCATTATCTGTCGGAGGGCAGGGAGGCAGCGGCGGGTCCAGGCTCTGGTTTCTCAGGGAGGATTGTGTTTCTAGCCTGTTTTTCGGAGGCTGTCATGAGGGAGGCAGGGTTACGGGAACAGGAGTAAGAGAAGCTCAGAGAACACTGAGTAGCTTTCCTTTGTTCCTCACTCAGCTCTGCCCCTGTGGAGACGTCTGTCCGATTTCCCCCGTTAGGTTCGCGGCTCATTTTCAACCGGTCTATTTTCATTTGGGCCTTTTGTTCATCTCCGCCCGTGGATCACTTTTTGGAGAGCTGTCTATCAATATTGCAGCTTCTCAACAGATTCTGCTGTCAAACCCAAAGACAGACTTGCGCTACTGTACATTGGCTTGTTTAGAGGTGACTCCTTTCCCTTTGGAGAGAAATTGTAGCAGTGCTAGAAGGTCCATGTTAGAAAGTGTCCTGGTAATAAGAGCGACTGACCTGTCACAAATAAGTTCTTGGGGCCTGTAGATCATTAAAATAAAGTGTTATGTCATCTTTTGTCTCGTGTGGTCACCTCCCGGCCTTTCGGGCCAGCCAGCATTGGAGGTTAATGGTTTCGGTGTGATAAGAGGAAGGAACTGCTCTCTTAAGTCATTCGAGGAGCTCTGTCTCACTCATGTTTTATTCAGGACCACAGGATGGAAAGAATCACCTGAGAGAGTGGCAGAGTGAGGGTGGGTGGGGAGTGCAGCAACTGTCCTCCTGCTCCCCCACCAGAGCGGCGCACAGCGCAACGGACAGCGCTGACAGAGGACAAGAGATTTGCCCTGCATTATTTATAGCCAAGCCCGAGCTTTTAATTATAAATGCAGTATTATGCGATTGGGCCAAGCCATATCCGACTCTCCCCCAGCGTCCTGTAGCTGCCTGATGAAACCCCAGGCCGGCAGGGCGCAGAGGAAAAGGAGACTCCACTCTGAGAAATGACCGTGAAAATGAAAGTACAAAAATAGAAACCTGGCCTTTTGCTTGGATGTTTAAGAATAGATTTCATTCTTTGTGCATGCTTCACATATAAACCACATGTCCTGTCCATCAGTCAGGTTTCAAAATCAGTTCAGGTTTTCAGATTTCATTTTTGACGCTGAAATCATCGACCTTCACGCTCAGTTAATTTCTGATGATTACACATGCCATCTTTTATGGGCTGCTTTGGCTGTGTGTAATCCTTCATTAAGGCCTGTCACATATCAGATGCTCGTCTCATAATTGGGGTTAAGAGAAATGCTCAAAAACAGCACAGGAACTGGAACATCATGTGTATGTTATGCTGATTATCAACACATGACAAACCGTTCGCTTGGCTGGAGCGGTCCTCTCCCACTCTCTCCAGTAATTACGGTGTGTACACAGTGGAGATTAATCAATGTTTCAGTCAGCCAGCAAAATGGCAAACGCACAGGGTTCAGTGTAATTAATGAAACAGGAATGTAAATGTCATGCCGGTAGAATGAAAATAAACAGCTCTGGAAGAACAGCCCGCCGGCGCACAACAGGAATATGATGGATTGAAACTGGGTTTCTTTTATTTTTGAAATTTTTTTGCTTGTTTGTTTTTGGACTAGCCTTCAGTCAGAACTCGATCCTTTCAGTCGGAACTCGATCAATCATTTTTTTCCTTGCTAGCCTTATTGTCAGAGCTCGATCAATAATTCACACATCATGGTGCCTTTCTGTTTGTTTGCTTTGTGTCTTCACATATAGGACACTTGAGTCTGCCTTAGAAGTCCCATCTAGTGTTAATCAAATGTTTGTGTCCAGGAGTGTTCAGTCACGTATGGCTGCTAAGATCATGTAGATAACAGGAGCAGTCTCTGCTATGGAGAGCTTTTGAAAACAGAAGAAAAGACCTGAATGGGGAAGACAGGATTACTGAAGTCAGAGGTAAACAGGGTCATTAGCATATGGTGATTGTTGCAGATGTTGGGAGTCGTGTTGAGGGAGTTCTTAACACAAGCTGATAAGGTAAGATTATGGAAGGTGGCTGCTTTGTTGTTCTTGATCAAGAACCGTGTTGCAACCTCACACCCTGCAGCACATGTTAAAGAGGCTCATCACACTTGCCACGAAGAATAGAATGATTTTTTTTTCTTCCTTTCTCTTTCATTTTCCGTGCTTTTATTTATTTGAACCGTCACATCAGTCATTCCATGAGTCATAAGCCCTTATACATGCTAGCCTAGTTATCGGTGCTGTTTTCTCCAGCCCTCTTTGTGTGCTGCCTGTTTTTGGAATGATCAGAAATGTGCAAAAATGACAACACCCCAATCAAAATGTCAGCACAGGTGCAGAAAAGTGTGTAGGCCTTATTACTTTACTCTGTATAGTAACTGATTTTGCCAGTAATACGTTTTATCTTGCTGCTTGAAGTCTTCAGATCATGCAGTTTAATTGATCACATCAAGTTTAGAAGGATATTGCATGCTGTGCTTTTGAGTAGATGAGAGATAAATTGGAGGAACAGAAGCAAAACTATTAAGAAGCTGCAGTAGGATTCTTAACCAGAGCAGAATTAGGCAGGATTCTATCTGTGTGTCAGTAGAGGAGCTTAGCCAGACTGGCTTGGTCTGGACCCTGTACGCCAGGCGTGTCCAGATCCGATTCTGGAGAGCCGTAGTCCACAACTGTATTTGGATTTCCTTGATTCAGTTGGGTCTGTAATGGCACTTTTCCACTGGCATAAGGAACCGTATGCCGTATTATGACCAAATATTAGCAGTAAAGCGAACCGTAACCGAGCTGCTCAATGGCCGAGCTGACTGCATCACTTTTGTTTGTTAGTTTGGTTTTTTTTCTGTCTGTATAAAAAATGGTGTAGATACAAACTACCAATTGAGAAGCTGACAAAGCATGGGTGCTATTGTCTATTTGGGCTGAAGATAAATTTCAAATTTTCTAAGATGTTAACAGATTTCTCTTTCACTCTGTGACAAACACAAAGACAAGGCTGTAAAAAAACAAAGTAAACAATAACAAAAGTCTCTGACAGAAAAACTTTCCACCAGTTCGACTCCATGGATGCGGTTTTGGAACGACCGGAGATGCACTGGAACATCAAAACCTGATACAACTTCAGGACCATCACAGTTTAGGTTTAGCATGGTTCCAGTAGACCAGTGCCTAAAGTGTGCTTCAATGTTGAAATCGCCAAACTTTCTTGGACTGAAACTGGATGCTCCCGCTCTGCCTCTTTTAAAAAAGATGAGTGTAAAAGAGGACTACATACAACATTTCCAGAATAGAAATGCATCCCAGCCTGACCCTGTATCCTGTAACCATCTGTGAAGTGCAGTTTCACTGTGCTCAGTGAATTGCTGTGCTTTTGGACAGGATTATTTTCTTGATTTTATTCATTGGATTGATACTCTGACCTCTATTCTTGGATCAGTTCGAAGGCAGGAAATTGTATTTATTGGACGGTGGGATGTACTCCTCGCCAAATCTGGCTTGATGAGTTTAAAGGGCCTTCTATTCTCTCGTGTCTTTCATCTCGTAGATTTTCCATGTGACGCCGAGCTAATGATCTTGTTTAACTTGTGCTTAGTCACTGACCCAGAATGCTGTGTTGTTTTTCAGTGGAGCCCTGTGCTTCTCTCTTTCTCTTGCTCTCTTTCTCCCGCTCTCTCTCCCTCACTCTCTGTCTCTCTTGCTCTCTCTGTCTCTCTCGCTCTTTCTCTCACTCTGTCTCTCTCGCTCTGTCTCTCTCTCTCTCTCTCTCTCTCTCTCTCTCTCGCTTTGTCTGTCTCTCTTGCTCTGTCTGTCTCTCTCGCTCCGTCTCTCTCTCTATCTCTCTGGTTCTATCTCTCTGGTTCTATCTCTGTATCTCTCTCTCTCGCTCTGTATCGCTCTTTGTCTCTCTCGCTCTTTCTCTCACTTTGTCTCTCTCGCTCTTTCTCTCACGCTGTCTCTCACTCTTTCTCTCACTCTGTCTCTCGCTCTCTCTCTCACACTGTCTCTCTTGCTCTCTCTCTTGCTCTCTCTCTCGCTCTGTCTCTCTTGCTCTGTCTCTCTGTCTCTCGCTCTGTCTCTCTTGCTCTGTCTCTCTCTCTCTCTCGCTCTGTCTCTCTTGCTCTATCTGTTTCTCTCGCTCTGTATCTCTCTCTCTCGCTCTGTATCCCTCTCTATCTTTCTCGCTCTGTATCTCTCTCTCGCTCTGTATCTCTGTATCTCTCTCGCTCTGTCTCTCTTGCTCTCTCTCTCCCCCACTCTGCCTTTTTCTCTTTTGCTATTTCATCTCTGTTTCTCAATCGCCCCTCACTTTCTGTTTCTCTGTCAGTGATGATGGTTTTACCGCCCCTTCCTCTCCCAGACAGAATCTTGACCCTCTTTCTGTTTTTGTGACTGACTGTGCTTTGCTGCGTGAGCAGATATCCACTGTTGGTCTCGTCTCGCTCTTTTCTCATCCCCATTTCTGAAACAGGGAGGTTTTACCTTACATGCCTTTTCAGATCCAGTGGACACAAACAATACAGCCGTAAGCTTTTATAGCAAACCACCCAGTACAGAAAACCGTTATCAAGATTAGTCCAAGACTGGCCGGCCCACAGACTTTCCTCCACACTATAAAGGATTAGGATTATGTGGAAACAGGATGTAGATCTACCTCGAGTCTGATTCTAGATCAAACCCCGAAAGTAGTTGATAATTCTGCTTTAAATGTGTCTGCTGGAGGCTGTTGCTCGGATTAGGATCAGGTCCCATCAGTTTTTTTTTTCCAGGATATGATGTTTTTAAGAGTGTGTTGCTATCTTGACTTTTTTCCAGAGACACATTACCTGCGGGTTCAGCAGTTCTGCTCTCGTCGTCTAGATTTTATCAAAACCAGTGTAAAAGGGCTGTTTTTTTACTTGGAAGATAAACACTGGGCCTAAATATAACTGCTCTTTTCAGACTTTGAACTTGTTGCATGTGTTAGTGTGTGTAACTGTCTTGTCCATTCTTCTGCCCTGTAGAAGTTGCTGGGTGTGCTTTGCCACGGATGAGGACGACCGTACGGCGGAGTGGGTTCGGCCCTGCCGGTGCCGTGGCTCTACCAAGTGGGTGCACCAGGCCTGCCTACAGCGCTGGGTGGATGAGAAGCAGCGGGGCAACAGCACGGCCCGGGTGACCTGTCCACAGTGCAACGCCGAGTACCTCATCGTTTTCCCCAAACTCGGTATGTTAAATATTCCACTGAATTTTGCACAGTAAGTCAAGTCAGGTTTATTCAAAAAGCCCATTATCATACACAAAGGTCATTCAGTGTGTTAAAATATTAAGCATAACAAATTATTGGAAGTAAAAATAAACGAAATAAAAGCAAACATGCAAAATCTGTACATGCTCAAAGGTGTGATGGAAAGTGCAGATGCTTAAAAATAGGTGAAGGAGAGTATGGGGGGGGCGATTAGCAGCTTTTTAAAGCTACAGTTGAGGCAGATCTGATATTGAAGGTTGGACAGCATGGTGGATAAACACGGTTTCACCATGTTTAGTTTCAGCTCTTTTCACCACTAGTTGAGCAACTCCTGCAGATCTTGGAGATCTACCAGGAATATATATCAAACATGTATGGGCTTAGGACCCAAACCACTGAGTGTGTTGTATTTAATGACTAATGATTTGAAATGCTGTACCGAACTGGGATCAGTGCAAGGACTTGAGAACTGGAATGATGTGATTGATCTCTTTTCTTGGGTTTGTTTAGAACTTTAGCAGCAACATTTTGAATATGTTGGAGCTGTCTAATGGATGTTGTGGAAATCCCAGTGAGGAAAGTGTTGCAGTAGGGAACCCTGCAGGAAATAAAGGCCTGGATAAGGTTCTAAGTTATGTTTGAACACAAAATCTCTAAATACAGTTAGCATTTGATAGACAGCAACTTAGTGTTAGTCTGAAACAAGTGCTTTGTGAAAACGTGTTCACTGGTACTCTTAAAGTAAAAATGTGCAATTCTTCAATCAGTAGGTGCTAGTGGTCAACCAGTTGTCAGCCTGGCTAACAACCAGATCTGGTATTCAGCATTGGTATCATTTGTTTATTTATTTTGATCTGATTGCCATTAAAATACATTTATTTACTTTAGTTCTGATGCAGCCACCTCTCTCTGTAGTCTCCATTCTGTGGTCTACTGCAATGTCCTGCCAGCAGCAGTATCTGATTGGCTGATTGGTTATGCTTCAAGGCTTGTTTTGTTTCCAAGTCTGTGTTATTCATTTTGCCAGCAGTTTTTACTGTAAATTTATATTGGTTCCAAACATCAGCTTTCAGGCTCCTTTATTACTAATAATCAGAATAAGAAACCTGTCGATCGATCCCTAGTCAGCCCAAGACATTCCAGGATTGCCTGTGGGTCTGTACACAAAGAACCTAAACCTATAAACCAGCCTGCCGTTCTGTTGAATCTTGACTGGAGATTTAATATGCATAAAGTGAGCTGATGAGCCCAGTGCACTTCAGGACAAAAGAGAATTGCTTTAAAAACTCTGTATAATTAGTTTGTGCTCCTACTGTGGCGGAAAGGGCACAGGGGATCTTTTTTTATTGCTTGATTATTACAGAATTGGACTCTCAGTTAATGACTCGCTGGAAATGTGCACCTGTTTTAAACTGATGCATTAAAACCTCCACAGACTGCAGGCCTCTACTGACCCAGCCAACTCTGCCTGTCCTGTCCACTGACAGTCTGGCAGAACGCTCAAACTGCACTGCAAGAGAATATCTCAGAAATGTGGAGGGATGTTTGGAAGGACAGGAACTGTCTAATGGTAATTTACCGGATTTATATGTTTGCAGCGAGCTGCCAACTAAGCATATCTGGAGATGCTAAGCTGTATATGGCTGAAATACTTAGCTTTAGTACTACTAAGAAACTAGATGTTGTTCATACCTTTTACACCTAAAAGGTCCTTTAGTGCTCCAGTCTCTTGACATGGATCTGCCGATGACTGCATTGATTAGTTATCATGTTAAAATAATAACTAATTGATGACTTTGTAGTTACAGATGATTAAAAATGCGTATTTGGTGAGATGGGCAAGAGTTTTAAACGGTCGGTGCAATTATGATGAACAAACCTAATTCAAATAGACCATTCCATGATGGTACATGAATGTCAGCCTTGTACTTATTTTGATCAAGGGTGTAAACTAAATAGTAAAATGGTCCAATGTAGATGCAGCTTACATTGAATTCCATAGATGTGTATTGACATTTACCCACCTCTGAAACCTTTTGACCACATGACCATCCCCCAGCGTAAAATAATATTAACCTATGAACTCATGTTTCACCCCCTCCTACCACCCCCAATCAGAGAGTGAAACTCTCAGCAGGCTCAGAGACCCTCCCTGATACCACAGCATATAAGAAAAATGCTATAATTTAGTTTTCTCAACTTTCTTTTTTTGATTCTTCGCCTGAAACAGTTCATGGCATGTTTGTTTCAAACTTGAGCAACATGAAAAACAGCTGAGCTCAGCATTATTAGGAAAAAGGAAGCCTTTCTTGTAAAAATCTCTTGTATTCGTGGAGCCTTGCTGACACATCAGGGTCTTTATCGGACACAACAGGGTCTCAGCTACATGTCAGACGTTCAATAAACCTATCAGCACTTTTCAACATCCTACTGTGCATGTTCAGCCCTCGGTCTGGGTTCGGGCCATCTGCTTGTAGTTTTAAGGAGAACAGAACATAAAGTTTATTCATTAGTGCTGCAGTGTGTTACGTGGCTACTGTCAAGCCAGAATACCGAGAGCTATGAGCAGTAGGCCGAGGTGTAACTTTGTGCACGGAGAGTCTCTGCTAGTGGCAGTAAACAGGGCACTGAGGTATTTATAGAGCACTTGCTGTGCTGCCAGTCTTGCTGTGCTATATCTGCCACATTGGACTCCCCAGCAGACTAGAGCACAGTGACCAGTGCACATGGTGTCTGTTCCCTCACTGTAGTTTGACCTCTCTCCTTCAGGACTGGACTGCTGACTTTTAGGCTTCATTTCTTGCATGTTTTATGTTTTTTTTTGTGTTTTAATCAGAACTTTAGTCTAATGAAATGCATAAAATCCATACCTGGGTCATAGGAATTTGTGACAGCCAGTAGTGGGCATGTTGACCAGCTCATAATTTGCAAGGTACAATGATATTTAATGCATATTTATATTTGTGTGATTTATAGGTTTTTAATTATGCAATCAGGATTTTTTAAAAGGCCAAACAGCAAAAATGTAGTTAACTGAACAATATTCAACCATGCCAAGCCTCTTCGAGATTCCAAAATCTTTTATTTAACCTTTGTAAGGTGTTCGGGTCTGTGGGACAGACAGTGGCATATTAATTCATAAATGTGATTTAACAAAGGTAAAGGTTAAATATTAACTGTATATGCTGTTAATATGGTTTGTAATTGTGATTAAGTCAACAGCTGAGGCTGTTACGGGTCGGTCAGTGGCCAGTAGGGGCCACTGCTTTTCAGTTGTCTTTGGTTCTGTTTTTGTTTTTAGGGCTCTCTGTTCTGTTCACGTATCACGTGTTTTGGTTATCACCTGCTTTGTGTTCGTGCACTAATATCGCTCTGTATTTAAGTTCTGTTTTGTGTATCACTCCTTGTCTGTCCATTGCCTCATTTAGTCGCTTCCTTTATGCCCTGTCTGTGTCCTGATTCCTAGTTATCCTGTTTGTGTATCTTGCGGCCCTTGTGCCAGGTTTTGTTTCCTTATTTTGTTGTTCTGTAAATAAAGTTAAGCCACAGCATGGACCCCTGGTTTCCTGACTGTTCCGTGCCCCGAGGTAGCTCACGACAGTGGACTAAACCCCCCTGTCGTGACAGAGGCTTTTAACATAAAATGTTTTGTGTTGATTTGAAAGCCCAATAATGGTGCGGGTCCACCAGACCCACAAACACTGGCTGAATAACAAAAATATGAACACAAGGGTTACGAATGTAACTATACACTGTAATATAAATCTAATCAAGTCTAAGTAAAACCTGTTTATATATTAAAACTATCGTTCAGTTTCAAGGTCAGATATCGACATTTTTGCCATAATACTGAATCTCTAATGATGTAGGTGAGGATTTGGCTTAGAACTGAACTGAACCTAGAACTGAAACAAACCCATAGTGTTTACATATATTTTATATGTATATTAAATAAATTTGCATTTATACACAGACTGACTAAGCGAGAATTTAAATTCTGCATCAGTATATGTATGATTTTAAACTTAGTTTAAAATACATAATACATATTCATCTGGTGCTGTGTGTCATGAACATCCTCTACAGAGCTTTAGCTAAGAACTTGCGTGTTCCCTTTCCAGATTTGTGCAAATCCATGCTGGGGATTTCATTCTGCATTGAGCATTCTGAATGTCCTCTCTGATTGTAATAATCCTTGTTCTAGATGAAACTGCTCGTGAGTCGCAGTGCGATTTCTCTCCAGACAGAATCATTTGGCCATTATGCAAAATTGATCAGACAGTATAGAGTTGTATTAGCATAGCAGCCTGCTTTTGCTGTAGATTTTTCTTTCTCTCACTTTCTTGTCAGCCTGACCGTCTGGAGGTCTCTCTGCTTCGTATTGCTTTAATCTGTGGCTAATGCTGTTTGTCACTCGACCTCCTCGACCGTGGCCAGCTGTGATATTGCACTGCATGTGTTCTTTGTTCACCTTCAGAGAGGGAGAGAGAGAGAGAGAGGGGAGACAGAATGAGAGCAAGCGAGGGCCACCTTTGTCTCATTTTCCAAGAGCTAAACTTTCCCAAGCTGTTAAAGCTTTTCTTCTCTGACAAGTTGTGGCGTGGGTGTCTGCCAATGATAATTTAATTTGGAACTTGATTTCTTTGAAGAAGTGGACTTTCTAGAGCTATACAAGAAACATACAGCCAGAGAATGGACAGAGGAGAGGACCAGCTTCACCATTAATAAGAGAAGAGACATGCTGTAAATGAAAGAGAACCATAATATATCTCTTGCAGAGAGTGACATTAATACTAAAACCCCCTCTATGGAGGGTTAGGGGGTTGTCAATGTTAATATCATGGTGGGCCACCACAATTATATCAAAAGTATGGCAGAGACTGCTGGTGTGAGATAAAATCCAGCCTGCATCAACATTTCTTCATTATCGGCTCCATTTACCACCACCTTCTGTCGACTACTGCTTCTTGTGTTTCATAAATGGCTTGTGTCTGGAAAATTAATTTTCTGTACATGTAGTCATGCTGTTACTGTAACACATGTCTGTTACTCGAGAAGTACAGATACAGTACTGTGCAAAAATCCTGGGCTCCTGTGCAGGCTGTTGAAAGCCATTTATCTATACAGTGAACAAATACACAATTAAACATTAGAATAAATGGGAACAAACAAGGAAGCATTAAATAACATCAAGATTTGTTTTTCAGAAGTGGAACATTTTATTGGTTCCAGGGGAAATTGGTTACAACTTGTTAGAACTTGCTACAAGTACACAGTTGCACAGAGACTCAGACAGTAGAAATATATAGTCTAAATAAAATCAAAACTCTGCAGAGTTTAAATATATTATGCTTTGTACACACACGTACTCCAGCATTTGCTTGGATTAGTGAAACTCCTGATTTAATTTAATGAAGTATTGATTGAGCTGAACCAGGTATTTGATTGAGAACTACAATGTAATACTGGGCTTCCATGAGGAAGTCCGAGAGTGATTAAGCAAACATGTAGACCTACATAAAATCACTATTTACTGTGTTAATATATTTGCTTACATTCTAATATTATACTGCTGGTTATAAATAGAATTTTCTGAGGTGTCTAAGTCTTCTGCACAGAACTGTATTGCTCGTAAGTACTATGAACTGTACTTTACTCCAGTGATCCCCAACACCCGGTACCGGTCCGCGGGCTGCACAGAAAAAAAAAACGTGGATGTTACTGTGTTAATGCTGTTAATAAAACTGCGAGTACACACTGGATTTACGTTTATTATTGTATTTTAAAGATTCCCCATTATTATATTTTTAAAATATCCCCA
>JBBPCW010000106.1:36538157-36550667 GCA_037974425.1 Phenacogrammus interruptus
CATCTTATAACCATTACTTTCTTTAGAAAATCGATTCAAGCAATTCAGCTGAACTCGCTGCTCTCAATTTGTCAATAGTGACTCGTGACTCGCAGATTCGGATCAGTTTACTGAGTGACTCAGATGGAGCCGAATCAGAGAATCCCAGCTCTATTGTTTACATGTGCGCCGTGCTGCACGTGTGAAAAAGTCGCGCGAGTCATTTACATCAAGTGATCGGCTTTTTTGATTGGCGCTTTTGGGGTTCGCCGATCAAGCTATTTTTAGCCAATATCGGCCGATCATGATCGGCGGGCGATCAATCGGAGCATCACTAGTTTCTATTATTTTTAGTACTTTGTATTTGTAAAACTTTTAAAAAAATCCAGTCAAATTAAGTTTTGCTCATTTTTTAATTGTGAATTAGTTATATTCTGAGCAAAAAACAAAAAACAAAAAATAAGTTAATTATGATACCAAACAAGTCTTGACCACATTTGGTCACCAAATCATCGCTATAAAAACTGTCCCTGCTTTCAGGCCTAATCCACTACATACCTACATACCTGCACCGCTCCTCTGTCCTCCACCACACTTGCAATATTTCTCAATGGCTTTAGAACAGGGAGAAAAATTAAACTGTGGTTTAGACGTGGATGCTTCATTCTGTCTGCATCTCGTCTTACAGCGGCATCTGACACCCTGGAATGAAGAAATCTTTATTAATTCTGGCATGCCCCAAACAATACCACCCTGAGTATCGTATCGCACCGCATAGACGGTGGACGTCTCCGTCGCTGGAAGCTGGGAGGGAAGGGATTCGTGGCGGGGGAAGACAGGAGATTGACGCAACAGTCATTTGTCTGCAATCAAGCAAAAACCTCAGGAAATCAAGACCACAGCACCAGACTTGTCACAGGAAAGACATGGATGGAGTTCAAAGAGCCTCTTATTCGTAAGCGCTGAGATTTATGGGCACGATGCTCCACCGAGGACGAGCAGAGCGGTTCAGCATGACAAGGTGGGCGTAAGAGCCAGGCATTCGAGATAATATCAAAGTCACGAGCATCAGAAGTATGTTCTGCAAGGTTATGAAGGGAAAAAAACCCTCAGTTATGTCTCTAAATTGCTCTCGTTCATTTATTTGATCTTCAGAGCGAGCATGTAGGTAAGGGGAAAGTCCTGGTATCTGGAGTAATCTACCTATCCAGATAAACAAACAAAAACAATTTGTCCGCTAAAAGCTGCTCAGTTGCTGGAAAAAATGATCAGATATTGTTTCACGGGACGACAACATGGTACCGCACGACTCGGCCAAATAAGACGGCCTTTGTTGCAGGATTTGCAAGAAAATTCCTCACGTCGTCGTATCTAGTTTATATTTGGTGGAAGCAAAGCCATACAACAGCTTGGAATATCTGTCCAAACCTGAAGAACCTTCACTTGTGGTCAGGCTCATAACACATCTTTCATTTGAATGGATTTGGGACTGTATCTACCCAATTTCCCCACCTGCTTTTATTCCCTTAAACTGTTTTTTTAATCTGCGGCATAGAGGCATGTTAGTGGCATCAAGGTCTACCAAACCAGCAGGAGGACGAAACATTGGCCTTTACATTCTTCATCCAAGCTAAAGAACTTTTGAAATGTTGGAAGGCATTAAAAAGTGACTTACGTGACTAAGAGCCATGTTATTATTAATTTTACCTCGGCAATAATCTGATGATGGTTGACACTAAGAGCTATTGTAACAGGTACAAATTTAAGCATCTGCAGATTTTCAAAATTGAATTGCGACAGAATTTTATCAGGCAGAACTTCAGCTCTGGCAATTAATCAGGTTCTGTTTTGTTGGTCTACAGCTGAATAATCTAGAGTTGTGTTTGATTTGGGTTCAGATACAAACATTTGTTGGGTTATAGTCAGGCTGGGACAGAATTTTGTTGAGTAACTGTTGAGTCGGGATAGTATTCTGTTGAGTTAGGTTTAGATGGCATTTTCTAAATTCTGGTTCAAACACTATTTTGTCAACCAGGTTCAGCCAGATTTTTGCTGAGCTACAGCAAAATGGTCTTCAGTACTGGAGGGTAAATTTGGGTTCAGACATTGTTTTGGCCTAGAACCTAGTTGGCACGAAGTTTTGTTGGGTTAGAGTCAGGTTCATTCAGCATTATATCGTGTTTAGAATACCGTAGGCCCTATGGACAGCATTATTTCACACTGAAGTTGGGTTCAGAAAGCATTTTGTTGTTGGGTGGAGGCAGAATTCTACAGGGCTGTATTCAGATTCAGACACTTTAGGAGCTACAGTTGGGCTGAGGCTGAATTCTTTTGGGTTACAGTCTTACTTTAAAAGCCTACAGGCAGTACAGGACTCTAAACTCGCTGGGTCACGCTCTGAATACTCAGGCAACGTTAGAGTTTTGGGATCAAACTTTCAATCACACTTAAAGCTCTAAATGCATATCCTTCAGTTCGATGTTTAAACCTGAACACTGTAGTAATAAACCCCAAAGTTTCACGAGTTCATGTCCTGCCTCTTCGCAATTCCCTTTAGTACTTCAGGAGCCAGGTGCGAGCGCTGACTAAATTACTGAAACATCAGACTTATCAGGGATCAGATAATCAGATCACCTAAGGCAACTTCCGCTTGAACTCAGATCAGCACTAAGTAGTCATTTAAGAAAAAGCCTCAGGATTACTGTTCATTATCTTCGCCCCCCTTTAGGTACCATAGGGGGAGGTAAGGACAGATTTCACAGCTCCTTGCTTTGGTTTGACACAAAATTGCATTTGTTAAAGGTCATTTATTCCATGCTACATGAGAAAAGGAAAAGAAAAACTAATCAAAATAAGGAGCAAATCTTTTAGTGTAGTTACTGCATAAATGAATTGACTAGCAACCTGCTAATGGAGATTATGGGCCTCAGACAGGCAACATCTACCGCCTGAGCTGTCATTCCACATGGGTATCCTTATATGGTCTATAAATCTTCAAAGGGATGCCCTTGTCATTTCTTATGAGCCAGAGGCAGACGGCGGGGCTTGCTGCCAAGACCTAAATTTGTGCATAATGATCAATTACACTAGGTGCGGATGACTTGACGGCAGGGTAAGTACATCTTCGTAAACTACGCCAGGTATTTGAGCGAGAACTGTGCTTGAACCTTTAGCTGAGCTTCGAGAAGCCTTTTGATGCCAACACGGTGCAATCCGAGAAGCTTTAATAACGGCTCTGCTATTCTGTTGTGCTCCCAAAGAACATGTGTAAGATCTCCTCCAGTATCACTGCTGGCTCGGTTTATGGTCCTGAACAAACGTGTCCGTTTGTGGAAACTAAAGAGACGGGAATTTCCAGAATGCTTTCCCAATACATCTAAACAACAACAACTACGAGAGACAATTAGCCACAAAACTGGAACGGTTTTCAAACAAAATGTAAACACGATCCCCACTCGTCTGAAAACTGAATTGGGCCTCTCCACCGAGTCAGCTGAGGAATGCAGAGGGACTTCTGTGTGGTCTGGTGTATGGTTGCCAGGAATTTACCTGCGATGGGGACTGTTGGGACTCCTATAACAGACAAAACAACCTGGCTTTGCCAATTTAGGTGCAGAAGAGAAGACTTTGAGGAATCAAACATCTGTCCTAATAAGACAAGGTCTGAAATATTGTAACATTCTCTTACAGGAATCCTATCAAAGGACTTATTTATTTAATCATAATTTTCAACCATGGGTCTGAAGGACTAATCGTTCTGGAAAGCATCCCCACTCCACTGAATAAGGTGTAAAACCTTCTATATTGGACCTCTTTCACTTTCAAACATGTGTAATTCCCACAAGGGATGGAAATGGTACAGCCTCTGTATTGATTTGGAGAATGAAAACTAACAGTAGATCCTCACTATTAGTCAGAAAAGTAAACTTTATAGCTGTAATACTGGTACTGAGAGTGGAAGCTAACTGTAGGTTCTTTACTATTACTTGGAAAATGTGAGCTATAGAGATTAATATTGGTATTTAGAGAGGAAACCAATCTTGGAATGTATTTATTAGTCAGAATAGTTAGTTATATAGCTCCGATATTGGTATGGACAGTGGGGATCCCAACAAACCAATAAACCCAGCAATGCATTCATTACATTTAACATGGGCCAAAAAAGACAAAGAGCCCAGTATTAATCCTTGGGGAACACCATGCAATGTTATATGTTATCTGAGCCGAGGAATGTCATGACCTGTCTTTCCATGAACTGCACAGAGTCTCTCAGTAAGTAGTAACAAGTGTCTTCTTCTAACTGTAGCCTCAAGTGCTTCCATTATACCATGACATGTCCTGCGGGGGGGTGGGGGGGCTCAGTACTGTATCCTCGTGTCTCCTCGGGGGAAAGATCCCCGTTTGCCTCTCTGGTTTTGTGGGACTTAAGCGCCTCAGGGCACAGAACAGAAGTCACACAAAGGGCTGGAAGCTCAGTTATCGTCTCGGCCCTGTGCCGCCTCACTCTCAATGTTAGGCCAAGAGTGGTACAATGACATCACCTTTCACATTTCAACAGTTCGGCCAACTCCTTGCTCTGCCCTGGTCATAAATCCTTTCACACATCCCCTCGTTTCTCACCTCTCTCTCACCTGGGCCAAAACGATGCATCAAAAGACATGAGACTTTGTTAGTCATTCAGATCCAGTCAGATAAGGAGACTATACGGCAGACTCTCTGTCACCGTGCCCGCAGGGAGACAAGGTGACTACGACTATGCACAGGTCACAGGTAATGTACACGAGGACACTAATTTTGGCATAGAATAAAGTTTAATGGACAATATTGAACAGCACATCTATTAGATCCAGCTAAATTAAACACAGCTAAATTACAAAATACTATTTATTTATGAAAGCCATCATTTTGGGGGGTACATGTCTTGGCACAAGCATCCCATGAGGTAGACAAATGCCTTGCAGTCACTCTTTAGAAATATTTTGTGAGTGAAAGGTGGGGGACATGGGGAGAAAAGGCATGGGATCATTCGTATGCACGCAAGCTACAGGTACTGAGGACCTCGGCCAGGTATGGCCTGTTACCTAGAGCTACAGGTGCCATGTTTCAGGTGAACTCATAGAGGGTGTAAACTCACACTCAGTCTCTCTTTGTTCGGTCATGTCTCGAACAGATTCAGACAGAGAAACACATCTCCAAGTACCCTTGGTCTCTTGAGATTGAGAGTATTTTTTTTGTAGCAAACATGAGACACCGTCCCCAAAATCAGTCCTCATTTGACACAACAAAAAAACGGCATCAAGAGTCAATGAGTCCAGGAGGCCTTTGACATGCCAGCCAAATATAAGCGTAAGTGGAACAAAAAAGACCCTCCAGGGCTCTGTGCAATAAACCAGAAACAAGACGCACCATCAAATCAATTATAATAAAGAGGAGAAGGAGAAGCCAGTAGGAGGCACACAGGACAGGACAAATCCTCACGAGCCTCGAAGTCAAACTTGCCTTTTGTAAAGCATTTAAAAATCCTGCCTAAACAACTTGCTGTGCTTCTTCAACAGCGGGCCGCAGACTCACTACCGCTCCAGGAACAGCCATGCCCATCCATCCACGCTGCGCCTACTTTCCTCCAATGCCTTTTTTCAAGCAGGGTTTCTGCGTGAGGTTAAAATATGGAGGCCACTTCTTCGGCTGAACGACTCTGGGCTTTTCTGCCTAAACTTGAGAGCACAATTTATGGCTGATTTAATTTGGCTCTTCGCAAACATTCCTAATGACATTAGTGCTGCTGCATACACTGACTGCCTCCGTCTTATTCCATTAACCCCCCAAATCAGGTTTAAAGACCATATTGATGCCGAGCATTATTAAGGGTGATTATCAAAACAACAGACAATGGGCCAAAGTGTCCGCTAACCGGTTTATGTGTAATTTGACAGAGGCACAACAGATGGCGAAGGCAGTAAATTACAGCCTGCTGCTGTGGAGAACTGTACTTCAGCCATAATGTGGAAATGCAGCAGGCTGCAGATAAGGGGGCAGTGACAAAACAGCTTCCTCATAATTGAGGAGCCGAATGCAGGGAACAGGTGTGGGACATCGCAGAGCTCAGACGGCAAGACAGCAAAACTACAGTCCAAAATAATGATTTGGTCGTTTATCTCCCTGGAAGAAAACTTGGGACAACTTAGCAGTCATATATATATATACATATACATGTGCATATATATATATATATATATACACACACACACACACACACACACACACACACACATATATATATATGTGTGTGTGTGTGTGTGTGTGTGTGTGTGTGTGTATATATATATATATATATATGCACATGTATATGTATATATATATATGACTGCTAAGTTGTCCCAAGTTTTCTTCCAGGGAGATAAACGACCAAATCATTATTTTGGACTGTAGTTTTGCTGTCTTGCCGTCTGAGCTCTGCGATGTCCCACACCTGTTCCCTGCATTCGGCTCCTCAATTATGAGGAAGCTGTTTTGTCACTGCCCCCTTATCTGCAGCCTGCTGCATTTCCACATTATGGCTGAAGTACAGTTCTCCACAGCAGCAGGCTGTAATTTACTGCCTTCGCCATCTGTTGTGCCTCTGTCAAATTACACATAAACCGGTTAGCGGACACTTTGGCCCATTGTCTGTTGTTTTGATAATCACCCTTAATAATGCTCGGCATCAATATGGTCTTTAAACCTGATTTGGGGGGTTAATGGAATAAGACGGAGGCAGTCAGTGTATGCAGCAGCACTAATGTCATTAGGAATGTTTGCGAAGAGCCAAATTAAATCAGCCATAAATTGTGCTCTCAAGTTTAGGCAGAAAAGCCCAGAGTCGTTCAGCCGAAGAAGTGGCCTCCATATTTTAACCTCACGCAGAAACCCTGCTTGAAAAAAGGCATTGGAGGAAAGTAGGCGCAGCGTGGATGGATGGGCATGGCTGTTCCTGGAGCGGTAGTGAGTCTGCGGCCCGCTGTTGAAGAAGCACAGCAAGTTGTTTAGGCAGGATTTTTAAATGCTTTACAAAAGGCAAGTTTGACTTCGAGGCTCGTGAGGATTTGTCCTGTCCTGTGTGCCTCCTACTGGCTTCTCCTTCTCCTCTTTATTATAATTGATTTGATGGTGCGTCTTGTTTCTGGTTTATTGCACAGAGCCCTGGAGGGTCTTTTTTGTTCCACTTACGCTTATATTTGGCTGGCATGTCAAAGGCCTCCTGGACTCATTGACTCTTGATGCCGTTTTTTTGTTGTGTCAAATGAGGACTGATTTTGGGGACGGTGTCTCATGTTTGCTACAAAAAAAATACTCTCAATCTCAAGAGACCAAGGGTACTTGGAGATGTGTTTCTCTGTCTGAATCTGTTCGAGACATGACCGAACAAAGAGAGACTGAGTGTGAGTTTACACCCTCTATGAGTTCACCTGAAACATGGCACCTGTAGCTCTAGGTAACAGGCCATACCTGGCCGAGGTCCTCAGTACCTGTAGCTTGCGTGCATACGAATGATCCCATGCCTTTTCTCCCCATGTCCCCCACCTTTCACTCACAAAATATTTCTAAAGAGTGACTGCAAGGCATTTGTCTACCTCATGGGATGCTTGTGCCAAGACATGTACCCCCCAAAATGATGGCTTTCATAAATAAATAGTATTTTGTAATTTAGCTGTGTTTAATTTAGCTGGATCTAATAGATGTGCTGTTCAATATTGTCCATTAAACTTTATTCTATGCCAAAATTAGTGTCCTCGTGTACATTACCTGTGACCTGTGCATAGTCGTAGTCACCTTGTCTCCCTGCGGGCACGGTGACAGAGAGTCTGCCGTATAGTCTCCTTATCTGACTGGATCTGAATGACTAACAAAGTCTCATGTCTTTTGATGCATCGTTTTGGCCCAGGTGAGAGAGAGGTGAGAAACGAGGGGATGTGTGAAAGGATTTATGACCAGGGCAGAGCAAGGAGTTGGCCGAACTGTTGAAATGTGAAAGGTGATGTCATTGTACCACTCTTGGCCTAACATTGAGAGTGAGGCGGCACAGGGCCGAGACGATAACTGAGCTTCCAGCCCTTTGTGTGACTTCTGTTCTGTGCCCTGAGGCGCTTAAGTCCCACAAAACCAGAGAGGCAAACGGGGATCTTTCCCCCGAGGAGACACGAGGATACAGTACTGAGCCCCCCCACCCCCCCGCAGGACATGTCATGGTATAATGGAAGCACTTGAGGCTACAGTTAGAAGAAGACACTTGTTACTACTTACTGAGAGACTCTGTGCAGTTCATGGAAAGACAGGTCATGACATTCCTCGGCTCAGATAACATATAACATTGCATGGTGTTCCCCAAGGATTAATACTGGGCTCTTTGTCTTTTTTGGCCCATGTTAAATGTAATGAATGCATTGCTGGGTTTATTGGTTTGTTGGGATCCCCACTGTCCATACCAATATCGGAGCTATATAACTAACTATTCTGACTAATAAATACATTCCAAGATTGGTTTCCTCTCTAAATACCAATATTAATCTCTATAGCTCACATTTTCCAAGTAATAGTAAAGAACCTACAGTTAGCTTCCACTCTCAGTACCAGTATTACAGCTATAAAGTTTACTTTTCTGACTAATAGTGAGGATCTACTGTTAGTTTTCATTCTCCAAATCAATACAGAGGCTGTACCATTTCCATCCCTTGTGGGAATTACACATGTTTGAAAGTGAAAGAGGTCCAATATAGAAGGTTTTACACCTTATTCAGTGGAGTGGGGATGCTTTCCAGAACGATTAGTCCTTCAGACCCATGGTTGAAAATTATGATTAAATAAATAAGTCCTTTGATAGGATTCCTGTAAGAGAATGTTACAATATTTCAGACCTTGTCTTATTAGGACAGATGTTTGATTCCTCAAAGTCTTCTCTTCTGCACCTAAATTGGCAAAGCCAGGTTGTTTTGTCTGTTATAGGAGTCCCAACAGTCCCCATCGCAGGTAAATTCCTGGCAACCATACACCAGACCACACAGAAGTCCCTCTGCATTCCTCAGCTGACTCGGTGGAGAGGCCCAATTCAGTTTTCAGACGAGTGGGGATCGTGTTTACATTTTGTTTGAAAACCGTTCCAGTTTTGTGGCTAATTGTCTCTCGTAGTTGTTGTTGTTTAGATGTATTGGGAAAGCATTCTGGAAATTCCCGTCTCTTTAGTTTCCACAAACGGACACGTTTGTTCAGGACCATAAACCGAGCCAGCAGTGATACTGGAGGAGATCTTACACATGTTCTTTGGGAGCACAACAGAATAGCAGAGCCGTTATTAAAGCTTCTCGGATTGCACCGTGTTGGCATCAAAAGGCTTCTCGAAGCTCAGCTAAAGGTTCAAGCACAGTTCTCGCTCAAATACCTGGCGTAGTTTACGAAGATGTACTTACCCTGCCGTCAAGTCATCCGCACCTAGTGTAATTGATCATTATGCACAAATTTAGGTCTTGGCAGCAAGCCCCGCCGTCTGCCTCTGGCTCATAAGAAATGACAAGGGCATCCCTTTGAAGATTTATAGACCATATAAGGATACCCATGTGGAATGACAGCTCAGGCGGTAGATGTTGCCTGTCTGAGGCCCATAATCTCCATTAGCAGGTTGCTAGTCAATTCATTTATGCAGTAACTACACTAAAAGATTTGCTCCTTATTTTGATTAGTTTTTCTTTTCCTTTTCTCATGTAGCATGGAATAAATGACCTTTAACAAATGCAATTTTGTGTCAAACCAAAGCAAGGAGCTGTGAAATCTGTCCTTACCTCCCCCTATGGTACCTAAAGGGGGGCGAAGATAATGAACAGTAATCCTGAGGCTTTTTCTTAAATGACTACTTAGTGCTGATCTGAGTTCAAGCGGAAGTTGCCTTAGGTGATCTGATTATCTGATCCCTGATAAGTCTGATGTTTCAGTAATTTAGTCAGCGCTCGCACCTGGCTCCTGAAGTACTAAAGGGAATTGCGAAGAGGCAGGACATGAACTCGTGAAACTTTGGGGTTTATTACTACAGTGTTCAGGTTTAAACATCGAACTGAAGGATATGCATTTAGAGCTTTAAGTGTGATTGAAAGTTTGATCCCAAAACTCTAACGTTGCCTGAGTATTCAGAGCGTGACCCAGCGAGTTTAGAGTCCTGTACTGCCTGTAGGCTTTTAAAGTAAGACTGTAACCCAAAAGAATTCAGCCTCAGCCCAACTGTAGCTCCTAAAGTGTCTGAATCTGAATACAGCCCTGTAGAATTCTGCCTCCACCCAACAACAAAATGCTTTCTGAACCCAACTTCAGTGTGAAATAATGCTGTCCATAGGGCCTACGGTATTCTAAACACGATATAATGCTGAATGAACCTGACTCTAACCCAACAAAACTTCGTGCCAACTAGGTTCTAGGCCAAAACAATGTCTGAACCCAAATTTACCCTCCAGTACTGAAGACCATTTTGCTGTAGCTCAGCAAAAATCTGGCTGAACCTGGTTGACAAAATAGTGTTTGAACCAGAATTTAGAAAATGCCATCTAAACCTAACTCAACAGAATACTATCCCGACTCAACAGTTACTCAACAAAATTCTGTCCCAGCCTGACTATAACCCAACAAATGTTTGTATCTGAACCCAAATCAAACACAACTCTAGATTATTCAGCTGTAGACCAACAAAACAGAACCTGATTAATTGCCAGAGCTGAAGTTCTGCCTGATAAAATTCTGTCGCAATTCAATTTTGAAAATCTGCAGATGCTTAAATTTGTACCTGTTACAATAGCTCTTAGTGTCAACCATCATCAGATTATTGCCGAGGTAAAATTAATAATAACATGGCTCTTAGTCACGTAAGTCACTTTTTAATGCCTTCCAACATTTCAAAAGTTCTTTAGCTTGGATGAAGAATGTAAAGGCCAATGTTTCGTCCTCCTGCTGGTTTGGTAGACCTTGATGCCACTAACATGCCTCTATGCCGCAGATTAAAAAAACAGTTTAAGGGAATAAAAGCAGGTGGGGAAATTGGGTAGATACAGTCCCAAATCCATTCAAATGAAAGATGTGTTATGAGCCTGACCACAAGTGAAGGTTCTTCAGGTTTGGACAGATATTCCAAGCTGTTGTATGGCTTTGCTTCCACCAAATATAAACTAGATACGACGACGTGAGGAATTTTCTTGCAAATCCTGCAACAAAGGCCGTCTTATTTGGCCGAGTCGTGCGGTACCATGTTGTCGTCCCGTGAAACAATATCTGATCATTTTTTCCAGCAACTGAGCAGCTTTTAGCGGACAAATTGTTTTTGTTTGTTTATCTGGATAGGTAGATTACTCCAGATACCAGGACTTTCCCCTTACCTACATGCTCGCTCTGAAGATCAAATAAATGAACGAGAGCAATTTAGAGACATAACTGAGGGTTTTTTTCCCTTCATAACCTTGCAGAACATACTTCTGATGCTCGTGACTTTGATATTATCTCGAATGCCTGGCTCTTACGCCCACCTTGTCATGCTGAACCGCTCTGCTCGTCCTCGGTGGAGCATCGTGCCCATAAATCTCAGCGCTTACGAATAAGAGGCTCTTTGAACTCCATCCATGTCTTTCCTGTGACAAGTCTGGTGCTGTGGTCTTGATTTCCTGAGGTTTTTGCTTGATTGCAGACAAATGACTGTTGCGTCAATCTCCTGTCTTCCCCCGCCACGAATCCCTTCCCTCCCAGCTTCCAGCGACGGAGACGTCCACCGTCTATGCGGTGCGATACGATACTCAGGGTGGTATTGTTTGGGGCATGCCAGAATTAATAAAGATTTCTTCATTCCAGGGTGTCAGATGCCGCTGTAAGACGAGATGCAGACAGAATGAAGCATCCACGTCTAAACCACAGTTTAATTTTTCTCCCTGTTCTAAAGCCATTGAGAAATATTGCAAGTGTGGTGGAGGACAGAGGAGCGGTGCAGGTATGTAGGTATGTAGTGGATTAGGCCTGAAAGCAGGGACAGTTTTTATAGCGATGATTTGGTGACCAAATGTGGTCAAGACTTGTTTGGTATCATAATTAACTTATTTTTTGTTTTTTGTTTTTTGCTCAGAATATAACTAATTCACAATTAAAAAATGAGCAAAACTTAATTTGACTGGATTTTTTTAAAAGTTTTACAAATACAAAGTACTAAAAATAATAGAAACTAGTGATGCTCCGATTGATCGCCCGCCGATCATGATCGGCCGATATTGGCTAAAAATAGCTTGATCGGCGAACCCCAAAAGCGCCAATCAAAAAAGCCGATCACTTGATGTAAATGACTCGCGCGACTTTTTCACACGTGCAGCACGGCGCACATGTAAACAATAGAGCTGGGATTCTCTGATTCGGCTCCATCTGAGTCACTCAGTAAACTGATCCGAATCTGCGAGTCACGAGTCACTATTGACAAATTGAGAGCAGCGAGTTCAGCTGAATTGCTTGAATCGATTTTCTAAAGAAAGTAATGGTTATAAGATG
>JBBPCW010000106.1:36642427-36652648 GCA_037974425.1 Phenacogrammus interruptus
GGGAAGAGAGAGAGGGAGAGAGAGAGACAAAGAGAGAGAGAGGGGGAAGAGAGAGAGGGAGAGAGAGAGAGAGACAGAGAGAGAGGGGAAGAGAGAGAGAGAGGAAGAGAGAGGTGGGGAGAGAGAGCGAGAGAGAGGAAGAGAGAGAGGGGAAGAGAGGGAGAGAGAGGGTAAGAGAGGGGAAGAGAGAGAGGGAGAGAGAGAGAGAGAAAGGAAGGAAGAGAGAGGGGAAGAGATGGAGAGGGAGAGAGGGTAAGAGAGGGGGCAGGGGAGCAGGTGGAGGCGTTGAGGGAAGGAGGCTGGGCAGAGATGAAGGGGGCAGAGATGGAGGGGGCAGAGATGGAGGGGGCAGGGCTGAACGAGGCTAAAGGGTGACGAGGGAACCTGCAATCTCCCGGCAGAACATTAGCACCCTACCCCCCACCACCCCTCGTGCCCCTTCCGCCATACATTAGATGTATGAAAGGCATCAATTACGTCAGAGGAAAGAATGGAATTAACTCTATATATCAAACCCGTCCTAAACAATTCGGAGGCCGGAGGTCTGGGGGTGGGGTGCGGGCGAGGAATGGGGGGCGGGGGCTGATCGTACCGCTCGGGTGCGCAGGCTAAGTACAGGAGGAGAATAAAGTAACTGAACATTTCTATCTCCTCCCATTAAAGTTAACCACTTCTGCCTTTCCAGGAGCATAAAGCTGTCGGCCGGGCGCTGATTTATCCCGCCCTCGCCCACCTCCTGTCCTAACTATCACACAATTCCAATTCCGCTTTCTTTTTTTCTGGGTCCGTTCCTCTCCATCCCTTCTCCTGTAAATGTAATGAGATTGCAGCAGGGAAAAGCGCTGAGTCGGCTTAATGCACAATTCCCTAATAATACAGAAAGCCGGCCAAGAACGAGCCAAGCAGGAGATACACGCTGTGCGATGATGCCACTTTAAAGGAGGCCTGTTATGTCACTGATTAATAATATTAATCACCTCCCCGTCCCTGAAATCCTGACTTCACAGAAGCGCCGAGGCTGGGGGTGGAATAGGTGCGGAGAGAGTGGCTCCGGACTTCAGTGTCGCTTCCAGTAACGTTTCTGGGCTTGATCTGCCTTCTGTGGCTCGTTTGAAGGGGCTGGAGCTCCCTGGACGAGGCCATCAAAGGGGAGGACAGGGCATATTTACTATCCACCGCAACCGGGGGGAGTTAAATAGGGGACGCAATCATTTCTTCTAGGACTTTAACCACCAACAAAGGTCAAGGACACCAAGCTAATTGAGCTGGGATTTTAATTACAGGGTGCTTATAACCTCTCGGAGGCATCGGCAGGGCAGGGAGGGGGGATTATGTGAAAGAAGGGAAACAAAAAAGCTGTAAATTGAGCTCATTGGTGGTCTTTAGAGAAACAGAACGCGAGCGAGAGCGGAACGCTGCCTCACGAAAGCCAGTCAGGTCCATTAGCGAGGGCTGCAGGTGGACTGTTGGGCCAATAAATGGACGCTCGGGGTCGAACGGGACGGCAGCTGTCAGGTGAAGCAGTGGAGGACATTTATTACCCTCGTAAACAAGCGCACAGCTTTTTACTCTCTCGCCACACAAAGACCTCGTTTCATTTCTGCAGCGAGCGGAATAATAGACTCGAAGCCTCGCCGCGCTCATCTCCTCTCACCCCGCCTCGCCGAGTCCCATCACGTGGTGCCGGCTACCCTGAACAGAGCTTGCAGGCTAATTGACACGAGGGTCCAGAACGAAGGCCCGGTTTAAAGGAGTGGTTTGATCCGCAGGGCCTCGCTTTCCGAGCCGCTGTTTGTCGTAAACAGAGATGATTGACTGACGCTTTGGAGATTAATTGCAACCCAAGGTGAAGTTTTGTATTCATCCCTCCTCTGCTCTTCTCCGGCTGCTCATTCATTAGGGAGGCGGATGAAGGATTTGGGATCTGCCAAGCGAGAGCCCCAGCCCTAGTGAAGCATGTCAAATTAGGAAAAGAGAGAAAGGGCAAAAAATAACAATGAAAAAAAACAACATGGCTACAGGGACTCATTAGAGTCCAGGAGCGGAAACTCGGCAAGTATTTACTCGGCATGTTTTTATCCTAATCTGAAAGTCTTTCAGTGCGCATCACTAACTACACACTCCTCTCGGAGGCAGGAGACTCGCTCGCTCCGGCCGAGGCGAGGCGAGGCTCTGAGCGAAGGAGCGATGCCACATTCATGATAAATAAGTGTAAACGTGACGCGAGACTGGTGTTGGAGTCTTTAAAGAGTCGCTGCTCTTGAACCTGGAATGACGAGGCTTGATTTCTGGAGCTCAGAGAAGAAAACCATTTGAGCTCAGGTGAAGCAGGTCAAGACATTTACATCAAATAATCATAAAAATACAAGCAAGCGGTACCATAAAATCTCCCAAGAATAAAAGTAGGATTTAAGACCAATTCAATTTAAACAATTTAATAAAATATGGATATAAATACAGTAATCTGCCACTTTTCGTGAAGGTTATGTTCCAGGAACACCCGCATATAATGAAAAGCCTATTTTTATGGTGTAAACCCTAAATCTGCTCCTTTTTCTTTTTTTAAACTCAGTTTAATGCATTAATGCATATGTTGGTTTTGTGACATCACAAAAACAAAAATGGGCTGTTTTTGCAGCTGGACTGTTCGCAGAGGGGAAGTTAATGTACATTTCTCCCCTTTAACAAAATGTACAGCCTTCCTCATTGCAGAAAGGTGATGATTTGGGTCCTTTAAGGGTATCGCAATCACAATATGTAACAGAATAACCACAATCCAAATGTTCTGTATTGTACAGGTGGGGGATGGATCCAGTTTAATACTGCAAGACTTTGGGTTAAGAATAGTATTTATTTAAGGCGCTAATCAAACCACAGGCGTCGACTGCATGCCCCTCATCAACCCCTGCTGCCACATTATCAAGGAAGTGCCCCCCCTTGTTGCTATGGTGAGGTCCTTCATCGTTGCCATGACCACCTCTCTCCTCCGCCCCTCTCGGATGGCATGCCTGTGCATTTGTCCGCCCACTCCTCGCTCAGCGCCGGTTCAAAGGGGCGAGAGATCAAAGCCTCGGGAGCCTCTTTGAAAAGGGACGGACCAAGCAGGGCGTCCAGCTAATCATTTATTTAACAAAAAAAATTAGCACGTGCTAAGGCAGCGCCTTCATCAGGACCTCCTGTCCTCACCGAGAGGAAAATAATCTCAGTAATTCACCAAGAAGGATGACGGGGCTGGAGCCCTGGGGCGCGTTTCCCACCAGTGCACTTCCAGCAAGTCCGTCACTTTGCAGCCAAGCTTTTAGCGCATCAATAAAACACACCAATCACAAAATTAATCACATAATCAACATTCAACTGCCTCCAGTTTGTACTCCTGACCAACCAATGCTAGCTTGCATCTGAAAACATTTCCTACATCTGCCATATTTAAATGCAAGACTACAGGGCCTTTAATGAAATGCAAGACTACGGGCCCTTTAATGAAATGCAAGACTACGGGCCCCATTTGAATAATGGCTGTATAACTCGTTTGGATGATTGACGGTTTGCTTAAAATGTGACCCGTAAGAGATGTGAGAGAAAATTTCAGCCGTATAAAATAAACAGAGACGAACAATTCGTTACTGTTTTGTCTTTTTCTCTAAATTTTAAGGAAAGAGAACAGAATTGTTTGAGTTTTTAACATAATTGACAAATAACTTTCAGCTCAAAAAAAATAAACACAAACCTTTACAGACCAAACTGTTCGAGTCAAAAAAAAACTCGAACAGTTTAAAAACGTGCTGAGCAACGACATACAGCAAGATTACGACAGGAGCCAACCAATAAATAACCACACCGCTGTAACAGGACGGTGTAACAGGACAGTGTAACAGGGCGGTGTAAGAGGGCGGTGTAACAGGGCGTTGTAAGGGGCGGTGTAAGGGGGCGGTGTAACGGGGCGGTGTAACGGGGCAGTGTAACAGGGCAGTGTAACAGGATGCTGTAACGGGACGGTGTAACAAGACACTGTAACAGGACGGTGTACCGGGGTGGTGTAACAGGGCAGTGTAACAGGATGGTGTAACAGGGCAGTGTAATGGGACGGTGTAACGGGGCAGTGTAACAGGGCAGTGTAACAGGACAGTGTAACAGGACGGTGTAACAGGACGGTGTAACAGGACGGTGTAACGGGACGGTGTAACGGGACGGTGTAACAAGACACTGTAACAGGACGGTGTACCGGGGTGCTGTAACAGGGCAGTGTAACAGGACGGTGTAACAGGGCAGTGTAACGGGGTGGTGTGACGGGGAGCTGTAACAGGGCAGTGTAACGGGGTGTAAACCTTCCAGAGTCACTAGTGTTGCACCACAAGTCTGATTATTATTACACAGGAGGCAGAAACAACTCTGAACAAAGCGCAGGATACGACCAGCAACAGTACTAATCAATACTAAAATTTAGTTTGGAGTTTGTTATCAAATAGGACTGGTATCGAAATGCAGGGGTTGACATCATTATTTTGCTGTAGTTCTCTACTGAGTACATCCATTAATGAATACGCACCCAAATTTTTCACCACTGAGCGCTGGACCAGTGACAGAAGTCCTGAGATCAGATCTGCTCTGAACGATGTACTTGACCTACAATTGCTTGTGTTATGACTGTACAGACTCTGAGACAAAAACAATGTAAAAGATCATTGAAAATAAAAGCACTGTTGTAAATATCCACATGCTGTGGTCAGTAGGAGAGGGGGGTGTTACAGTGGTCAGTAGGACCTGTGGTCAGTAGGAGAGGGGGGTGTTACAGTGGTCAGTAGGACCTGTGGTCAGTAGGAGAAGGGGGTGTTACAGTGGTCAGTAGGACCTGTGTTCAGTAGGAGGGGGGGTGGAAATGTTCTAGATAAATAACTGCTGCACGGTGAAGCGCTACTGCAGAGAGCAGCTGGGCGTGTGTAGCGATGTTTGGGTGTGGGAGTGTGTAGTCGGGTCCCTCAGTGCGGTATTGAGTGACAGACCACTGAGGCTTGACTGCCGCTCACACTTTCTCTCATCACGTCTCGTTCAATCAGTCGCCGGTGACTAAACCAACAACTCCATTCAGCTGAGCAAGAGGGAACAGCTTTACAGCAGCTCTGACCTCGAGAGGGGTGTGTGTGTGTGTGTGTGTTTTTTGTGGGGGCTGAGGGTGATGGTAGTGCTTTCGCTGCTCCAGATTCCCCATGTGCTCCTCCCCCATTCAAAGGCGACTGCTGTTCAAAATCTCCACCAGACCCTCAAAACTGCTTCAACACAAACTACCTCTACTGACTAACTGTTCCTCTACTGACTCTAACTGTTCCTCTACTGACTCTAACTGTTCCTCTACTGACTCTAACTGTTCCTCTACTGACTCTAACTGTACCTACTTTGTTATTTGTTCAGGAGTGACAGTCTATATGAAGGTCTTCTATTCTTATTTTCCCTCTATAGAGATTCTCTCTCTCCGGGTCGACCAGAGGAGGATTTGTTCTCCTTCTAAGTCTTGTTTCCTCCAGAGGTTTCTTCTTCCTGCTTCCTGCTTTTTCTGTCACTGACTAGGGGCTCGGACCTGCGTTCTGTAAAATCCTGCTTTGCGACATCAGTTGTAAAAAGTGGAATATAAATAACACCGAATTGAACGGAGTGGTGGGGGAGGGGCAATAATTGGCCTGGTTGAAGACAATAACTTGGATGCAGAGGAGATATTTCTGGCCCCTTTCAAGCTCCTCACCCCACCCCTGTTGACCTTGCGGCAGGTCAACAATGCTCCAGCGGAGAGCGAATATGGAGCCACTTCATCCCTCAGCAGCACTTAGCCCTTCGGCGGCGGCGTCATCTGCATCGGCATTGCCTCGCTCACCTGGGGGGGGCTGGGGGTGGGGGTTGAAAGGCATTTAGCCGGCCTGCAGACGGGAGTAAGAGGACAATGGCAGCCGCTCTCCAACACAGGTTAATGAATGCTTTCAAACAGGCCTCTGTTTCGGGCCTGCGGAGGTTAATTACAGAGAACTGCGCTGACAGGCGGCCAAGCTGATTTTATGCAAATGTTGCTGAGGCTCGCGGTCGCAGTAGATGCACCACCAAAATAACACAAAAGCACAGGAAGAGTGGGAAAAGAGATCTGGGAGTAAAATCTCATTTCTGAAGGAAGGATCCAGAAATGACACCCAGAATCAACTCGTCCCGGGTCCTGCCTGGTTCCTGCTGAGCTCTGGAGAGTCTCCTGTTCAGACGGGGCTGCTGTGGGTGTTAATACTTTCTCACACAGCTGTGTTTCCAGACGGGGGATGCTGGATTGGATCAGTGAAGGACGGAGCGCCACTCTGTTGATCAGAACATTTGTCCTGAGTTTGTGTTTCTATAATAAGGGAGGAACACAGTTTAGGTCCTTATTTCTCCAAAACACCTCCATAAACTCACTGCTGAGCTCCTGCAGCTTCTCAGGAGACCACTTTATGCACCGGATTATGGAGAGAAGATCAGTAAATAGTATTAATATGTTTTGGTGCTGATAAACAGTATCTGTACAATCCTGGCGATACCCATCACTAGATATCAGGGGGAATAAAAGATGAATCAGATTAGATTCTGCCACAAATCTTGGCTGGAGTAGCAATAAAGTGTTAGGTGCGTTTCAGTACAGCTGCCATGATACAACTCACAACACACTCAGGATATTCAATGAAGTGAGATTAAAAACAAACTAAGATCTTCATTTTTCTGCACTCACAAAACCTATTTTGAAATAATTTCTTCGTTTGCAGCCTGTTTTGCTTGATTCCAAAGACCCTAGGAGTATAACAATACACTCATTTCATAGATTTGAATTCAATTTTCACATTTAGAATGAAAACGGAATGAAGACAAATTGTAACTGTGCTCAGTTCTGGTACAGGTTAATACAGTAATCCCCCAGTGTTACGCGGATCAGGAGTTGCAGATTCAGTCACACACGGATTTTTTTGAGAACCGAACTCCCCAAAATACCGAAACTGCAAATATCCCCCTTTTTTTTTTTCACACTTCTAACTCCACACTTCAGTAGATCTCCAGGAGACGTTTCCAACGAGCCGTCATTTGTATTTTTAGCCCCAGTAGATCAGGAGTTATTACAAGTAAACCGTTCACGTTGCCACTGTGTCCCAATACTTTTATCCATCAACCTTCCAAGTTACAGATCTCGGCGGGAAATTTAAATTAAAAGAGGCGAATACGGGTTTACCTTTACATTTTCTTTAAATGTTAATGCATTAAATTGAGTTTAAAATGAAATTAAAGTGTTCTGGGAGCAGATTTGGGGACATATTTAGGGTTTACACTATAAAAATAGGCAAATAGTTTTTTAACTATACGCGGGTGCTCCTGGAACGCACTACTGCATATCATAATTAATACAACCCGCATTTTTTTACCAATCTCGCATGATATCACGATTTTCCAACACATCATTCCACCACTAGCAGTGGCGTTGGAAAGAAATAAAAGCCTTCTAGACGGCTGCTGCTGCCATTTAAGCTTCACAAAGTACTCCAGCTCTGCCGCCTCCGATTTGTAAGCACTCTGCAGTCTGGAGTTCCCCATTCAACACAGTTTTGCTCTACAGGGCTCTCGGGCTCTGGCTGACGAACGCAGCGCAGATCGCTGGCGGCTGCTGGCGGCAGCTTCTTTATTTGTCCTCGTCGTTACAGGAGGCAGACAAGATGACATTTATCCATTTTTCATGAACAGACTTCTGCACGCGCGCCCAACAAACAAATCAATTTCCCAGCGGTAGATTACCGAGGAGAAACAATAAGAAGCCGGCGGATGGGCCCCGGCAGCTGCGAGGATTAATTGCGGTGGAAAGCGTGAGGCGTCTGAGGCCAGGCAGCCACTTTTCCTCCCGAGGAAGTCCTGTAGTTCATCCCGAGGGATTCTCAGGGCACCCAAATCCCTCCCAGCAAGAACCCGCGAGGGAACATTTGACACCTCATCATGCAATCTGTCGTGTGCCATTTGAGACGGATCTGCCTAAAAGATCCATATTCATCACTGGAGCTCATCAGGATGCAGTGACAGATGACGGCATGCCCGACTTACGCTCAAACCCTTCATTACACAACCGAAATCAGACACGCCATCGCAAGATTAAGCCCTCAAGGCAGCCGCTGTCTCTTATTCTTTAGTCGCAAACAGATAAACATTTCATCGCGAGGCTTTTAAGGCGCCGCAGAACCACGCTGATAAAATTAACGTCCACTCGAGGCGTCCCCCCGAGTTCAATTATGTCTCTGATACACTCGCAGAAACGCTCGGCTGCTTCCGCCGTATCGATCTTCGAGTCGATCTTCAGGACGGTCCCGAGCACCGCTGGGTGTCTGTAGCCTTTCGGGTTACTCCAGCCTTCCAGTGGCCAGTCCAGATCAGAGGTGTGGGGGCTCGGGAATCGGAGCAGGAGATAAGGCTGCAGAGTCTAAGAGGCCGAACGAATCGGCTAAACCACACGGGCGAGCTCGAGAGGACACAGGACGCTTTGTTGCAGCCCAGTGAGAGAAACGACAAGCGGAGCTCATGTAGAACTTGTTTAACACAATAACCTTGATGTGGTTCAGCAGAAAGGAGATGAGACGAGCGATCAAAGCCTGCCCGTCCTTCCCTGGCGGTTTCTCGCTAGACAATGTCCTCAGAAAAGCTCCCGGGGCTGAAGAAAGGCAGCCTTGTCTCCACCTGGCCCTCGAATCTCGTCGGATTATGTTTTATTAGTAAAAGGTGCGGACAGTGAAGAATCAGGATCAGGAAAAAAACCTAGTGTCACTATTGGGTAGAGTTCATTAAAAAAAAAGCTAAAAATGTCTAAAAATGGAAAAAGTACTGGAATTAAGATGGTCTCACTTTTTGTGAAGCCGGTCTTGAGGTGTTGAAAGGAAGGAGGCTACAATTCACTATTTCAGAATTTACTCAAGGCTGGAAACTAGCGGCATTCAAGTTCACCACCATTAACTCGAGTTCATTCATCAGGTAATGAGGTGCAGGGATTAAGCCGAGAATGTAAACAAACCCGGTGGGTCCTCGGCCCCGCGGTGTCGCACTGATAAGCTGCGGAGAAGTGATGAGTATTCCTGTACGTTCACACAGGAAGGACGGGGAAATGCGAGCAGTCTGGCCGGACTGGCGCTGAATATAGATGGAAACACACTGACGATAAAAAACCTTCCACCATCAAATCAAACACTGATCCCAGTCCTGTTCCTCAGAAAAGATCCACAGTTTGTGGTCTTGATGAATTCGTGGTATCTGTTAGGGTCTCTGCACATTTCTGATCGGCAAATTCAATGACTTTTAAGACCTTTAAGAAGAAAAATGAAGAAAAAAAAACACAAATAGTCTAGAATTTGGTTCAACAAAACACAAACTGTATTTATTAGAGCAACAGCTCCAACATAAAAGTCTATTTCAACCAACAACTGTACTTCTCACACTCCAACCATCACTGGATTAGCATCTACAGTGATCCCCACCAGTTTTACGCAGATCAGGAGTCACAGATTTACACACATTTTTTTTTGAGAACCAAACTCATTTTATGTGGAAATCCCCAAAATTACACGGAAACTGCAAATATCCTCCGCCTTTTATTTGCAATACATCTATTTTTTCTGGATGTTTTCGCACAAGGGGACCCGTTCACCTCGCCACCGTGTCCCAATACTTTTGTCCCGCGACCTTCTGAGTTGCAGATCTCGGCTGGGAATTTAAATTCGAATAGGGGTTTACCTTTCCATTTTCTTCAACGATAATTAATAGGAGTGGTACGAGATCTCGCGAGATCAGATTTGTCTCGCGAGATGCGTCTGGTCTCGCGAGAACGTGACGATACCCTTGCGTTACTAAAAGCTGCGCCTGTGAAGAAAACGGAAATTCCGTTCGCATGAAAGGGCAAACAACCCTCTCTCTCTCTCTGTATCTCTCTCTCGCGCGCGTTCTCTCTCGTTCGTGACTTTTCCAGAGCGCACGTCTGTCTCTCTTTCTCTGTATCTCTCTCTCTTGTTCTGGAGCGCACGTCTCTCTTTCTCATTAGTGACTTTCCCGGAGCACACATCTCTTTCTCTGTATCTCTCTCTCTTTCTCTGTATCTCTCTCTCTTTCTCTGTATCTATCTATCTCTCTCTCTCGTGACTTTTCCGTATTTAAACCTCGGGTTTATCTTTACATGTTCTTTAAGGGTGATGTATTAAACTG